>NW_017547132.1:6372598-6406196 GCF_001854935.1 Bemisia tabaci
TTTGAGGTTATCTTAGAGAAAACTGTGCGTAAAATAATCTGGGGAAATCAAAGGCGTGTACTCGGAAATTTTCCTGTAAAATGTGTATTTTGTGTGAGGACATTTTGCGACGCTCGAGTGGTTGTATGGTGTTGTTTCCAGGACGGAACAAGGGCTGAGAGAGGCAATACCGGTAGGTGCGAGTTGTTGGGAACGAGTACAAGTTGGAAGTGCGAGTGGCAGCTGGCACCTGTTTCAGGGACCGGGGGAAACGTGCAGGGGAACCGTAATGCTCGGGCCGTGGACCCCGATCTGGACCGGGCTGAGCCCCGAGTCCCGGAGTCGCATGAAAAGTAATTGTGAACAAGACTGTGGAAACAGTAAATAACGCCGTTCGTGGGGCCTATAACAGTAAGTGACAAGCTTTGCACGACTAAACATGACTTAATGCAAATCGCATTCTTCTCCCGCTTCGCCGATGCTCAGTGGCGAGGCGCGAACGATCGATTATCGATATGCCCCCGTTGGAAGCTATGCTGAAGAATCGATTATTAAGATCTACTCCATCTATCGATCATTTTTCATACGTTTGAACGGTAGATCAATCGATATATCGCAAACTGCCTAATGCTGGTTTGGTTCATCCTATCCACGTCCTCATCCGTAGCATCGGGAGGCCACTGCGAGTCCAACTTGCTCCAACCCGGATCGGACCACCCCCCCCCCCCCCACCATCGGATGCCCTCCTCTGTCATTACCGATGACTCCTACCTCGTTTGCTCGACGGATTCGCGCTTACGCTCGGTGCGGATGAATGGAAACGGCTCTACACCTCGTGCGTGGCGTGGCACCCTCGAATGTTTTCATTCATGGAATCTTCCTCAATGAATCAGTTGTAAAATGGAACTAATTTTCGCATCATAGTTGGTACTAGAGTCCCTTTATACTGAGAGTCAACACAATGTGAATCCATTTCTGATTGGTTCCCGTATTTTAGACCTCCACATTGTCACAAACGGAAATAAAGATTACATTTTCACCGATTGCAAAGATTATAATGTAGAATGGACCGGGGAATAACGCGCTCGACAAAGAACAAACTGAATGAGAGAAGGAGCGGAGAAAGAAATTTGAGAATGGGCCGATCAAAGATTACGAAAAACGTTCAATTTGTGTAATCTTTACTCCCGTTTGTGACTCCATGAGGGGGTGTTGTCTTGACTCTCAGTGAGGGGCTCTAGTTGGTACTTACTGACCGCGATGTGATACAAATGAAAGCACCGAGGGGCATGTTTTCTCATCAAAATTTCTTAGCATCGAAAGTTTCAAAAAGAGGGGGATCGATGAGGGGTATTTTTGAGCCCACGCTGAATTTCCTCAACTCTACGATTTTTTGCCCATTGAAGGTCTGCACTTCACCGCGGACATTGTATTTTGGTCTCTTTTTGGGCCTATTACATGCGTCTGGGGGAAGAATTGGAGACAGTGCCCTGAAAATTGAAGTGTAGGTACAGAAAGGACATTTGAGGGGCTTGGAGGACAAGGCGCTTAAGTGCAGTTTTTGAAAAAATTGACAAATTGATGATTTCAAGTAAAAGTAGTCTTGATGCAAATTCTGTGAAAAGTTTGCTCCCGATTCCAATTTTTAAGCATTAAAAAGTCATTTTGAACTTTCTTTCCGCCATAAGGATCCATGTAATTTCGAAACTTCAAACATGTATTTCTCGAAATAGCAAAAACTGCACCTATGCGTCTTGTCCTCCATGGCCCTTATTTCTTGGTTGCGGTGTCTCAAAATCTCTTCTAACGTTTCATCCCTTACGATTAAAGAAAATGTATGTAATTCTTTGTAACTATTACTGAATATTTTTAATAATTTTACAATGCTGAAAACATAAAATTTCAATATATTCACCCAATAATTTACTCTCTGAAGTATGCGAGTATTGCGTGTTGGCTGTCAAATGCCTAAAAAATCCGCATTTTTCTAAAAAGTCGGTCTTCAGTGTCATTTTCAGAAGAGACCAGAAATGGTCAAATCATGATGCGTTCCGTAAAATGTTTTCGATAAGCAAGATTCAGGGAATTTAGGGTGGGCTAAAAAACTACCCCTATCGATACCCGCCCTCTTTTCAACGATAAAGAAATGTATATTTTAGATTTTTGTCATTTTAGGTTCGATTTTTCTTCTAGGTCTGCTTCTTAAGTTTGGTCGAGTATATCGAACAAATCGATTTTGAAAGTTGAAAATGTTGATAGTGCAACCAGAATGCAATACTGTTACATGGCGACCAAACTTGATCTTCCGGTGAAGAGCCAAGCCCTGAAAGCGTGGACGAACATGTTTGTGTGCTTCTTTTTATTTTTTTCTGATATTTTTAGGAGGCCGTCAAATTCTTGAATAATACACCTCCTAATAATTGACTAAGTCTTTATGGAGTTACACAAAATGCGCTTTCAAAGGAAGGAGAGACACTGCTTTAATGCGTGACCCATTTCAGACTGGATAAAGTCTTTCATGTTTTTGATGTCATAATCAAACGAGGTTTTAGGGAGTTTTTATATTGAAAAAAACTGACGGAAAAGTTCATGTTTTCTTTTTGTTATCTTGCCTGTCGTATGAAATCGGGAGTGTAAAAATTAATCTGCTTAGTGACAAAATGAAGAGCGTGTTACTTTTACATCTCCGAGAATACAACATGCCAGCCGTCTCAACCGAAAAAGACAGGGGAAAAGTGAGACGAAACTGTCCGTTGTCGGCGCACAAATCGGAAGGGTTAGCCGCCTCACAATGAATAGAACCGAAGAGCAAAAAATGTTTACAGAAAGACAGCAGAGCCGCAGGGAGGGTTGGCGCACAGTAAGAAAAAGTAACCAAAATTTTGTTTGAATAAAACACACAAAAAAATAAAATCACACAATAAAATCACACAAATATAAATCACACAATTTCGGCTGGTGTTTCTTTCGGTGATATTGACCAGCATTTTTGATCAAGCTAACCGAATATTTTGATTCAAACGCGTAACACACAGGTAAAAACGGCTTGGGTCAGACCCAGATTTCGAAAACGATTTTCCAATGAGCATCGTCTCTCGCTATTCGCGACCATTGAACATGATGAAGGAAAACGTGAGCACATTAGGTCGGCATAACTATTCCTTAATTCTAAGATGTCTTAAAGTACCCTATGGTTTTGGCAGATTTAACACACCCAGAAAAAAATTTGTTGGTTTTACTACAAGACTGTCGTGGGGATAAAATATCACCAATGCAAAAAAAAAATTTCAAAGGTTTACCCATCCTTAAAACTAATAAATGGAAGACTAATGAATGGAAGGAGGGAAGATAAGAGGAATAAGAAGATAAAAAAAGCGAAACAGTAGAAACAAAATAAGAGAATTATAAAGCACAAGAAGTAGGAGAAAACAACGAGGGAGAAAATGAAGCAGAAGAGGGAGAAGGAAAAAGAAGAGAGGGGAACAGAGGAAGAAGGAGAAGAGAAGAGGAGGAAGGAGGAAGAGAAAGATGAAGAAAACTAAAAAGAGAACATACATATAGGTAGAAGAAATAGGGGGAAATGGAGAGGGAGAATGTGAAGGAGAAAGAAAAGGTTAAGACAAGAAGAAGAAAAGGAGGAAATAAGAGGAGTAAAAATTGGCCTTTGAGAAACTGAATAAACGTAAGATATGCCAGAAATTCTGGCACCCCGTGGGTGCGTATTTTTAGGGCTCCTCGCAACAGACCCGTCCATTCGAAAGAAAACCACCGAAAGTAACCAAAGACATGGAAATTTCGAACTGTGCGCCGGCTTTTGGGCTTCTGGAGCGGCGCGGCGGCGACCGGGGAGTTGCACTTAAGTGGTGCTGTCATCATGGATTGGCATTGGCACGAGGTGTTACGAGTCGGGCGGTCGCGACCACCGCCGCATTCTGACACCTCTCAGATCTGTTACTCTCGAGAGCTTTTACCGCTTACCACGTGGTCGTTTTCAATTTTCGTGCATTCCTCCCGCCGCAGTTGCTCGTTTCACCGGAATTTGTGCCTCGTCTCACGAGGCTCGCACGAATTTTACTCACCGATTTGATGACGCTGTCTGGTGGCTTCTTCGGGCCCTCAGAGTCCGTTGCCAAGCTTCAACCCAGGAGCTTTGTTACTTCTTGTAATTTAGGTTTCCGATGAGCCAGGAGCTTGTTCTTCTGTTAACTCATCAATGTAGAAATTGACCACAAGACAAGGTAAAAATCAGACATCTAAATGACATGTTTCTCGTCAACATTTCACGTACAACAATTTGAACGCATCAACAACTTCCAAAACCAACCCATAGGTGAGAAATCAACACAATTTGTAGTCCACGTAACTCCGAATTCAAACTTCCCACGCACTTTGGTTGTTTATGACAAACGCGAAATTTGTGTTGATGAGATGAATGAACTTACATAAGGTCTCGATGCACGATCAAATTTCGAACCAATTCCGATCAAAGTAGACCAGTTGCTGACTGATGGTCACCATGAAACACTTCACTTTGAACAAAATTGGATGGGCCGTCCAATTTTGAGAATGGAGAGTCACCGATCATTATTTCTCGCCAGACGAAACATTTCTGCCAGCATTTCCTTATTTTCAAATGAAAACCTGGTAGAAATATTTAGTGTGGCAAGAAAAAATGATCGGTAAACTCTTATTTTTGCTCTAGCAAAAGTTTGCAACAGGCCCATGTGGGTACCACATTGGCGTCGACATTCCACCATGTTTCACTTACCTACATGGTTGTTTTTAACATAGGGTCTTTCGCTCGATGTATTTGTCAAAGACGTGGCAAGAGGGGTCTGGATGGGGGGACCGGCTTGTTTCAGTTGCAACTCGTTTTACTGAATTAGATCTCTCGAGTTGGAGAAGCAATCTGCTCAGCCCCCACCGCCCCCGACGCGACGCCTGGGCTCGCGCGACGCTAATAACAGGAGCGGCGTCTGTTTCCAACTCGAGGCTCGCTTCGCACTTCAACCGAGTCCCATCGCCGACGAAAAGACATAAGTTCCATAAGAGATGAGCCTTGTTGTCAATATGGACCCATGTTTTTTAGGACTCCCATGAAAATCGAGTTGAGTCGTTCCGTTCCGAGTGCCTCGCCCGTCATTCCAGCACCCACCGCCGCGAACACCCAAAACGCGATTGCCTGCGTCTTCACACTTCATCAGTCTGAGCCGCGTGCTGAAGATGACGCCGGTTGATGAGTTATGTTACCGTGCGGGAAAAATCTGTAAAAAACCAAGGAAGACTCCGAGAGCCAGGAGCTCATCCTTCTTGCACTTTCGAGGCAACGTGTCTAACAAGAGCTCAACAAAGAAGCCGCCTGCCCACCCGTCATGCTCGTTTTATCGAAACAACGTGTCGATTTTGGGCCTGGTTTTACATCTTTTATCTATTCCATGGGGTATGCTGCCGAGATAGCGAAGAAAGCAGTAATAAAGGAACAACTTAATTTGGGGAAAAGGCTGCAAAAACCAACAAGGATAAAACAAAACCCGGAACGTGTCAAAATAGTGGCAATTTCATTTTCAACTGGAAAAAAAAAATCAAAAATCAATACGAGCCGTCGATACGCTGTTATTGCAAGACCGAGACTGATTACCAGGTAAACAGACTCGGCACAGAGCAGCAAAATCAAAGCACGCAAGACAAAGATTTTATGGAAACATACTCAACGTCAATTTTTAAATTCTTTCGTGAAGTTTCTACCCCGTGTGAAGAGTAGAAGACTCTGTGAAAACTTCGAGAACTGAGGTTGATTGTTTTCCCATCGTGCAAAAAAGAAAATGCGATGGGAGATTTTGAAACATTGCAGACGAGATGCGAGTATGTGGTCTGGGAATTTTGCCGTCGGTTTGCGCTTTTCAGGAAGGCGCCTCTAAAGTGTATACATTTAGGTGATTCGATGGACGCCATATTTTTTTATCAAAACGTCACGCGATACATCGAATCACTTGGCTCCATTTTTTCAGCTACTCGTCATTTTTCTCCAATTTTGAGATCTCAGTTCTGTTAGCCAGGAGATTAAAGAATTCACTTAGAAATTTTGACAAACAAATTCAACGTAATATAGATGTAGTTTTTTAAAGAGAAAATATCGCATTCGAGTGCAGTTTCGATATCAGTATCGAATGCGATGTTTTTCCTCTAAAAAACACGCCTTCATTACGTTGAATTTGTTTGTCAAAATTGGCAAGTAAATTCTTTAGTGTCCTGACAATAGAATTGCGATGTCAAAATTTGAGAAAACTGACGAGTAACTGTAACAATGGAACTAATCGATGCAATACATTCCGTGTCGTTCTGACACAAAATATAGGGTCCATCGAATCACCTTAACAGCACCTCAACGCAAAAACACATCACTTCTACATTCTACAGATCAGTTTCAGATCGCAGGATCCATTGGACATGGAAGACGAGAGGAAAAGGAAAGCATAAAAAACAAGACCGGAAAAGCAATGGGACCGGAGGTGGCACTGGAGACGTAGACGGAGAGGTTAGCCGAGGTCAGGAAGGAAGCGCGGAGACACTTCTGAGGAGGAAGAGGAAGTGGAGATCGGGATTTTGAGCCAGCGCAAAAAATGACACGGAGATAAGGTTTTGAGTTGTGGGTGTCGAACGTCGTAAATAACACAAGACCTGGATGCTCCCGGAGCCGGCTGCTGTGCTTAAATGCCAAATTTGTCTTAATTTGACGGCTCGCACTCTTTAGACTGCCGTGCTAAGGAAAAACGCCGTATGAGCCTCCAGACGTTGCTAAATTTCCTTTGAAAAATCACTAATTTTCAAGAGAACTTGTGAAGATTGTTCTTCCAATTTTTCGGGTAACTTGGTTTGTAATTTAATTTAAAAAGTCAGAAAATTTCAAGGAAAAATACTGATAATTTTCCTCAACAATAAACATTATATCGGAGGAAATTTGGCAGCGCTCGAATGTTCATACGGCGTTCTTCCTTAGCACAGCAGTAAAGTGTTAAATATACCCATGGAAATTGATATTCTGGCAACCGCGCGTCGGTGTAACGCGACATCCTCAGCTTCAGTGGCACCTGTTACTTCCCCTGCCCATGTTGGACCAAGTGAATCAACTGGGAACCTGTTTCAGGAAGCACCATCGACTTACTTTACGACACCGAAAAGATTTAATTACTTAAACGATTGGTTTCTAAATACGTAGTATAATATTAGAAATCTCGGAGTGAAATCTGAATTATATTCCACTGCGAAGTCCATTTTGCCTCCAGAACATTTGGGTGTTATTGAGAAAGAGTGGAGCCCGCCACGTTAGAGTGTGGTTCATTCCGCAAAAACAGTTGATTCCATTTCCGCACTTCTATCATTCGAGTTTTAGGGGGAAAATCGTTGCTTCTCTGATGTAAGGCCGTATGTCTATTTTTACCAGAGCCCACAAGAACACCAAGATATACGGAGCACGCGAGCACCGAGTTATGCGTGAAGTATCCATGCAGTCTTGTAGGCACTATGAGTTTCATGCCAACCACTGCAGACCGCACTACGTTTGACGCAATGCGTGAAGTAATCATGGAGTCTTGTAGGCGCTAATATGTGTTTCATGCTGACCGGTGCGCCGATAGGGCTTCTTACAATCTCAAGTTCTCACCATCATTGCTCTCTGCGCCGTGCCGCTTCAGGCAAAATTGGGTATTTGGTTTCTCTCTCAACTAGACTAATGAAAGGCGCTGTCTCTTGTATCACCGAAAGACGAACAAATTAGAAATTTCTATACTTTAACTCTCAGGATATGAGAGATTTTTTCGCCTTTCCTCATTTGTGATTTTTTTTCTGAATCAGATTTTTTTCTTGATACCTACATTTGAAAAAATTACAACATTTGCCGCCCCTAAATTTGCCATCATGGGCCACGGCCCATGTGACCACCTCCTTAATCCGGCCCTGACTACCAACTCGTCCTTTAGTACTTCCTCTTTTGCAGATTTTACGTTTTTTCTTCATTTATTTATTCAGAACGATAACTATTCGAACACGGCTATCCTGGGGTTGCATACACATTTTATTGAAGGCAATATTTACACCGGCGTCGGAAAGCGGACTCTCGTCTGAATACACATAAGCGGAAAGCCTCGTTCATTCGTAAATCTGATCATAAGAATTTCGACGAGTTCTTATTTTAAAAACATAAAGTGAAACAGGATGATTTCAGGAGGATAGAAGAAGTCTTTACATGAGAGGCAGAAAATATTCTTTCACGTCATGAAGCAATCCCAATCAACTTTAACGTGGAGGCATATACGTTTTGGAAAAAAAAAAAAAAAAAAAAAAAAAAAAAAAAAAAAAAACTTTATAAGCCCTATTTGATAAATGGTTGCTGTTTGTCTAGAGTTAATTCTCTCATTGATTTCACCGATAGATAGATTCACTTTAGAGGTCTAACTGTTCCCTAAAAAAGTAGCAAAAATAAATTGAAACATATTAATTTTGAAGTACGAATGAAAAATTGTCGGAGAAAATCCTTCAAAAGGTGTGTACATGAGAGAATATATCTTTGTGTATGTTCGTTTTTTTTTTCAAAAAAATGTTGAGGAAGGCACGAAAAATACTAAAAGGTGGTGACAGAAAAAAGGATAACCTGGAACGCCAGCGGCGGATGAAAGGCTTGAGCCAGGGCGGCACCCTTTCACCCTTTTAGAGTTACCGACTCATGTCAGCACCTCCTCGTGCGTCGAGAAGATACTGCCAGCCACTATGGCAAGCATTGAAATTGATTCGCTGACAGACTCTTTGCAGCCGTTTCAGCTATTTCAATTAGGTTTCTTCCTCCTCTCCCTCTTCCTTTTCTTCTCCTTCTCTTTCTTCTTGTCCCCCTCCTCTACCATCCACAGACAAAGGTTTGCACCTCTCTTGCACCACAAGATGATAAAAATTGAGAAAAAATTTCGCGGCATCAAAAGTAAAAGTACTTTTATTTGGACCGAGTTTACTCAACAGGAACTAACCCCTTATTTTCAAAAAAATTGAGTTAAGAATGCTTTTGAGCTTAAAGTTGCTTATTGTTTCCCGCCAAAAACTCGAAGTCGAAAAAAAAATTAGTAAGCGAAAAAAGGGGTTCAAGTCTATTTTCTACGGTGGGTTTTGTGGATGAATAAAACTGCAAACTTCATTCTCTCACAGTTTCAACGTTATATGGATCGGTTCCTTGCTGATAAACTCGATCCATTTTAAATAGGACAGAAGTACCTGTCACTGAAACGAGCTCTGATGGTTCATTGATTTCATGTAATTGGATCAATTTTTGGGACAAATAATATCGAAGATACTGCCAAATGAGGAACCCGGAATTCACCATCATCTATAAAATTACATAGAATCTTCATCACAAACTTGGCATGTAATTTGAAAGATGAGTTGATTTAAGCTTTCGTTGAATTCTGTTTTCTTTTTCATAGACCGACCAAAAAAAAAGATGAAATTGTCGTATATATTTTGGATCACAGCATCAGAATTCTATTGAGAGTAAATCGAACATTGCTGACGAAAACCATTTAAGACTTGACCGCCAACTTCAGATACTACCGTGCTAAAGAAGAACGCCGTATGAACATTCGAGAGTTGCCAAATTTTCTCGGATAAAATGTTTATTTTAGAGGAAAATTGTCGATATTTTTCCTTGAAATTTTCAGAATTTTTAGATCAAATTACAAGCAAAATAACCCGAGAAATTTGAAGAAAAATATTGACAAATTTTCTTGAAAATTAGTGATTCGTCAAAGGAAATTTGGCAACGCCTGAAGGCTCATTCGGCGTTTTTTATTAGCACGGCATTCCCAAGCTCCAGCCGAGGATTTCTATTCACCTCATTAGTCAGGGCCTTTGCATTGCTATCCCAGCCGCGACTAACGCAACAATTGGCCAGACTCTCTCCCGTTTTGAGCCATTCATGAATGAGAGAGCGTGACTTTAAAATTCGACGACTAAGGCTAAATTATTCAGTAACGGCCCTAATTTAAGTTAATCAGAAGTCAGAATATGCGGCGAATAGCGAGAGGTTGATAAAGTTGAGGAGCCGTAGGGCTACCAGAGTGCAGACTGAGAATTTGCGCAGAGCGCGCGGCGCGAAACCGTGAAACCCTGAGAGGGATCTGTCCCAAGAAGGCAGGTGAATTTGCATGAAAATTGCGCTTGGTCAAGACTTGGACGCAGTATTGCCGATCATTTTGATCTAAGGAATAGCTCTGAAATGTTCATAGCCGACACTCAATGTCCATATACCTGCTCATTCATATAGTGAATGATATTCACAAGCCCACTTCACACGCTGAAAACGGAGGTCACCGATGCATCGTTGAGTGGTGCCCTGAAAAAAGGGCCACAACACGCAATTTTCAGCGATCGATGTAATCGGGACTAATCAGCCACCATTTCGCTTCTGTTCATAAAATGGTGGCCTGAGTTTTATGGTGCCTTGCAATATTGTGAAAAGTTGTAAATTTGTACAAATTCGTAATATTTTTTGTATAAAGTGAACAATGGTTGAAACTGGGTTCCGAGGTTCAACAGTCATATCGAATGGTCTATCTTGATCGGAAATGGCTCGGATTTGATCATGTATCGAGGCTATAGGGGAAAGTTGAAATCCAAGGGAAAAAAGTTACCACCTGTTGCCAAGAGGTTGACGGAAGGCTCTTGCCTCTGGTTTCCCATGCTAATTTTAATTTCTACACTCCTCCCAGTAGTATAGCTCTAAACCTCAATTTTGAGTTCCCAACGATACATAGTCTGTTTTTCATCGTGGATGCTACCAGTGGACCACCCAAAGTTCCGAAACAATAGAGCCCTCGCCGTTCGGTGCCTCGAAATCCCCTGGCGTTCGCAACACATTCAACTTTGAGCCCTGCACCCACACTCTGTCGACCGCGTACACGTCTCCCCGCAGACCTGTGTCTGTGTCTGAGTTCGGAGCCACGAAGCGATTAAGCTCAACGAGACTAAACGGTGTCTCAGTTTAATTGATTTACGGCCGGCATCGAGTTAATCGTGAATTACGGTCGAAAAATGATCTAGGAAGGAGATTCGAATTAGGTACGAGGCAATTGTGCGGGGGTGAGCGGCGGGGGTTGCGCCGCGGTAGGGCGGGGTGGGGCGGGGCGGAATTAGAGAAATCATGAGACAGGTGCTGGACACGTGCATTTTCCATCTCGCTCCGGTGAGTGGGTTAGAGGAGGATGGAAAGAGGGTGAGCTTTCGCCGTCCTTATTTAGCTGGTGCGTTTGCGCAAGGACGGGCTAAGAAGAAACGCCGTATAAGCATTCTGACGTTGACAAATTTCCCTCAAAGAAAAATTTAATTTTAAGAAAAGTTATGAACATTTGTCTTTGGAATTCTCGAGTGCACCAGAGATCCTGTGTAAGGAGTGTTAAAAATGCAAGTCTGCCGTGCTAAGGAAGAACGCCGTATGAGCCTTCAGACGTTGCCAAATTGCCTTCTATGAAAACCGATTTATTGGGAAAATTGTGAATATTTTTTTTCAAAATGTTTAGACAATTTTCTACGCAATTTAATGTATCTAAAAAAATTATGGAAAAATATGCATAAATTTCGTCAAAAATACATGTTTCATCGAGGGAAATTGTCCCAACGCATCCATGTCAACATGGGCTGATCTGGGAGCTTCTTATGGGTGGGAGGGATAGAAGGGTACCTCATTAAAGGAAGTATTGAGGAACAAAGAAAGACCCCCCTCCCCCCCGAAGTAATTTTGAAGAAAAAAAGTCGTCTCAAAGGCAACTTTAAATTATGCTAACCGGAAAATTGATCGAAATATGATTGCAGAGATACGAGATTTGTCACACACCTATTCAGGGACATTCTTCTCATTTTCTTGAAGGGACCAAATAGATTCCGGGTGGAGAGTGGCACACACATCACCCCCACCCCCAACCACCCTCCCCCACTTGCACTTAGGACTATCAGCATTTTTTTTTATTTTTTACTAACACATAAGTTTTACACAATCTTTGACACAACTAATGAATTTGACCATCAGTATCTATTGCTTAGGTAACTTACGATGACTAAATGTTGAATTTACAGCCTGATCATTATGGTTCGTGGGATGTAATCCCTCCGCCCTTTGTGTTAGTTGTAGACGTATTAAAGCCAATTTTGTGGAGGAAAATGTGTAGCTTTTCCAGAAAATTCGCATTATTCCGGAAGAATTGGACAACACACGAGCGTCCAATCGTCCATACGTCCTTTCTCCTCAGCACACAGCACGGCTTAAGAGAGAGAGAGAGACGGCTGCTGGAAGACACGTGGGCATGGGTGCACGGTGCGCTATTAGTATGGGGAGTCAACAGTGGTGGCGCGGTGGCGTGCTCCGCTCTTAATTGCTTCCCCGTGCTGGGGGAGGGGCAGGGGGTTGTAATTAAAAGCGTGACGCTTCCTTTTCCGCCCGCATTTCTGCTGCGTCGGGCGTCGGGCGGCTCCTCGGGGCTGGTCCTGAGCCTCCGGCATGCCGAGGAATCGCGCTTGGAGTTCGATTATTGTGAAAGGTCACGAGCATATGGTACGCTAATAGCTCCTCCAATATCATCCATTCCGCGACATGTGTTCTGCTCCCGTGACTCCGGGTCCACGGCTCGGGTTAGGTCCGGCACCGAGCCCCGGCCGTCGCCGTTGTCGCGTTGTAAGGAATGAGTCAGCGAGCTGCGCTGAAAAAAAAATCTCGGCGTTTTTACCAAGGTCCGTTGGTACCTTCCATCTCTTTTTTTTTACCAATTATTGGTAATTTTACCAAGACGGACTGGTGAGCTTACCCAAAAACCGGTATTTTTACTGTTTTTTTTTCAGGTAAGAATACCTTTTTTATTGGTAATCAATTCCCGGTAACTTTGCCATTTTATCTCGGTAATTCTACCACAGTCGATAAAAAATATTGGCGTTTTCACCGGGGTCCAGTAAAATTACCGAGAAAGTCAATAATTATACCGAGATTTCTCGGTAAAATCACCAATTCCATAAATGGTAATTTTACCAAGAAAAAACTGGGATCAAATAGAACCCTGAATTCTTGGTAATTTTACCCTTTTCTTAGTAAATACACCGAGATTTTTTTTTCAGTGTGATTATTGGGTCTATAGATGGTATTCAATAGTGGTTCGATGTAGCGTTTGGTTCAATACAATCAGGGCCGGATTTACATTTTTAGCGCCCTAGGCTAAACTTAGGGTGGCGCCCCTAAAAGTAGGCGCGCTCTCGTGGAGGGGGGAGTCCCTTCCAGACGCCCCTCCCCTTCAGATCAGACGGAGGATGTTAGGTGTCCGGAAAATGTTCAAATTCACCTTTAAAAAAACACCTTTGTCAACAACAACGTAGACATTTTTTAGAAAGTCTCGTTTTTTAATGCATTTTCAAAAATTTTGCGCCCCTCAAAACGTTGCGCCCTAGGCTATAGCCTATGTAGCCTATTGGTAAATCCGCCTCTGAATACAATAGAACATTCCCTCAAGCAAAAGTTCTAGGACTTAAGTTGGAAAAGCTGAAAATGAGGGAATTCCTAACCATTTCACTCTTCATTGCCATTTTGTACTCATAAGAATCAAAGCAGATTTCCAAATGGACCTGTTGAACCAATCGATATCGATACAATCGCACCTGTTTGATGTATCGAATACGATCTTTTGCATCTATGTCGATGCGACGAGACAAGGCATAGTTCTATCTTGGACATGCAGTATGTCGCATTTCGATTCACGCGTCTGTAACCTCCAAATTTAACTCATTGACTGGATTGCATTGCTTTGATTGTTAGTGCGAGGTTACTCAAATACATTCTATCTGCTCATAGGTGGATCCAGACATACTTCGCTTCGGGGGGGGGGGGGGNGGGGGGGGGCGTAAGGGGCGTCCGAAGGGCTCCACTCCGAAAAAATCTGAAATGTGAAAGCATCTAATAAGCAGTTTGAGTCGATTTCGTCATTAATAATTACCGAATACAAGCGTTCTTCTTTCTTCTTTCACGCTCTTTCTTTCTTCCTTTCTTTGCTTTTTCTACCTCCCATTTTTTGGCAAACNGGGGGGGGGGGGGGGGGCAAGCGTCGCCCCCTACGCCCTCTGGACTGGCCTGTGTCTCTGTTATCACTAGAAGTTATGTTTTAGACTTGATGATACTCATATCAGGTACGTAAGTGAGAACTCACCATTTCGCTAGTCATACCTAAAAATATTCCAAATCGATCTTAATTGATCAAGATCGATATCTAAACGGGATCGATAAACTCGGAAAGAAATATGACAATTATGGCCGCAACGCGAGGAGCAACGAGCAAAGCGTGGAGCAGACGAACGTGAAAATCGTTTTGTTTGCGAGCGAGACGACCGAAAGATGGCGTCATTGTTGGATCGTGACTTGTAACTTGCGCCTTTTATTACGGCTGTAATGTCGCCTTCACGGGGACCCTGCATCGATCATCGGTTATTGGACCTAATATCCTCGCGCCGGTGACGTAAGGGTGTACCACGCTTTCCACATGAGCCCTCGAAAACATTGAGTTTTACGGAGGGGAGGGCTCACGTGAATATTGAGATACGTCCTAAAGGAGCGACGATTTTCATCACGGTCTTCACCGAGACCGGCGCGTGCTCTCACTCAGCGTCATCATCATCGTCATCATCATATCGCATTGTTCTCCCCTTTGTGGAGTATGCTACCGGTTCCGTTACCGCTTTGAAAATGACCATTAACGTTCGATCCGATGCTGAATCATTAGCAGTTTTTGGTACCCAATTGGTTAGAAACTGAAGTAAATAGGTTCAAAAAGTAACCAGTGCTGCCATTTTATTTTATCAAAAGACTCCCAAATAATTCTGTTTTCCGGAAACATATTCCGATTCGTCTGAGTTCCGAGAAAAATTCCGATTTTTTCAAAAATTCTGGGGAAAAATTCCGAAATATGCCCGGATTTAGTTCCAAATATTGTCAAATTTGATCAAAAAGTCCCTTAATTTGATCAAATAAATGGTCAAGCTGGCGAGAACGAACGGAATGAGAGAGGGAACGGAGGAGAGGAATTTGGGAATGAGTGGATCAAGGTTCGTAAAAAAAACATTCACTGTGCAATTATTATTCCCGTTTGTGGCTCCATGAGCCGACTCGCCTAAACTTTCCATATGAAAGGACTCTGCTGTAAAGGTAAGATGGATGTTTTTTACTGTATTATACAGGGCCGGATCGAGGGGGTGGACACATAGGCCGCGACCCATAGCGGAAAATTTTGTAATTTTTTTTAATTTAGCTATAAAGAAAAATCGGATTCAGAAAAAAAATTACAAACGAGAGATGGTAACAAAATCTCTCATTTCCTGAGGGTACATCTCTAATTTTGTCGTCTTTCTGTGATACAGAAGACAGCACCTTTTATTCGTCGAGTTAAGACTAAGAGAGAAACCGAACACGGAATTTGACCTGGAACGGCGCGGCGCAGAGAGCAATAATGACGAGAACTTGAGATGAAAAGGAGAAACCCTCGGCGCGGCGGTCGGCATGTAACACATAATAGCGCCTACAAGACTGCATGAATACTTCACGCATTGCGTCAAAGACAGTGCGGTCAGCGCGGCGCGGCGGCAG
This sequence comes from Bemisia tabaci, assembly GCF_001854935.1. Taxonomy (NCBI): domain Eukaryota; kingdom Metazoa; phylum Arthropoda; class Insecta; order Hemiptera; family Aleyrodidae; genus Bemisia; species Bemisia tabaci. The sequence goes on from NW_017547132.1 coordinate 6,388,224, forward strand.
AAGATAAAATTATTAAACCATATTTATGTTTGTTCTTTCATAATTTTTTCGTTCATTTCATATAAATGGATGGTCTTGTCCACACAGAGATAGGTTTATGGAACTTAACTTTCGCGCCAAGTTCCGTGAACTTTCGATAGTAGTGTTGACAGGTCTTTCGCAAAAAATGTGTCCAACACGAGTAAACGCGTCTTATGCACCCACCCCCTCCGGCACGTTCACTTGATGGTTTTTATTGATGTTTCGAAACGAATAAGAAGGGGGCGGCAAGTATTTAAATCCGGCCCTGGTATTATAGACCTGGTTGTTACTAAATATTGATTTTTCAACCTTTTCAAAGAATAATTAATGTGTAATTTATGTAAAAACAATGCTGCTCTGTGCAGTTGAATAAGGACAGCACAGTTATTAAAAATGTGACAAAAAATTACCTTTGTTTTCTAGATGAAAAGTCAGTACCTATACTTACTCGTAGGTGAGCTTTTTTAAGGTTTTGAATTTGAACTATAATGTCTTGGGTGAAAATTCATTTTCGGTCTTTTTTGTAAGAAACTTCAGACGATTTTCTTTTGAGTGAACTTTTTCAAAGTGAAACTTCACGAAACCATACCATGAAACACTGGAAAAAGCACATTGGATCTTGAGTCCAGACTCTTAATAACATCGACAAGAAAAAGTACTCTTGATTCAATCAGAATCAATCTTAAATCAATAACCAAGCCTCTTAATTTAAGCGGATTTCGTTTTGATTCAAGCAAAAATCCGATTGAATCAAGAGAATTTTTTCTTGTCAATGTTTTCAAGAGTCTAGACTCTAGATCCAATGCGTTTTTTTCCCCCCAGTGAACAGTGAAACACGTAAGGCAAAGATTTCCCGGAGAGATGCAAGGTGGAAGTAAGATTGAATGAAACTGGTGCCATCCACCAGAAGGGCGTGGGTGTATAGTGTTAGTTACCGACGAGGAGATGCCACGAGTGGCAGGTTTTAATGAAGGCGAAATTTCACTGAGGCCCAAAGCGAGACCGCGAGCTCCCGATAAAATCCAACTACCGCATGCCAAAGGGAACCAAATCATTCACTCAAGCTTCACCTCTTTAACCCGTCAATCAGTCTTCTGGAGCTCGCCGATCCGATCGTTCGTCGCACAGTTGACGATCCAAGATAAACATGTTTCGTATCTTGGTAGACCCTGACGTAAGTCTACAAAGAAACATTCAAAAAAAGATTCAAGATTGCAAATTTTCGGCTATCCAAGTTTTAAATGCTCTGCCCTGGAACATCAAACAACAACTCATCGATGGTGAAGTAAAGAAAGTCTTCAATGTACTTCGAAATCTCCTCTTATAACCAAGGCATTTTATGATAGAAACGAATTTCTGACTTCAGCTGTTGAATAACATTCTACCAACCACCAGTTAATTTAACATTTTACAATTATAATTTATATTTTTAATTATTGTATATTGTAATTCCTAGTGTTTTTTGACTTGTGCCGTAGCTCCAATAATGGGGCTTTTATATAAGTAAATATAATAAATAAAAATGAATAAAAAATAAAAGAAACGACGGGGAGATTCGGGTTACGTAGTACGCGTTGCTATAAGCTGCGACAAATTGTGGTCATCAGTTAGAAACGCCTTCAGTGATGTGTGATACCTCAAAGCCCACACCGGAGTTAAAATATTTGTATCAAACATGATTGTGCATCTTGATACTAAGTCGTAGGATCTTCCAATGGCTTATCGATCATTCACAAAGCGTCGTCTCACATCTAGTCGGAAAAACCGTAATGAAGAGGGTCGGTATGACTTGAAAAGTTTAAGTATCTTGGTAAATACTGACTTAAGTCTTCAAAGAAATATCGTGGAGATTCGGTTTTATTTGATCCGGTTACGTGGTACGCGTCGATGTGAGCATTGACAAACTGTTGTCACCAGTCAGAAACGCCTTCAGTTTCGTATGATACTTCACCACCCACACCGGAGTTAAAATATTTGTATCTAAAATAATGCACATTTTGATACAAACGTGTAGGTTTTTTCGATCGCCTATCGAATGTTCATGAAGGTGTCGTCTTACATTTAGTCGGGAAAAATCTCATGGAATCTCAATGGAAACGTTTGGCTAAAGTTCCAAATTAATCCATTTACGTACAGTAGTATATGTCAATTGAGATACATTGATTTTTATTAAAAAAAAATACATATCGACAGCGTAAGTCCGCAATCGCATATCTCGTTTGCGGTGTCTGCTGTCTGAGGAGCTCCGCCTCTATGTTATTCTTTTGAAGGCGAACAAATAGACATCATTCTTTGAAGTTTTTGCAGAATTGTCTTCGCGCAGAGAAGAAAAATTACGGCAGTTTTAAAGAATTTCCGTTGAGTAGTTTTCCGTTTAAAATATGAAGTATGACAGGAAGTCGGCGACGTCGCAAACCGAGTTATATGATTGCCTACTTACATCGTCGATATACCGTCCAAATCAGATATGAGTCGTAGTATACTTTTCGAAATGGAATTTTTAAAAATATGCGAAAATGTTATTTCGAGATTGTGAAGAAAAAGTGAATTTGACACTTATTCCAAGCGTTCATCATGCTTTTGATAACATTTCTCTAAGACGCATCTTCTCCTTTCGTTCCACAAGAATTTGCAGGCCCCAGTAAATTCTCTGTGGAAGTCGAGACAAAATTTGGCCCCGTGTGCCCTGAGTCTGACAATTAGCTCGCGGGCAGGCTTTTAACCGCGCGCAGCTTGATAATGGCTGCGTGGGCGCGATGCGATACGCGAGACGTGAGACGATGGCTCAAATCATGTTGGTTTTAACTGAATACTGACAAATCCAGGCTATAATATTTACCAAATGGACCTTGCACCTCTAATCCCTCCACGCGCCTGGCCACCTGACAGTGAGAAGTTGAGAACCTGGTGGCTCGAGCCTCCGGCCATTTGACTGCTCAGTCGCCAAGTTAGCTTCCGATTTCTAGGCCAGCGGGCTGATTCTTAAAATTTATAGATAAAGCAATAAACAAAGAGGATATCATGAGTATGGGCGATCCTATTGGTTTATTTGGGTGGTTTTTATAGTCTAAGGGGGTAAATGATGGACTAACTAAAGGGTCTCTCGAGAGTTGCCGTTAGTTGGTCTCTTACCTACCTTTTTCATCTATTGTAACCACCCGCTTCCACCAATTGGATCATTCTATATCCTTTTTGTTGTCTTGGTTTATAGCTATGTCTATCGATTTCAACAATCAGTCCGCAACACTGTCTTTAGCTACGCTGTCGTGATAGCGCAAAAAGAGCAGTAAGTGCAAAAATGAAGTTTTCAGAAAACGGGCTCAGAAGCTTCTGACTGGAGAATTTTACTAGAAGAAGCCTCCGTTTTATGTCAAATTGCCACTAATCATCCGAAAGACTCCGAGAAATCATTTTGATTATCAAAAATCTACTGATACTATTTCAATTACATAAAAAGGGTATTTTTCATTTCCATCCTAGGATCGTTAGGCTATTGTTAAGACAGCCGTAAGTGCTATCTTCTGCATGCTTTACGGAAAAAAATAGGGTAGTCGTCACACCCAGCGGCTGGTTAAAAACGCGCCAGCTACCGTGCGGTAGTTACGACTACTACCGCGGTGGAGGTCACAACTAACCCGGTACTTAGACCAACAACCTTGGATGTTGATGTAACTACCGGGTTAGTTGTGACCTCCACCGCGGTAGTTGTCGTAACTACCGCACGGTAGCTGGCGCGTTTTTAACCGGCCGCTGGTTGTGTCGACTGCCCTATTTTTTTCCGTGTTTTGTGGTTGCGTTTTGGACACACAACAAACACATTTTCAGGTTGGAAATTGGTAGAAGCATGTGAATATGTCCAACTTATTCTACTTTAAATATCGATGTGAGAACATTCTTTTTTGTACATATTAGGACAATGAATTTGGCAGTGCCGTGTTTTTAACGGAAATCAATTACTGACATTGAGCACTGTTTAGCACATTGAACTTTAGGCTCTTGCTCATGTACACTTGCCCCTTTTAGCGGAGACTACGCATACAGGAAAGCCTCCAGAAAACTTGACGTACATAAGTCTAATATTTTTCCGCGGGAAAAAAATATGAAGAGGAAGGAAGAGGATACTTAAAGCGAAAATAAGAAGAATAGAAGGAGCTTGGAAGGAAAAAGAGGACGAAAGAAATATCTTCTTTTCATACTCTTCCCTTCATATTTTTTATCTTTCTTCTCTTTCTCCTCCTCATTTTCATCATCATCTTCCTCCTCTTTTTCCTATCCTCCTCATCCTTACCCTCCTCATCCTTACCCTCCTCATCCTTACTCTCCTCATCCTTACTCTCCTCATCTTTGACCTTCTCATCTACTTTTCCTCCTCCTTTTTCTCTACATTTTTCTCTTCTATTCTCCTTTGCCATCATCTATTTTCAAATGCGTTCCCATCCCACACACGTTCGAAAACCTTATCAACTGCACATACGCGTTTTTTTCGAAACATCCCTCAGGGTCCATGGAACCCGAGGTCGTCGTGCTATGCCTATAGGAGTGAACCAAATCCCAAAGGTGGACGACCTTGGTTCTGGCTCAGACTCCTAAAATAAAGGGAGCGTATTGGAGTGTCAAGCCGACAAAGTACAGCGATAGAGCCACCCCGTGGAAGGAGTCGGCCCCTCGGTAGCCATTCATCAGCGGAGAGATACATCATGAATGAGCGATTAATTTATTCATAAATACGTGCCCGGAGCAGCTTCCGTTGACATTGCTACCATTCCGCTGGGCCGGCGAGGACGGTGCCTAACGCGCATCTCTCGTGCGAGTGCACGTTCCGTCGCTTTGATGTCCCGCCGGAGAATCCGAGATGCTCCGAGGAATCCGAGACCCCAACTTGCTGGACCCAGCATCCCAACAGTCGAAAGCTCCCGAGATGACATACACGGAGAAAAAAACTTCGTGCGTGGGACCTGAAGTTTAGGTCATATTGATCTCTGAAGTTTTCGGATTGAGCGTCTAAACACTTTAGGTCCAGCTGCTGAGGTTTGGATCACACATCTGAAATTTCAGTTCTTACATCTAAAGTACTTCAGTTCTTACATCTGAAGTACTTCAGTTTGCACATCCGAAAAACTTCGGTTCTCACATCTGAAGTACTTCAGATGTAAGAACTGAAGTTTCAGATGTGTTATCCGAACCTCGACAGCTATAGACCTAAAGTGTTCAGTTGCTCAATCCGAAAAGTTCAGAGATCCATATGACCTAGACTTCGGGTCCCACGTGTAACGAAGAATTTCATTCTCCGTTTTAAGTTTTTTAAAATGAACAGCTGTTTGTTTCACGCGAAGGAAGGAGTGAGCCATGCAGAGCGGCGCCCGGCGCGATCAGCTGATGGCGGAAGATAAAATTCCCCGAGGAAATTAAAATTGCCTCGTTACACCACGCACGAGGTTTTTTTCTCCGTGCGGACATAAAATTTTGGACTAATACTGCAAATTTTGATGTTTATTTCGTCACATTTTAAAAATTAAGAGGTGCTTGCACAGAAAAATTTTAAGAGGAAACCGACGCAACCACTTTCAGAACCTCAAAATCGTATATAAACATAGTTATAAGCTCTTAAAGTTTCCAAATTTTGCCCGACCACTCCTATTGACTCGATTCACCGTGCTTCCGTGGTTCAACTGGTACTACGATGAGGCGGCTTTTTTTCGTCTTAGGTGTCAAAGTTTCTCGGGAAAATCATTCATAGGCGATTTCAGGAGGGGCGAAGAAGAAGTGCACCCATTATAATTTTTGATCAGTTATGAATCGACGGGTGGTAAGAATTATGAAAATTAGTACCACTGGATAGTTCGAGTTCATAGGTTGGCAGCCGTTTTGAGCCCCAAGAGCTCCACGACCTGGTCAAACCTAACCTCCAAATTTTCGAGTTGTCCATACTCTCCCTATAAAGATAATCTAATATATACTAAAAGGAACTATGTGCATAGGATTTGCGTACAACATAGGTTCTTTCGGCATTAATACGTTCAATTCATCGCTTCGATTGAGGCTACAGCAGCGTCGCGCGAGAGGAAAGTCGGCCGGCAAAAAGCGTGGAAACTTCATCTCCATTTTATGGGAAGACACGATGGGACGGACGTGGACGTGGCGGGAAATATTAGGCGAAATAGAAAGTCGAGGCGGAAGACGGTAGCCGCGGTTCGTCGGTCTCGGGCCGCACAGTGGATCGATTCAAAATAGGAGGTCGGACAAAATTTGGAAACTTTAAACGCTCATAACTCCGTTTATACAAAAATTTGAAGTTCTGAAAGTGGTTTCAGTGGTATCTTCGCGAAATTTTCTTCAAGAAACACCCCTTGAAATTTAACATTTGACGAAGTAAACATACAATTTCGTAATATTCGTTGAGAACTTCATGTCCGACTTTTTCCAAAGACTCGTTTCACTGTGCGGCCGTGGCGTAGTCTTGTGTGGTCCCGCCTTAAGATATGGCGGTAATTACAGTGGCACCTCACAGTCGAGCTCGTCCACCTCATCTGCATCGCTCGCTAATAAAGTGCCACGTAATTACACATTACACGCAGGAGCCGACCCCGACTTCTCACCGTTGCTCCGCGATAAACCCATCGATCCGCCCGTTTAAACCCATGGAAAAGGATCGATTACTGGAGTGTAACTTAATAATCGATTCTTTACCCTAGCTTCAAATGGGGTGATATCGATAGTCGATGTTTCACGCCTCGCCATTGGGCGAGCTTCACGTCGCACACCTTGTTAAATCGAGACGAAACGTGATCCACCAGTCGATCACACTTATCCCTCCGCCGCCCGCCCAGCCCTCAAGCCCTCCCACCACTTTCCAGCCCCCTGTTTGCCGGCGGTTCTCAAACTTTTGAGCCTGAGTATATGCTAGGGGGCCGAAATTCCCTCCTCAGCCGGCCGATTATTTACATTTATAGACAAAGCTATAGACAAAGAAGACAAAATGGATATGGAGGGATCCTATTGGTGGAAGCGAACGGTTGCTATGGGCAAAGGATGTAGGTAATAGACTAACTAACGGCAACTGACAAGAGACCCGACAGTCAGTCTATCATTTTCCCGCTTAGTCTGTAAAGACTACCAGTTTCAACTAATGGGATCGCTCCATACTCCCTGTGTCCTCTTTGTCTATAGCTTTGTCTATCAATTTCAATACTCGGCCCGCAGACTCAAGTTGAGTGCACAAGCATGGTTGCGATAGACGTACGGGTCATAAGACTGTAAGTTGGAATTTTTTAGCCAAAGTGTGTTAAAAATCAGCATAAAACTGAAAATCTCAATACAGAGGGTAAGAACTCATATGAGCCCAAATTTGTTCTCCCTGAATGATCATTACTAGTGTTGGACCAAACAGCGTACCTCTAACTCGAGGGAAAATTGTGCTCATGTGAGCTTTTTCCCTCTGTATTGAGATTTTCAGCTCTATGCTGATTTTTAACGCAAGTAGGCTAAAAAATTCCAACTTACTGTCAACTTGAGTAGTATGAGGAGAGTCCGGACATGTTGTAATTTTGAGGTCAGATCATAGAGCTTTCAGAGCCCAAAAAGGCAGCCAACCAACCTGTGAAATCAAATTATCCAGAACTACTTATTATCACAATTGTTACGACCCGTTGTGCGTAAAGCACGTATTGATTTAGGAAAATGCATGCATTTTATATTCCGGCGTTCTAAGTCTTCGCTCACGACGCGCACGTTTCATTTTTATTTAAAGGTAAACAGACCAACTTTTCCCATTGAATTATGGGGTAAATTATATCGTCACTCAATAAAATCATGAGGTCATAAAGTGAGTTAACTAACCACTTCTTAACCACTTTGTTGTTAAAGTTAAGTTATTCACTTTACAGTGAGTAGAATCTACCAATCCAAATTGAACCGTATTTTACCGTATGTTTCCATGCGTCCTGTTTCTACGTACTTTTTTCCGGTTTTGTTGTTCCGTTTTTTATTCTTCTTTTCTTTTCCTCTGGCCTTAGTTAGCATCATCGGCCAGCAAATGTTCGAATAAGTGTAATAAGGCTATCTGGCCCCTAAGGGTCTACAGCTAGATCACTCTTTGGTAACCACTGCAGCTCTTCACCGTCGCGTAATTCCTTCATCCGTCAATGCATCTTGTCACAGCCAAATGAGACGACACTGTGCCTCTCCAGCGTCGCCGTAAAAGCAATCAGCACGATTCTTCGATAGCTCTGCTCAAAATTGGAACTTAGACCGGAGGAAAGTTTTAATTATTGGAACATGACTGTTTTTACTGGTAGAAAACATTGGTGAAATTCTCCAGCTATAAAAAAGCTGATAACGCCAACAAAATGTGCCAGAAATGCGAGAATCATCATTAGCGCATATCTGCCAATTTATGCGCTCAAATTTTGAAAGTATAGCCGAAAATTTCGGTTACAAGTTTAGGCGATGGACGAAAGACTTAAGCTTGGAGACTTTAACGCGCGGGTACAAAAGGAGCAGTTCCCATTTTGCTCCGACAAAATGTCTCCCGGATGTATTTTTGGTATCAGGTTTTGTTTTCTATTTTTTTGTAGATAACGAAAGCCACGGTTTCCGCAAGAAACTCGGACAAAGAACAAAGTAGCAAAGCACCCAAAACAGGAACAAAAAACACACACTTGGAGAATCGTATAATGTTTTTGCTATGCATGATAGCAAATTTCAGTTGACAGAACTTCGACGCCTCAACCACTTGCCGAAAAACTCAGTCCGCATTAATTAAGAGGGGTGTTGTTGCATGTCAGTTCTCTGATGTCTGTGAGTTTATCACATCCTGTGACAATCAGACCGGAGATAAGTAGGACCTATTTAGTGAGACCTACGACTTATTTTTTACCCGTGGCGTAGAGCACCGATCACGTAGACACCCACACCCTTCCCGTTGCCGTAAAAACCGCAGATCAACACGGGATTTCTGTTGGAGTTACGAGGTTTTTGCGCAGGCGGGCGGCGCAGCCCTCTCAAGATGTTGAACGCACCGCGTGAAGCGCCGCGGGCAGTGCCAGCTGTTTCGATGACGCATACAGTTCAAGGTCGGATCCTGCACCTACCCTTCTCGGAGGATGTGTTTTTTTTTAGTGGGTTAAAGACCTTACACAGCGCATTGCGTTCTTAATTTAGAGAGCAGTCGCATGGATCGATTAAAGATCTATCGACTTCAATGTTTTCGATTAGGTTCTACGGTCTTTATACAACAAAAACATAACCTCGATCTTGAATCCTCGTCTATTCTGCCGTGCTAAGGGAGAACGCCGTATGAACATTCGAGAGTTGCCACGTTTCCTTCAATAAAATGTTTATTTTTAAGGAAAGTTATGAATATTTCCCCTTGAAACTTTCATGAACTTTAGATGAAATTGCGTACAAATTTATCTTAAAAATGATGGGAAAATATTCATTAATTTACCATGAAATTCGTGTTTTATTAAAGGATTTGGCAACGTCTGAAGGTTCATACGGCGTTCTTCCTCAGCAAGGCAGTATTATTGGTCTCTGGCGTTCTTCCTTAGCACGGCAGTATTATTGGCCTCTTTGAATTTCAACCCGTCTCCAGATGGGTATCTCAGCGCTTGGGAGAATGATTCTATAGTCGACCGATTAATTGATAATTCATGAACTCTAGAAAATTTCTTCAGAATTTTTGAGCATCGCATCACCGGGTGGACCGTCGAGTATTTTATACGCAAAATTTGACCAACAAATGCGAGATAACTCCAAAAGTACACCCCGAATAAATGTCGTAAACTGCTTTCCTTTTCGATTTACGAAATTAACTTGGGCGTACCTTTATGGGTAATTAAAAATGCTTCTTACTCAAACTTTGTAAGCAAAAAAGTACTCTTTCTTGGCAATTAGCAATTAAATGTAAGCATCTATTGCCCCAAACATTTTTTTAAATTGTTTAAAGTATTTGGTTTGAAGTGACGAGAAAATTGTTGGAGCCGCCATATTCGTTTCGTGCCTCTTAGAATTGCATCCATTCTACGCTCATCCGTTCTTATAGGGCTACCCCCGAAAACCGGTACCTAGACACTTAACCCAATTTCACCCAATACCTAGTTTTGCCAACTAATTTAATCCAAGTCATACTTTGGCTGTGTTGTTCACGACGCCCTTTAAGCCCCAGTATAAATTAGGCAAACGGAACCGACTTAACATGGAAATAGAGTAAGAGAACAGACTCGCTTTGATGACGGCGCAGAGATACAACTATTCGTGCTCGATGGATGTCCGTGTTGCGTCTGCAAAATTGAAGGCGCGATGGCGCGAGGCGTGAATTTGAATACAGCGCAACATGGGAACAGAGCAAGGGAAAGGGTAAGCGTTGACGCCGGCGCAGTGATACAACTATTCGTGCTCGATGGATGTCCGTGTTGCGTCTGCAAAATTGAAGGCGCGATGGCGCGAGGCGTGAATTTGAATACAGCGCAACATGGGAACAGAGCAAGGGAAAGGGTGAGCGTTGACGCCGGCGCAGTGATACAACTATTCGTGCTCGATGGATGTCCGTGTTGCGTCTGCGAAATTGAAGGCGCGATGACGCGAGGCGTGAATTTGACGACTTTTTTTTCAATTTGATGTCTTGTTTTTTCAAATGACGTATTTGTAGACCTACATTTCAGTTCGGATGTACCAGCCCCATAGAACCTGCGAAGTGCGTGTTTTCAGCGATCCCTAGGTTAATTTGATCCGTCTTGGGCATCTAAGGGTTACATCCCATTATTTGGCAAAATCTCAGCAGTTCTACCATTGCATAATTGGACTATGTAAACTATTGGTTCCTAGAGCATTGCACACAAAAAAATTATCGGATTAACTTCATAAGGGGACAGTGAAAAATTTGGATCAAACAAAACTGGGTAAAATATCTGACCACGTCGAAAACCAAGCAGCGGTGTGGCGTGCTTTGCGATGTATTTGATCAATACTGAACCTTTGAAAAATGTTAAAAAAAACAGGGTGTTGGTAACGAACACCTTAATAATCGATTCTTTACGATAGCTTCAAGTGCACCGGAAAAAAAAGCACAACGGATCTAGAGTCCAGACTCTTAAAAACATCGACAAGAAAAAAAAACTCTTGATTCAATTGGATGTTTGCTTAAATCAAGAGCCAAGCCTCTTAATTTGAGCGGATTTCCTTTTGATTTAAGCAAAAATCTGATTGAATCAAGGGTAATTTTTCTTGTCAATGTTTTCAAGAGTCTAGACTCTAGATCCAATGTGTTTTTTTTCCAGTGTGGGGTAATATCGATAATCGATCATTCACGCTTCGCCAATGAAAACAAGTTATGGAAGTCGCGGAAAAATGAAGAGGCACATGTTGTTCCCTCCCATGCTTGGAAACGAAGTGAAATGTGGTGGCCTCTGGTGATGCAACTCTCTTGCCCGGCGCGGCTATCCTTAATTAACTTTCAGAGAAGTCCTTTGAAATGACGTCGGGTGCCGGGGAGTTCGCATGCTTATGGGCAGAGGTTAAAGTTCTTTTTCTCTCGTAACAATATAACGAACGGAAGGAGAAAAAACTGGAGCATTACGCGAACCCCATGCTACGTTGCGCAGTATTCACGAATAGAAACTAGATCGAACAACTTTTTCTCTGAAATATCGGGCGAGGGAACAAGTTTATGGTAACGAACGCGGCTATTAAGATCGCCGAGCCCGGTTATGGATGTATTTGAAGGGCAATCCTTTGCTCAGCCAATTTATTCATTAGATATTAATGATAAACTGCAAGTTTATACGTCATTAAAGAGGAATAACAAGAAGAAAAAGGAATTGTAGCTCTTAGCGAATGCTCACGATGGATACCAAGCAGAGCGTGCAATTCTAGTCTCAGTAGAATAATTGCAGGTGTCTGAAATTTGATGAATTTCTTGTTTAAGTGAAAACTACCGAATGAACCGAACACGAAGATATCCTTTGTTCATGAATTGAACAATTATTGGAGAAGATACGACAAAATGATCTAATCTGCTAAAATACATGTGTTTAAATGGGGAATGACGCTTGATGACGTCACTAGGCTGTGTATTTGCTCACTTTTAAATCTATTTTTATACTATTTCCCATATCAGAAAAAAAGTATAGAAAATACTGCGAAATCAGCTCTTTAAGCACTTTCAGATGAAGCAATAAAAAATTTGCATGCAAATTCTCCGTTGTAATTTCATAATAAGACCACTTTGGACAATACCAGAATTGTAGGTTCGCGGAGAAATAGGAATCGGTTATCTTACAATGCTCGTAGTCGATTCTAAGCTTATCCTAACGTTTTCATTCATTTTTAGTTACCATGTCACCAATGAGGGAACATTCAAGGAGAGAACAATAGATTCTCCGACAATGCAAATAGTGTATTTCGGGCCCCATCTACTTTCCAAATTGCACGGTTATCATAACATTTGTATGGTAACAACTATTACGTTCCCGACGAAGAATGCTGAAACTCTGTATTGTCACTGCATAGAGTAGATGGAATTGTTACCACAAAAGTTTAATTACAATTATTACAAGTTTTAATTTCGAATTATGGGACTGTAATTAGTTACGGGGTAATAAAAAGTTGGTGGGTTTCCAACCCTGCTAGTCTAGTTGAAAAAGCAGTCGACCGAATCTCCTTGCAAAAATTTGCCTCGAATATACAAAGACAACGATTCTTAAAGCCTTGTCTCCACGGGTCGTTTCACGGAATTTGTCCCAGGGAAAAATCCCACTTACAAAGTCGTGAAAAATATTGAGTTAATCAATATTTTTCCCAGTACCAAGTATGGTCCTTGTACCCCTAGGGCCAATTGAGAGAAGAAGAAGAAGTGAAAGCAAGCTATACGATATTTTGTCGGCTAACTTCACTCTTCATGTTTGTTTCGTTAAAATAATAGGTCTAATTGTCAATCGTGGTCAATTATTATTTTAATCCCGGTTAAACACTCGACTTTTACTAACATATCTTTCCGCGCATACTTGAAGCAGAACCGTATGAGGTCCGTACCGTGGAGACGGTAACTGGGAAAAATCCCAGAAGTTTCATTATTGCGATTCTAACTTGGGACAAATCCCATGAAAACGTCCCGCGGAGACAACACTGGAAAAAAAACTACATTGGATCTAGAGTCCAGACTCTTAAAAACATCGAGAAGAAAAATACTCTTGATTCAATCGGATTTTTGCTTAAATCAAGAACCAAGCCTCTTAATTTGAGCGGATTTTCTTTTGATTTAAGCATAAATCTGACTGAATCAAGAGTATTTTTTCTTGTCAATGTTTTCAAGAGTCTAGACTCTAGATCCAATGTTTTTTTTTTCCAGTGCGGCATCAAAAGTAGGGAAACCTTTTGATGCGCTTTGCTTGGCTACCATGTGGGCCGTATATGCAGAGGTGCTGGATGTCTAGCTTTGGGGCTGTTATTGGTGTGTGTTGCCGGTGGCGGATGGCCGGTGGCGTGTAGCGATTAAACTGAATGAAACAATAAATCCACGGCGTCGGTGTCACGATGACCACTGGCCGCTCGCGGAGCCCCGACCGGTGCCGGTGCCGGTAATTGGTTCGAGTTGAGCGGTTGGACAGTTGAATGTTGGATATGTGCTCGATGCACCATCCACCGTCCACCGTCCACGGAGTCGAGTCGAGCGAGTGGAGGTGCAATATTCATAATCAGCTACTCAATCCGCCACTCCGCCTCGCTTTTGCCGTTAACTCCATTGCGATTGCCGTGGCCCAGCTCGGCGACGACGCTTCTCTCTTGATCACCTCTTTCCCGTGTTGTCGTGTGCACCTGTAAAAAAATGCACATATTTGCGGTAGAAACGAAACTAGCTGAAGCCGAATTTTGTCGGCTCTCTTGTGTGGAGGTGCAACATCCATCGATAAGTCCACACCACACCACCGGTCAATCTGAGCAGGCTAACTGTTGAAAATGGTAGACAAAGCTATGGACAAAGAAAACAAATTGGATCCAGGGGGTTAAGTGGGGAGGGATCCTATTGGTGGAAGCAATGGACAAACGAGAAAGGCAATGATTATCTGGACCGCGTTAAGCAGAAAGAAACGAAGCCACATCGGCTAGTGTCAAATTTCATGGGTAATTTAATTTAATTTTTTACATGAGAACGTTTGTGCAGATTCCATTGAAAATCATGAAGAATTTTGCTTCGTACTGTACATAAAATTCACTGAAATTTGCACAAACATCCGCACAACCGTTCTCATTTTAGAAATTAAAGTGCCCATTGACGGGGACGTTCTGTGGAGAGATGGCGGTATGGCAGGGCGTTGACGAAGAGATGTTGCGGTGTCAGTTGCCCGATGTTCTCTGAAAGGTAGGTTTATGTGGCGTTTGGGTGTCGCAGAACGCCAGAGTGCGTTGTAGTTGCGTGTAGGCACTTTTCCTGTCAGAAGGGCTGAAGTCCTGAGCGAAACGAATCAGTGGCTTCAGTTGATTAAAATAAACCTAAGTTAGGTGAATAAAAACGTAGTTCTAACAATCGAGAAACTTTAGCTCCAATGGAACGTGCCTCGACAAAAATGCAGCAAGATTTACGACTAATTAGATGCAAAACTGCTCGTAACTATTTTTTTTTTTTTTCAAAAATGCGACTCGGTGCGTTTTTGTTTAATTATTTTCATATCGACCAAAGTTTTCCGGTTCGGTAAACTAGGACATCGGCTCATAGAGCTGAGTCTTCGATTCGCCGAACTAAACCTTTGATTTGCCAAACTAATCCTTTGATTCGCCGAATTAAACCTTTGATTCGTGGACCTGAACCTCTGGTTCGCCGAACTATTCAGTTGTGTCAACTGAAGTGGACGATTTGCTTGCTTAAGGTTTCAGTCCTCGAAACCGGATAACGGCCATAGTGGGCCACCCCTAATTTATCCACATCCGCGCGGTAGTTACATATACATTCTCGGGGCTCTTCAGGATATTAACCTATAAACTTAGACTGACCTATGGTGGCACTCTATTTTGACCAAATAGGAATTAAATATAGGATAAGATCCAAATTACATATTGTGATCGAAATTTGTGCAAACTTGGACCTATTCTTAGCAAGGTCTTAAGAGTCCATATCTGCCGTGATAGCGAAGTGTCAAATTTTCGAAATTGAGTCTCCTTCAAAATTCGTCCAGTCTTTTTTAGAGGAAATCACTGATATAACCAAGACAGCAAAATTCATCTTATTTTCATGAAAACGAGACATATACGAGAAAGATGTAAGTGCGCATTAATGACGTAGTTTCAGACAAGACAGCAGTAAGTGACAATACTCCTCCAGAGAACCAATGAAAACAGTGCTTTCACGTAAAGTGCCTTCCTCTTTTGCCTATTTCCAACCTGAAAATCTTATTCTTCTTCTTCTTCTTCTTCTGTTGGTTTACTGGCTTATATTCCAGATGTGGAACCTACAGCCATCTATAACCTGAAAATTTGTTTGTTGCTTGTCCAAAACGCAACCACGAAAGCATGCAGTAGATAGCACTTACGGCTGTCTTGCCTAACAAAAGCCTTGCATGAAAATGAAAAATACCCTTTTTATGTAATTGAAATAAAATCAGCCGATATTTTAATCATCCACACGATTTCTAGGAGTCTTTCAGACGATTAGAGCAATTCGACAAAGAACGGAGGCTTCTTTCAATAAAATTTTCCGGTCAGAAACTACCGAGTCCGTTTTCTCGAAACTTTTTTCTTGCACTTACTGCTCTCTTTACCATCACGGCAGTATGGTGGCACTCCATTCTGATCGAAGAAGAATGTTGTATGGTGACCAACAGTCATCAAATTGTATATTTTGATTGAAATTTGTGCAGACTTATTGTTAGGCCTATTCTTATCAAGGTCTTAAGAGTCCATATCCTCCATAGAAAGGTACTCTAGTTTACAGCGACGGCAACACGGGTGTTTCTGAGAAGCGGCTCCTCCTCCACCGGTTAGTCGTTCGTTGGTCGGTGGAGCTCGGCAGTGTTGTATGCTCCCGAGTCCGTATGACACACGGCGGCGGCGGCGGCGGGCAATATTAATCATATTCCACCGCGCGGCTCATTAGGGCTCTCTTCCGCTACCAACTCCTCGCTGAATCCCATAACTTATTCCCCGGAATCAACACGGACTCCGCACTCATCAGTAAGGGCATCAGCATCGGGAACTGCAACCTGCAACCTACTCCAGCCCCGGTTCCACCGCCCTCCTCCTCCACCCCCACCCTCTCCCTGCACCCCCTCATCGGTCAAGACCAGCTGGACACCGTTTCAAAATCACCGTTGCCGCATTTCGCCTCGTTTGCATTTTAAAGCACATTCAAGGCGTGGCGTGTTTTGCGATATATCGATTGTTGTGCCATTTAAACCTATGGAAAAGTATCGATAAACAGGGTGTTCGCAGCGAACACCTAAATGGTCGATTCTTTACCATAGGTGTAAATAGCATAACAATCGATTGATCGCAATTCACGCCACGCTACTGGCACATGACCAACGCCCCCGGAAGAATGGAAATTCGACACCTAAGGCCCTGTGTAGGAGATTTTTTTACGGGGTTTGCCCGAGGAGAAAATCCCCCCTGCGAAGTCGGGAAAAATACTGAGTTGTCGATGTTTTTCCCAGTGCCAAGTGTGGTTTTTGTACTCCTTGTAGAGATATGACCACTTGGAGAGAGGAAGAAAAAGTGAAAGCAAACTGTGCGATATTTTGTAATTTCTCGATTGTTTATTTTTATTTACTTAAAATATTTTGTTTGGTTGTAAATTGTGATCAATCATTATCTTGATCCGGTTAAATACTTGGTTTTCACAGAATCATCCATGCACGCAAACTTGTCGGAGGAACTTGAGAGCCTCATCCCGAGGAGACGGTAACGGGGTAAAAGTTTCATTCCTGCGATTCGAACTTGAGACAAATCCTAGGAAAACGTCCCATAAAAGACCTGATGAGAACTATCAGTTGTTGCTTTTAAGAGGACCTGGACTAAGAGGAATATGGACGGATCTGTAATGCCGAAAATCCATCAGACTCTTGCCTATAACTCTGCAAACAAAATTAGGGCGCGATGAGGCCAACCTATGTTTTAAATGGCCCGTGGTTATTATACATGTTGATTCCAGCTTTCATTTTGATCAAGGACAGTTAAATGCAAATGTTTATGATTTTTTACACATTCGATCAGTTTTGATCGTGAAGGCCAAGATGTTTGGTCATGAGTCATCATTGGGAGAACCTGAGCGTTGACCCCCGGAAATAACTTTTACACCATATAGAGGAGATATACAAACTGATTGCGGTGGACGGGACGAACGGGTCGTAAAACAAGATTTTGGAGTTCTTTATTAGCAAACGTGCGTCAGAAATTCAGCTTAAAGATGATATCTCAAGACAGAGGGAAAAAGCTCACACACAAGCACAATTTTCCCCCAAAGAGATACGATGTTTGCTGCAACACTAGTAAGGAGATAGTAGTAGGTGTAGAGAGGAGATATCATTGCAGAGTCTCTAAAATCTTCTGTCTCTGCTCTCCCAATTAGAAAATTCTCCTCGGCTGTCTCTCCGATATATTGTTCTTTTAATTTTGTCCAGTTTTTTAGGACAACCTAAAAAATTAAAAAGAACCCAGAGCAGATGGGGCGACCGCCTTAAAAGCTGTACCGACTAAAAAAAAACACCTGACTGGTCGTGAGTGTCGGAAGCAGAGAGAAACCACGAGGGCCGAGGACCGCACGAAGGGGAGAAAGTGGAGGAAAAGTTCCAACAAAAAGTAAATTAAAAGACGGCGGCTGATAGCGATAGTGCATGGGGGTGCTTTAGATGGGGATAATGCCTCGCGCTTGCGGTAACAAGCTGCTATTTTTCATGTTTTAGATTAAAGATCCTAATTATCGGAGGTGCGTGATAGAAGGTGAGCATATTGGTGTGTTTGGGGGGA
>NW_017547132.1:6406206-6457602 GCF_001854935.1 Bemisia tabaci
TGTGGCGGCGTGCTCTACGGCCGGGGAGAGAGCCATCTGACTCACTCGTAGATAGTGATATATTTCCCGCACCCGGGAAGCATCGTGATCCCAGTGGCGTGGCGTGCTTTGCGATACATCGCTGATTTGCCTTTTAAACCTATGGAAAAGGATCGATAAACGGGAATACCGAAAGAATCGATTTTTTGCAATAGCTTCAAATGAGAGGATGTCGATAATCGATCATTCACGCCTCGCCACTGCGTGATCCATGGCACGGGTTTCCATCCAATTAGAAATCCATTAGTCAGATGGAACATGTGATCTTTATTTGAAATTGAATTCAATTTATGGAGGGATGGAGTAGACTATACACCACATGCTATAGGGTTTCGCTCTACCTGTGCTGCCCATTTCGAGCGCGCACGCCAAGCCGCACAATGGGACAAGTTCTTTAGAGCGGTTAGGCATTAAGTTTTTTACTAAAACCACCAATTTTGATGTTTACTTATCACATTATAAATTTTAAGATGTCATGTATAAAGTTAATTTTTCAAGAAAAACCATGAAATCTCTTTTCAACTTCCAAGTTTCGTAGTATTCTACCGCGCTAAGTTAAAACGCCTTGTAAGCATTCGAATGATGCCAAAATTCTTCTCAGAAAATATGTATTTTTGAAGAGAATCATAAATATTTCACTTCCAATTTTCAGCCTTTATAGATGCCATTACGTGCAAAATCTTTTGTAAATCGGAAGAGACATTTTCAAAAATTGTCTTGAAAATTCGTAAGTTGTCGAAGGAAATTTGGCAACGCCTGGTGGCTTATAAAGCGTTCTTTCATGGCACGACAGTTTTGAGGATAAAGTTTTTAACTTTTCCATATCATGTCTGACTCGTTTCACTGTGCGCAGTCCGCATTTTCCCCGACCGCTTTCGCTTTGACACAACAGACTAATTCATCAATGAGGGTTACGTCTAATTATGTTCACCGCTTGATGCCTGATGACCAATGGAGAGGGAGGAATTGAGGTGAATGATGATAATATTATTCATTTTTCGCATTTTGTTTCATAGAGGGATCTTTGGCGTGTTAATAACATCATGTGGACCACATTTTACAATAAGGAACCACTATTTCTGGCTTATTTTATAAACAACATATCGACGGTGTAAGTCGGCAATCACATAACTCGGTTGGCAACGTCGCAGACTTCCTGTCATTCTTTATTTTTTAAACGGAAAACTACTCAACGGCGATTCTTTAAAACTTCCGTGATTTTCTTTTCTGTGAGAAGAAAATTCTGCAAAAAATTCAAGGAATGATGTCAATTTGTTCTCCTTTAAAAAAATAACTTAGAGGCGGATATTTTCAGACACCGCAAACGAGTTATGTGATTGCCGACTTACACCGTCGATATAAATCATCGGTTTTCCTATGCAGAAAGGTGCTTTCATGGAAGAGCCAGAGATTACGGTTCCTTAGTGCAAAATGCAATCCATGTAGCCCCTTTTACCGCTAGTTTGCCTTGAACCTATAAACATATCTTGTAAACGGGTGTCTTAAATTTCATGTCATAGTTTCCTTTGACAAATTGAATAAAATGACATGTTGCAGGCAGTCAGCTATTGCTGGGAATTGGCAAGGGAAATGCCGGATGACCTATTAAAGTGCCATCATTCGCATTGACTTAACATAAAGGTTCCATGGCACAGGTACAAAGCTTCAAAAACACGGCCCCGGCGTAAAGTGACTTCAAATCCTGATGATACTCTCCGCTTTGCCGGGCAGTTAGTTAAGTTGCCTATCCGAACCGAACCCAACTGAGGTCACCGATCTCGCTGCGCACTCGCGAGTGTGCTGTCTGGAATTATGTATTCAAGAAGAAAAATGTACTGCCCGTTTCAAGCACAATGATCAATACTCTCTATCTTGTTTTTTAACAACTGCATCCCTCAATATCCCTTTTGTTTTATGTGTCTATCGCTTTGTCTATCAATTTCAACAATCAGCATGCTGGTCACCTACACTGTAAAAAAAGACATTGGATCTAGAGTCCAGCCTCTTTAAAACATCGACAAGAAAAAATACTCTTGATTCAATCGGATTTTTGCTTAAATCAAGAACCAAGCGTCTTAATTTGAGCGGATTTCCTTTTGATTTAAGCAAAAATCTGATTGAATCAAGAGTATTTTTTCTTGTCAATGTTTTCAAGAGTTTGGACTCAAGATCCAATTTTTTTTTCCAGAGTACGATTTTCGCTCATAACGAATAGTACGACACTGTGTAAAAGGGACTCGGGGATTCAGAGCACATACTCAGCCGGGAGTAAGAGGCAGCATTTGTTTCACGTTCATTCTCTTTGAGGCTACTCAGGGTGGCACGGAGGAGAAGGCAGAGGAGATTGGCCTGGTATCAAACTCAGTAAGTAGAGATCCAGGTTTGTCGTCAACTCGTCACCTATTATCAAAATGTCGCCACTTGAAACAATGACCAGGCCATTAGGGCTAGAGATCCCGCGCGCGGAATCAAAGCTGGCGAACTTGATTTCCCGTCGTCGCGAGCTTATGGACCTTTCTTTTGAGTCTTTTGATGTGACACCGCGAGCCGCGCTGCGCCAAGCTGCACTTGCTTTTTACCATGTTGCGAAATCGAGGCACGGATAAAAGTAAAAATTACTCTTGACTCAATTTTACACTAAACTGGAAAAAAAATCACATTGGATCTAGAGTCCAGACTCTTAAAAACATCTACAAGAGAAAGTACTCTTGATTCAATCAGAATCTAGCTTAAATTAAGAACTATGCCTCTTAACTTAAGCGGATTTCGTTTTGATTTAATCAAAAATCCGATTGAATCAAGAGTTTTTTTTTCTTGTCAACGTTTTCAAAAGTCTGGACTCTAAATTCAATTTTTTTTTTTTTTTTTTTTTTTTTTCCCAATGTGTTCCAGTGTACGTATTATTTAGTTTGAGCAGTTGATTCGATGGACGCCATTTTTTGTCCGAACGACACGCGTAATATCGTATCAACTAGTTCGATGTTTTCAGCTACGATTGTATTTTTTATCGAATTGTGAGATCGCATTTCTGTTGTCACGAGACTATCGAATTCGTTTACCAAATTCGATAATGAAACCATCTTAATAAAGGTAGGATTTTTTTTGGAGAAAAAATATCGTATTCTGTACAGTTTCGATGTATCAAAAAATGCGATATTTTTCCCTTAAAAATACTTTGAATTTCTTTGTCAAATTTGGTAAGTGAGTTTTTTAGTCTCATGACAACAGAAATGCTATCTCAAAATTGATAAAAATGACAAGTAGCAGAAAACATGGAACTGATCAATGCGGTGTTGCATATCGTTCTGACACAAAATATGGTGTCCTTCGAGTCACCGCACCGTAGGAATTAACATTTTCCGCACAGGTTTAAAACGGAGAACACGAAACCGAATAATGGACGGACATTTTCCAGATTTTTTCACCCACTACTTGCTCATTAAATCGTGTGTGTTTGCGTGTGCGCACTTCGTGAGCCCTAACACAAGTGATAGCTTTTTAATCAAAATATCATAGGAAGAGGATTTCAGCTGGGAGTTTTTAAGAACGGAAAAATTCCTATTTCAGCTCCTAACTGGCACTTCTAACAATAAAATCACAGGAGCGCTGAGAGCGGATCGTACACTGAAAAAAAAAAGATAGGAATAGAATTCACCATTCCTTCACGCTGTATTTCACACAGCATCAATTCAGAGTCAATTCTGCCGGAAAAAAGGTAAACGTTACCAATATCGGTACATGTAACCATTCCTCTGGCAGAATCGACTTTGAATTCACGCTGTGTAAAGTACAGCATGAAGGAATGGTAAATTCTACCAGTCTTTTTTTTTTTCAGTGTATGATAGTGCGAAATTCGATGTTCAATACGCCCTTTCTTTTCCTTGATCAATTACTATGTATGAAATAACTCACACTAATAAGGGGCTCATTGAGGAACATACTCATGTTGCTTATCATACGCTGCTAAGGAGAGCATTATTTTCTGAGCTGCAGCCTCAACGCTTGTCGTCAACATTTTTCGTCGGAGGAACATAATAGTGCACGTGGATGCTGATATAGGGGTTGAGGGAGCTACCGGGGCGCACAGCATTTGGCTGCATCCTCCATCCACGAGCCCCTCTCACCCGACCATCCCCTCTACACCCCCAACTTCCTTCGTCTGGCTTCGGTGATGGATTTAAATCGGCCCCCTTTAAAATCCAAACAAGTCTATTTCCTAATGAACCGTGAGCCACATAAGAGCACTTAGATTCCACAGCTCATCAGATGGTGGAAATGCTCGGTTTTGAGAGCCACCGATGCGTTTCTTTGGGCTAATCTCACACCGGCGCGGCGCGAGAGTAAGAAACAAAAAACAGCATTGATCAACAAGGGACGTTAGGGAGATGAGCGGTTCTTCGCGAGGGTGATGGTGAGATGAAGGAGCAGGTGACTGGGATCTCGTCGTGTGGGCGCAGAAGATGCGTGATGTGACACAAAACGTGTGTGTGTTTTAGGATAGGATCGCCGAATGAGGGTGCGCCTGTGTGAGTGTTGGTTTATGTGTGCGGGGCTGTCTGTCTGTGTTTTTTACGAGTCTTTTTCCCTTTTTCTCCCGCGATTCTTTTGGCAGGTGAATCGGATGGCGGGCGCACTTTTATATTATGAATGGGCCGTGGGGCGCAGGCAGGCACTTGGCTATGAATAGCATTCCTCGCATATGCCCCAGCTTCCTACCTGCACCACTTTTTTCTCTCCTTTCATCTGCCGAGGAAACGTTTTGCTAGCCTATTCATCCAAAATACACTTGTTAGTCTGTTTTTTCCGATCCATTGTCACCCACTTTTATTTCGTGAGGTTCGGATCAGGTGAAAAAATTCCGGGATTAGAGACCTGTGACGTTTCGTCGCTTAACATATCTGATCCTGTCTGAAATCCTGAATAAGGTCTATCTTTGTTGACGACAGACTGTCATGTTCTTGATTTAAAAGTTCCTGTTATTTTTCATGAGAGTGTGTGCCGTTTTAATTTTAATGTTACTAAATGTCTCTTTTTAGATTCCCTTTTTTGTCACATCACACGGAACCAGCATGGTGTCTGACGTCTTATCTCACCTCGCGGTTAAACCTCTGGCATATAAGCAATGTGGAAACCTTCATATTAAATATGAAAAATCCTTATTTTTTCTATTTTAAGTCAAATCCTACAGAATAAATCTCAACTGGTTTAATCAGCTTGAAAGAACTGAATTTTCGAGCTATTCCTGAAAAAAGGATGTGTGCTTTATAATCACTATTTATCATATTTTAAAAATTAGTTTCATGAATTGATGTATTTATATTGTAAGAAACTTTCTCAATTGTGACATGACCGCATGTGTTCTTATAAATCCCAGAGTCCAAATCACAATTGAGATAGCTCCTTTTTATTTAGCTTCGCTCGAATGGCTCAAGTATTTTCGCTCCGATTTATTTTGTCTGAAACGTCGTTTAGTTGTAAATCAGAGTGCATGTGTTGCAATCTACATATGTTGAGAAAGTAAAATCACAATGGGTAGTCACTTTAAATACTATAAAAAACTGCAAATCTACCCTACTTATACATATGCCTTTTCTTCGCTGCTAAAAAGCTAACGTATCAGTGACAAATCACATGCGAATTATTCCCTAAATTATATTTCAACATGAGGAGAAATTGATTATATCGCATGAAGAGACAATATAACCATACTTTGAACAAGGAGCAGCATATTATTTGACAAATTATTTTTCATTGAGGAGTGGCCATCACGGTTAACTGGACTGGACGATTACAGAGTTGTCATGTAATGAATTTGTTTACTTTTCTACACCAGCGTTTAAGTCTCCAGGCTATCCTACGTTCCCTGACTCATTGAAGGTGTTGGACGAAGGGAGTTTTTCACCATGGCTATGGCAAATTGGGCTGGATGCGCAGAGAGTTGTCACGTCATGAAATAGTTTACTTTTCTAAACTTACGTTAAAGTCTCCAAGCATTTTGTGTGTATTTCCATGTTCTTTACGAAAAAAAGAAGAAAAGAAGAAAAAAAAACCTTTTTCTTTAACGTGTTTCTGAAAACGACTGTCAGGCATTGATCTCTTTGAACACAAGGAGAGTCTGGGAACAAATATATTTCATAAGATTCTGCAATTTCTTCATTACTGTGTGAAAATTACTTTCGAGAATCAGCGCTAGGAATCGCCTAAAAATAACTGAAAGCTAAAGAGTTGATCGATTTGTTAAGCAATCCTAACTAAAGTTGCAAAAACTTGCGTGGCAAAGTCCTCACCCCGAAATTTATCAGATCAGAATATCGGGAAAGTATTTGATTTTTTGCTTCAGCAATCTGTTGCTCATCGATCATCATTAAACGAAAAGTAGCGTTGATCTCCGAACCTAAATTTTGCCTCTTTTGATCACCTGCATTACCTAAGCGAATTTTATTTAGAGATTTGGTAGTACTTTTGCGCCCGAACTTCCAGCTGTCAATTTATTTCGATCTCGGTAGTTCCAATTCGGTGACTTACGAATCGCAACGTTGGTGCGTAATTTTAGTACCACCTCGCAAGGTAGTTCGAAAAAAGGCTCTATCTATCGAAAACTGACGGGGTTTAATTGGTCGAATCTGTTGACATCCATTAGTGTTGATGGTTGCTGAAACAAAACCGGGCAGAACTAGAGTCCCTTCATACTGAGAGTCAAGACAACACCCCCTCATGGAGTCACAAACGGGAATAAAGATTACACAAATTGAACGTTTTTCGTAATCTTTGATCGGCCCATTCTCAAATTCCTTTCTCCGTTCCTTCTCTCATTCCGTTTGTTCCTTATCGAACCCGTAATTCCTCGGTCCGTTCCAGATTATAATCTTTGCAATTGGGGAAAATGTAAGCTTTATTCCCGATTGTGACACTGTGGAGGCCTAAAATACGGCAACCAATCAGATATGGATTCACATTGTCTTGACTCTCAGTATAAAAGGACTCTGGGCAGAACTTCCGAAAGAGGTTTGGAACTTTACATAAAATTCACTTTTTAAATTCTTAATGCACCACCATGTTTATTGTCTCTGTCTCTGGATTTCCGTTTGATATTTCATATGTTCTGGTCAGCCGCAGTATTTATTTTCGTGCAGATATGCCACTCTTAGAGGATAATGATACTTCATGATAATTTTTCAAAACGAGCATATCCAGGTTATCTGCCTGGAACAGCGCAGTGATAGTCAAGTCTGGGAATAATTTCAATCAGATTTGGATCAGAGCTTAATTTGTGACGTCACCAGGATCTGTTTCCTCGCCGAATCAATGATCAAGCGTCAAGATGTGGACCTGCTGCTTCGATGACAAAGCAGATAACCTTTCCTTTCCTCGTGGGAAACAGCTTCTCCGCTCCCCGCCCGCCGCCTCCCCCGTTTCATCCTTTGATCAATCATACTATCTCGTGATCGATTAGATCCACTGATGCCAAACTGCCGAGAAAAAAGATATATTCGTCGAAAATAAGCAATGAAAATGTACTCCGCCTGGTAGCAACTACAGTAAAATTATTTTTTGATAAAAAAAACTTACTATTTGAAGAGGACAACTTGAAAATCTGATCAAATGTTCATTTTATCATCACTTGACGGGTTTTTTTTTTTTTTTTTTTTTTTTTTTTTTTTTTTTAAAAAAGTTGAATTTACAAGAAATAAAATTTAAGTATCGACCATATTCTCAAAATCGAGTCTCCTCACGAAGTTTGACAAATCTACGATAAATAAGTTTACGTCCAACACGCAGAAAAAAACTTCGTGCGTGGGACCCGAAGTTGAGGTCATGTGGATCTCTGAAGTTTTCAGATCACGTATCTAAAAACTTGAGGTCGAGCTGCCAAAGTTTCGGGTCAGACATCGAGGCACTTCGGTATGTACCGGAGTACTTCAGATGTGTGACCCGAACTTCGGCAGCTCGACCTCAAGTTTTTAGATACGTGATCCGAAAATTTCAGAGATCCATATGACCTCAACTTCGGGTCCCAAGCACGAATTTCTTCCTCCATAAATATAGGTCCAAAATATCCTCAAATCCCAAGAAAATCTGAAAAATCCCTAAATCTAAGGGATGTGAGATCACTTCGCCGGTGACCAACGAGCTAAAAACTTAAGGCACTTTTGTCAGTGAAGAAAAACCTGAACGCTTTCACGTGAGGGGGATTTTTACGAGGCAACACTCAAGGCGCGGTCACTAACCCGCGCAAGAGTTGGGACGCGAATCGTCACTCTCCCGATGTAAGGACGTATCTCTTTTTTCACGTGGGCCCTACAAAGTATGGATTTACATGTAAAACAGGGCCCACGTGGAAATCGAGATACGCCCTTGCGTGAGAGGAGCGACGAAATGCGGGGGGTCGAGGCATGTCATTCCCGATCGGAGGCTGAGCCAGACTTAATGATGGGGTTAAAATACGCGCAATATCAACAACCGAAACGAATGAGTGTTGTTACATAACCTCCGAGGATTAGAAAATAATTTCTACCGAGATTTATGTGATAATCCGGGCCTGCTTACTCGGCGAGGGGGCCTCATGTCTCCCATCCGGGACTTCACCTGTTCTCCGCTGTTTCCTGTCGTTGCCTGCACAGTAGCACTCCCGCGCGGAGTAAAAACCCCCCATGAGCACTCAGGCGTTGCCAAATTTTTTCTGATCCTATATTTATTATTCAGCACTGGAAAAAAAACCCACATTGGATCTAGAGTACAGACTCTTGAAAACAGAAATCTTGGAGACTTAAACGCAGCGGTAGAAAAGTAAACAAATTCATGACATGACTGCCAAATTATCCAGTCCAGTCGGCCATGACAGCCACGGTGAAAAAATGTCCTTGTCTAGCACATTCAATGAGTCAAACGTTAAATAGCTTGGAGACTTAAATGCAGCGATAGAAAAGTAATACTGGATAAAAAAAACACATTGGATCTAGAGTCCAGACTCTTGAAAACATTGGCAAGAAAAAATACTCTTGATTCAATCAGATTTAAGTTTAAATCAAAAGGAAATCCGCTCAAATTAAGAGGCTTGGTTCTTGATTTAAGCTTAAAGGTGATTGAATCAAGAGTATTTTTTCTTGTCGACGTTTTTAAGAGTCTGGACTCTAGATCCAATGTTTTTTTTTCCAGTGAGGATTACTGCCGTGCTAAGGAAGAACGCCGTATGAGCCTTTAGGTGTTGCCAAATTTCCTTGGATAAAACACACATTTCCTGGTGAACTTGTGAATATTTTCCCTCTAATTTTTCAGATAATTTTGTTCGCAATTTTGACCTGAAATCCCTAAAAATTTCAAGAAAAATATTCATAACTTCCCTCAAAAATATACGTTTTATCGAAGGAAATGTGGCAACTCTCGAATGTTCATACGGCGTTTTTCCTTAGCAGGGCAGATTATGAAGATATTTCTT
Organism: Bemisia tabaci; assembly: GCF_001854935.1. NCBI lineage: Eukaryota > Metazoa > Arthropoda > Insecta > Hemiptera > Aleyrodidae > Bemisia > Bemisia tabaci. Next base: position 6,415,682 of record NW_017547132.1, read on the forward strand.
AGAAAGAGGGGCATTAAGGGTTGAAATTTGGGAAACCTGAATTTCTGTAACTTTAGCGTTCTTTTCACAGCAGATGATCTATTTCTAACGATTTAAAATTGGCTTAACGTTTTTAAAAATCTTGGAGTCTAATTCGGAGCGCTTTTCAGTCCGGAGCCGTTTGTTCCCCAAAAATCTGCAGGGGTTTTGGTATACGGAACGAAAAAACTGTTTGCAGGGTGTAATCCACTCGGAGGAAGAACCAAATCATCATCTCTCTTGGAAGAATCACGAACAGGAGAAATCTTGGAAATGGAAATCTTAAATAAGCGGATTCGAAATACGTGGTTTCCAATACTCGTCTTTCTCCTTTAGCGTTGCTCCGAGAATAATTTCCTATTGGATCAACAGGAATTCCTGCTTTAAATTTTTTTTGTATTTCCGGCTCAATTTGGAAGCAACAAATGTGTACCGAAGGTAAAGTAATGCTGATTTAACATTCTGGATATAATAAAGTGTACGAGATCGCACAAAACGCTGAATTTACCTCCACAGCAGATAGTTCTACATCTTGACATTGCTAAAGTAACTGCTATAGCGGTCAATTCAGCGTTTTGTGAGTTCTCGCACACTGTTTTACATCCAGAATATTAAATCAGAATCATTGTTTTCGGTGTACTAGTGAACTTGCGTAGATCCGCTTTTGCGGATGAGACAGAAATAGTAGCTCCTTTTTTATACACTCTATTAAATTCTCTTTGAGACGACAAAACGGTTTAGAAAAAAATTCACAAGTTTTCGAAAAAACAGCATTTTCTCATAAAATTTGGCAACGTTTGGATGCTTGTACGGTGTTTTTGCATAGGACGGCAGAGCATATATCCACCCCCTTACCCTCCGCTCAAATTCTTGCACACCCCCCGTTTCCTGCCCGACACACATCCGCGGGGGAGGGACGAAGGGGTGAAAGACACAGCCTCGCATACCGCGGCCGCCACCACGGGCAAATGGGCGTATTTTTACCAAACGGAACTACGTGTATTATGACGTGAGCCCTGTTATGCATCCATTCTTATGGGCCCGAGGGATCATGCCTCAACGTACATAGTTCCGTTTGGCAGAAACACGTCCCAATGGGCCAAATCCCCACTCGCATCGCAGGTTCTTTTTAAACAGTTTTCATCTCCTTCTCCATCCCTCCCGCTGCTCATCCGCTTTCTATCTCCGTCGCTCGCGAGATGAGTGTATAATATTCGCCCTGCCCACCTATTCCCACTCCTTCCATTTTCGATAGGTTTTGTTTGTTCGATGAATTGGGTCTCGACGCAAGGTGGGTGTTGATCTTGGATGTGCTCCTTCAAGGTCATCCACGGGTTTTTTTCTCGTTTTTTAGACGCTCTCGACAAGTGTAGCGTAGCGCAGGTAGTTCATGTTAAGGTAGTCCTTTTCTCTCATACTTCCGTGCGTTCAGTGACCGCTCTTCGAACCTCATACAGCCGTGCTATGGAAAAACAGCGTATGTGCATTCCATTGTTGCCGAATTCCCTCTCAGTAGATATATCTATTTTTGAAAAAAGTCATGAACACTTTTCTTTGACATTTTCAGACGCTCGATATAAAATTGCGAGGGATTTTTCATGCAAAATCGGAAGAAAAGTATTTATAAATTTATCCGAAAACTCGTAATTTGTTGAAGGGAATTTGGCAACGTCTGAGGGCTCATACGGCGTTTTTTTTATCACAGCAGTGTGCGTCCTAACGTAATCTATGTTAATCGGGTTTTTATTTAGAGCCATTGAAGACTGAGGCCTATGCGTAGAGGCTCTTCTCATAGTTCTCAAGACATCCTTTGATCAGTCATCAGAAACAGCCAGAGCACTGGCCTCTCTTTTCCAGTTTAATTGCCTCAGGCAAAGAAGGGTTGAATCAAATAGTCCACGTGATAAATAATAGGTGATCTAATTTAAATTTCAATGTGAGAGGTTGTGTACGTGCTGTTATCAAGCGTTTCCTTCAAATTTTAGGACCGTTTCATTATACCGAACATTCTTTCGTTTAGGTCTGAGGAATTCATCCCTTAGCCTTAGGCATCCAAGTTTTGATTCGGAGGACTCTGTATAATCATTCTAATCGAAGTAATATCTACTGTATGTCTTGTAAAATTTTCATTCAATGAAAGCTGCCTGCTTGCAAGGTAGCTAGACACTTCACCCAATTTTTTTTACCCGAAACCTAATTTGGCCAACAAAAATCGAAGTTATACTTTGGCTGAGTTGCGCACGTGGCTCTTTAAGCATCGCTACAAATACGACAAACGGAGCCAACACAAAATGGAGATAGAGTGAGAGAAAGGAATCACCTTGATGACGGCGCAGTGATGCAACTATTCGTGCTTGATGGATGTCCGCGTTGCATCTGCAAAATTGAAGGCGCGACGGCTCGAGGCGTGAACTCGCAATGTTTCGCTTTATTCTGCCGATGAGGTGTCGCTCAGATTCGGGAGAAAAGTTTCCAAAAAAGGTCCGATTACATCTCTCCTATATCTTCGTCTGTTTTTCTTACGTAGCCCTTGAATCACTACTACAAATAAGACAGACAGAACCAACAAAGCTTGGGAATACAGCAAGGAAACGGTTGCATGTTGATGACGGCGCAGGGATACAACTATTCGTGTTTGACGGATGTCCGTGTTGCATCTGCAAAATTGAAGGCGCTATGGCCGTAGGCGTGAGCTCGCGGTGCTCCGTTCTAGGCTGCCAATGAAGTGTCGTTCTGGTTCGGAGAAAAGTTAAAAAAGCCTGACCCAAAAGGTCTCTCCTACTATCGGCTGTGTTGATCTAAGATTTTTTTCCTTTTTTCTTAAATCTGATACATTATTCTTTTTTAAGACGTATTTGTAGACCTACATCTAAAATTCGGATGTACTGGCCCCACAAAACCCGCGGTACGCGTGTTGTCAGCTATCCTGCGGTCAGTTCACCCAGCTTAGGCAGCTAAGGGTTAATTTTCATTATTTGGCGAAATCTCAGCACTTATATTATCGCTTTGTAACTGGACTAAGTAAACTATTGGTTCAAAAGACATCAACAAACATTTAAAAAACTATTGGACGAACTTAAAAATAACCATGAATTCTTTGGAACAAACAAAATTGGGTTAAGAGTCTGGCCACCGCTTGTAATAATTTAGATAGAATAGCTAATGGGAAATGAAGCCAGTTGCAGATTCTGTATTATTATTTACTTTTTATTGTTACCGTGAACCTTTCACATGAACACATGAAAATACAGAGCTGAGTACACTCACGAACGCAGCAGGCCTAAAATTAAGGATTTTGAAAAAATAGGACTTAGTGCTGCTGAGCGGCCAATTCTTCTGAACAAGTCCTTCATTTCTTGTGCAGTTTTCAATAACTATTCAACAGGTGTTTGTGTATGAAGAGAAAAAGCTCGATAAATATTGAATACTGAAGTTCTTCAGCACACGTAACCGAAGTTTTTGGTCACAGAGACCGAATTCCGATTCAACTAACTGAAATTTGATTCCAATGACCGAAACTTTTGATTATCTGAGCTATTTAAAGTTTGATGTTCAATGTGAATCGAAGTTCAGTATCTTTGACCGAACTTTTACTCTCTTCGTGTGTCGGATGACGTTCACATTTTTGCAGCTGTGGTATCTCTTTGGTGGATGACGAAATAGGAAAAAATATGAGGAAAACACTTCACTCTATGTGTACTTTTGGGGCAATTTTCTATTAATTTTGGATTTACTTCATTTCAGGACATGTATTAACTTATGAATTCGTTAAACAGACAGTAGCTTTAACAATGATGACGCTACAGATGTTTGAAACTCATCTCTCCAATTAAATAGCACTTAACAACAGATCTTGGATTTCTAAATCCATACTTGTTAGTAAGTCTCGTAAAATTTGCAAATTTTTACCTGGAGGCGTATCCTGCCGTGCTAAGGAATACGCCATATGAACATTCGAGAGTTGCCAAATTTCCTTTGGTAACATGTTCTTTTTTGAGGAAAGTTATGGTTATTTTTCCTTGAAATTTTCAGGAACTTTAGGTGAAATTGCGAACAAAATTATGTGAAAAATTGGAGGGACAATATTCATAAGTTTACCAGGAAATTCGTGTTTTATCAAAAGACATTTGACAACGCCTGAAGGCTCATACGGCGTTTTTCCTTAGCACCGCGGCAGTATCCCTCCGATGGAGAAAACACAAAAGCATCTGTAATGATAATCATCCTCGATTTCTTGCCGGACTGCTGTCAAGACGGATGACGGGACACTGTGGGAAAGTGCAGGAGACCGTTAATTATGACATCCATATTTGCGGGGGATTATTTTATCAGTGGCGTGGCGTGCTTTGCGATATATCGATTGTTCTGCCATTTAAACCTATGATAAATAATCGATTATTAAGGTGTTCGCTGCGAACACCCTGTTTATCGATCTTTTTCCGTAGGTTTAAATGGCATATCAATCGATATATCGCAAAGCACGGCACGACACTGTATTTTATGTCTTAATGTTTTAATGGGCCATCGACGGAATTATGACGGCGCGGAGACGCGGCCGAGGACAGAGGACGGAGACAGAGATTTTTCAGAGGAGCATTTCTGCATTTCGTCTCGGCTCTTAAATATTTATGAAGACACATTCTGTGAAGGAATGAAGCGAGTATGCGCGAAAATATGCAGATTTGCAGTGGCCTCGCGCAAGGCACCTACCCGACGCAAGGGCGTAACTGCACTCCGCAGTGAGCCCTGTCTCCCATGCAATTCAATGCTTTTCCGGGCTCATCTCAATGTGTAGTTACGCCCTCGTGTCAGCCAATCGATGAATTCGTCGCCCCTCTGAAGTAAGGGCATATCTCCAGTTCAACGTGAGCCCTATTCTCCCGCGCTGAGGAAAAACGCCGTATGAACCATCGGACGTTGCCCAATCTCCTTCAAAAACCAACGGATTTTCCGGAAAATTTTTAAATAACTCTCTTCCAAATTTTCAGAGGATGTCGTTCGCAATTTTATCTAAAAAGTCTGAAAATTTTTAGGAAAAATCTTCATAACTTCCTTCAAAAATAAGTATTTCCTGAGAAAAGATCCAGCAACATTCAAATGCTCGTACGGCGTTTTTCCCTAGCACGGAGTATTTTCCATATCAATTCGTCGCTTGGCTGTCATAAGGGCGTAACTACACATTGAGATGAGCCCGGAAGAGCATTGAATTGTATGGAAGGCAGAATTCATTGCAGAGTGTATTTACGCCTTAATGTTAGGTAGGCGACGAATGCATGTTTTCCGGGTCTCAATTGAGAGTGGAGTTACGTGTTTACGCCAGAAAAGTGACGAATTGTGGCGGTCTGCACCGACTCCGGCGGTTGTGTCGGCGGTCAGTTCAAAGCCGAAATAATTGAATCCGATATTATTCAAAGACGAGCGAAATGTGTCAATTGAGCCTCATGCTCTCGTGACAAGTGCATTTTTCTTCCTGCCCTTTCGCCCGCGGGGCGGACGGGGGAATGTCTTGGATAGTATTCCGACCTGTCGGACAGACACAAAAAAGGAGAGCTTTAGCAATGAAATCCAATATTCGTCGCGAGGAATCCTGATTTTCTCCGTGTCCCCGGCGCGCGAGACAGCCAGCCCCCAGCATAGACGTCTCAAGCGAGTGGAAATTGAGCAAGGTCAATTCCACCGTCTGGGGGACCCGCGCCGAGTCCGTCCTACGTGTAAAAGCATTCCGCGCTTTGTTTTTTGCGCTTTGACCGGACTCGCATCATAGATGAGTTGCTCTACAATTTCATTCTCCATTCCAGAGCGTATTTATTATTCAGGACTAATTTTAACGGCGGAGATTGAATGCCGATGATTCACCCGCCGCTTGGATGTCCATTAGCCATTTTTTTTAGGCCTTGTCGTTGGAGCTCCATGAAACGGATTTGTCGACTCCATGAAACGGATTTTTCGGCTGTTTTTCTGAGCGGGCATTTTGTCTTCCTCCAAGGAGGATATGAAAAGTAAGTTGTAATGAGGTGGTCCTGGGAGGAGACGCAGGGAACGTCCAGCAAAGTCGAGGATAGGTATGGCATTCAAGATGAAATTACGAGATGTCATTTACCACATGACCTCTGGATCAATAGACAAGAGTGGCGATTAGGTGTCGCAGAGCGCCCGGGCGCTATAAAAGCGATTTGAATGTATATGTATGTAAGTTTAAAAGAGTCGTATATTGCATCTACTCATTATAATTTGGATTGGTGATGAGATCAAGGAGATGCAGGTGGCTTGTGAGGGACTTGAAGGACACGGCGCATAAGTGCAGTTTTTGAAAAAATTGAGATACTAATAATTTCAAGTGAAACTAGTCTTAATGCATATTCTGCGACAAATTCGCTCCCAAATTCCAAGTATTAAGCGTCAAAAAATCAGTTTGAACTTACTTTCCGCTGTAAGGATCCAATGTGATTTCGAAACTTCAAACACATATTTCTCGAAAGAGCAAACTCTGCGCCTTTTCCTCCTCACCCCTCATTTCTAGATGCATTTCTGCCCCCGGAGTCATCATCAGTAGTGTAAGTAGGCAACCAAAGTGTAAAACGACGCATATGAACAGTATTTTATACTCCTGCATGCTGTACTCTTTCTTGGTAGGAGAAGGTAGATGCTTGACTATCGAAAGTTGCGAGATACATTGGTCTGCTCTCCTGGTGGTAAATTATAAATAAAAACTTGAAACTTTGTAATATGTTGCCCAATGAGCTCTATTAGGTTCAAAATTGAGAATGCAAACGAGAGAAGAGAAAATTTGTTTGGACGTCGTTCCTACTATGGCGTAGAAGCATCCAAGGCACGATCATTTGTTATCAATTAGCTGAAATCGTCGCAATGCATGCCGCTTTCGTTAGGGAAAGAGCCTTCATTTTAAAACCAAATGTGCAACGCTTGCCCAGTTTCGAAATGGAAGACGTATGCACCGAGGTATCAGATCGCTAGAGTCGGTTTCCCTGCAGAATATTTATAGATTTTACTTTTAAAGGGTTATGCATGCATAAAGCGCCGATTACGTATTCATATGCATAACTTTCGCTTTTTCAGCACGATATCGAAACTATAATGACGTAAATTAAGGTATTACAAAAATACCGCAGTTGTGAAAGATATTAGCTTTACGTTTACCTGATGATCTAAACATTTTAGGGATGTTGGGATTTTTTAGCCAACGTTCGTTAAAAACCAGCATAAAGCTGAAAATCTCAATACAGAGGGAAAAAGCGCATATGAGGACAGTTTTCACTCAAAAAGATACGATGTTTGGTGCTACACTATGGTGTACACTTGTGCTTATGTGAGCTCTCTCCCTCTGTATTGAGATTTTCAGCTTTATGACGATTTATAACGCAAGTTGGCTAAAAAATTCCAACATACTGTCCTACGACCCATGCGTCTACCGCAATCAGTTCATGTAAAAATTTTAAGGTAACTGCAATCGGCGAGCATTTACGATGTGAAGTTACTAAAGCCTGAATGCTTTCTTCTCTTAAAATTTCTAAACCAATTACTTGGCAAAATTGAAAGATTACAAGGTCTCAGAGGTGTTACACTTATACGTTTATTTATGAACGTGTGCACGTAGACGTTGAGGGTAATGAATTGAGGCATGAAGATTATTTGCATTTCGGTGCAGTAAAGACAATCTTACATTCCATCGACTCCATTCTATTTTTAGCTGCTCGATTCAGACTTATTCATTGCATAGTTGTTTAAGGTCAGACAAAAATAGATCCACTACAACGCGGGAAAACAAGAGACTCCTCTATCAGTTTGGGGATTTGGAATGATTAAAAATCGTGTGCCGTGATTTCGGGAGTCAATTCGTTTGGTAAGAGTAATTTCCCCCCTCAAAACAACATTCTATCGGAGCTATACCCAAAGTTTGAGAACATTTACAATGCAAAGATTTAAATAATATCATACAAATTTTCATTGGTGGGTAATTTTTAGCTAAGAAAAGGGAACATTTATTTTGTGAGAAATTGGGACGTAAGTTTCACAGAAAGGGTCACTTAATAGTTTGGCACCACTAATTCATAGATGAGTCGCGGCATGGTTGAGATCAAATAGATCGCGCCAACAGAGGGAAAGCAGCTTCATCATAGTGCCCTCAAAATCATGCAGATTCTTTCTATCTTTAAAAGATGCTAAATTATTAACATGCAGTAAAAAAATTCACATGATTAATTTCCTTCCTAATTAACAATATCTGGTAAAAACAATTTGCAATTATACGTACTTTTTTTTCAAGGAAAGATAAAGATGCACAATCATTATCACAGAACTGGTTCCTCTCTATTGAATGCGATCCAAATTACACGCACCTGCAATATGAACGATTCTTACGTGTGAGAGTGTGAGAGAGGCGTGCGTAACAAATAGTATCACTCGATTTTGAAGGCGCTTTCAAATCTGTCCTACTGATTTGTAGTTCGAGGCGTTTCGTCTCGAGAAGTCGAGGCACCCTACAAAAATGTGAACTACCATTTGCTCCTCCTTCGTCTTGGAGAATTACAGCCGACTCGCAAATGGAAGTATTTATGCTAAAAGGAACTATATTACAATGCAAACCCTATGCACATAGTTCCTTTTAGCATAAATACGGCCAAGTGAACACTTTATTGACCGCGAGACATTGTGACGATAATGATAACAGTAATAATGAGATATACTTCTCGTCGAGGTGGAGTTCCTTTATAATTCCTCTTTCCCTTTTTTCTCGTTCTCTCTGAAATACCAATTCGTGTCAACGGCTTTACATTACACATAAATACCGCTATATTTACATAAGGGCTCCAACTGAAAAGGTTATACGGTACCATTAAACAAAGTCAGTCTCGTTTCGTTGTACAATTAATGGGCGACCGATTCCGCGCTTAAGTTGAATCGGCGGATTTCAAAACCGAGCGCGTTCATTATCTGATGAACCCTAGAGTGCAAGCACTCTTACGGAGCTTAGGGCTCATTGAAAAATAGACATGATAGGTTTTTAAAATGGAGGGATTCAGTTGAGCAACTGGGTTCTCATAACAAGCACGCACGTCGCGCGGACACGAGACGGGGTGACGCAGTAACTGGTAAATTACCGCTAACCGGTATTTCTCGCCTCGCCGATTACAGATTTTACATCGAAATTCACCAGTGGCGTGGCGTGCTTTGCGATGTACCGATTGATCCGCCATTCTAAGTCACGGAAAAGGGTCGATAAGCAGGGCGTACGCAACGAACACCCTCTCAATCGATTCTTCACCACGGCATCAAACGGGGGAGGTATCGATAATCGATTATTCACGCCTCGCCACCGAAATTCACCCCGTTAACCTAACGTGAGGATAATAAACGCAATCTCCTCCGAACAGGTGATTTGGCCCATATTGTGCATTGGCTTTTTTAAATTCATTACTTGAATACTTGGATACTTGGCTTTTGATTGCTTTTATTCTACCAATAGAGCAGAGAGCCACCCTAGTTTTTCAGAGTATACCGGTTATGGCTGTTTCGGAGAATTAGTGAAAATATTATGATCCGGACGAATTTGTTTCTGTGAGGAGCGGTAGAACCAAGTGACATATCGCGGAATTAATAATGAGAATATACGTAAAATAAACGTAATTAATGGGTTCCACCTCAAAATGGAAAAGAAAAATCTTTCAAGTTTGTTCAAGTTTCATCTGCATAAAGGAACAAATAGTACATATGATTGGCTTGGAGGACAAGACACGTAAGTGCAGTTCTTACTATTTCAAGACAATCTTGTTCAAAGCTTCAAAATTGCATGGAAGCTAGTGTAAACGCACTTCTAGATGCTTAAAAATTGGTTTTCTATTAGTGAATTTGTCACAGAAGTCAAGTTTTAAGACTTTTCTTAGGACTAGTTGTAGTTAAAATTTATCTCAATTTTTTTCAAAAAAATGCGCACATGCTTCCTCTCCACCGAGCCCCTTACAAGTTGTTCCTATAACTAACCAGGAATAGCAATTTCCTATTACAAAACGTAGTCAACTCTTCTTTTTGCTTCAGCAAAAGTTTGCAATAGACCCATTGCTGTGTCCAGGACCATGGATGCTAAGAAAGCCTCCTCCAATGATCTACGTTGCTGTTTATTAATTTATGAATCACTGTCTCTTTCGGAGCCGGTTGGCATCACATCGCACAAAACGTCGCCACTCTGACGTAAGGACGTATCTTCATTTTTATGTGAGCCCTGTCTTACTTCTGAATTCATGCTCTCTGGGGCTCATGTGGAAATCGAGATACACCCTTACGTCAGAGGGGCGACGAAAATGGCGTGTCGAGGATGCGCGTGCCACGCACGGTAGTACGTGCATCTTCGAGTGGGTGCTCACTCGGGCTCCAAATTGCACGAGAAATTCTCCAAGCTCTGCCGTGCTAAGGAAGAGCGCCATATGAACCCTATTGATGTTGCCAAATCTCCCGAGATAAACTTCGAATATTCTCACAAACTGATTGCAGTGGACGCACGACTCGTAAGACAATATGTTATTTTTTAGCCAACGTGCGTTAAAAATTGCAGCATAAAGCTGAAAATCTCAATGCAAAGGGAAAAAGCTCACACACAAGCACTATTTAACGAACGCAAACAGTGCTTGTGTGTGAGCTTTTCTGCCGTGCTATGGAAGAACGCCGTATGCGTCTTCAGGCGTTGCCAAATTTTCTTGGATAAAACACAAAGATTCTGGTGAACTTATGAATATTTTCCTTCTAATTTTCCAGATAATTTTGTTCGCAATTTCACCTGAAGTTCCTGAAAAATTCAAAGAAAAATATTCACAACTTTCCTCAAAAATAAACATTTTATAGAAGGAAATTTGGCAACTCTAGAAGGTTCATACAGCGTTTATCCTTAGCACGGCAGTTTTCCCCTCTGTAGTGAGATTTTCAGCTTTATGCTGAATTCTTAAGGCACGTTGGTTAGAAAATTCCAACATACTGTCTTCGAATATTCTGGTTAGATTGTGAATAATTGACACCCTTTTTTTTTTAGAGAATTCAATTTTTTTCCAGTTAAATCGAAAGTACCTGAAAATCTAAATAATGAATATTGATAACTTTTCTCAGAAATATTCATCAAGTTAAGGAGAATTTGGTAATGTTTAAATTCTCATACAGCGTTTTCCGTTAGCGCGAAAGAGCTGAAATGCTAAATGCATAACACCAAACAAAAATTTCAGGATTTAAGTTGAAAAAGCTGAAAATGAGAAAATGCCTAACAATTTAACTTTTTATTGCCATTTTGTACTCACAAGAATAAAAAATCTATCACAGAAAAGCCGCTCCCTCAGATTTTTAAATTGACTTTTTGAGGCTATGTTTGCATGTTGAATCAATCGATATCGAAACAATCTCACCTGTTTTATGTGTCGAATACGATCTATTAATTTTTTAAATATAATTCATGTTGATTTATAAATAAAATTCTCCGAGAAGCTGGAATAAAAATATTTATAACGTTTCCACAAAATTCACTTTTTCATCGAAGATTTGGCAACATCTAATAGCTCATGCGGCGTTCTTCTTTATCACGGCAGGAAAGCTGCTCATCCTCCGACTGGAGTATACGGAACTGCGCAGGCGCACTGCGTAAGCTGGTCACGTATCATCCCACGATATGCTTCAATCCCAATTAGCAGCTCCTTGACGTCCAGTCGATTTGTAAGAGGGAATTTAAGACTTGAAACCAATCGGAGAGATTAACCTCAAAGCTTAGCTTGGGCTGTGCGGCACTTGCGCTCGTAGTGGATGTCAAAGCTGAATTGCTGAGGTAAAACGCCTTATGAACACGCAATTGTTGCCAGATTTAATGTATATTTTAAGAATATATTTTAATAAATATTATTTTCTTAGAAAAGAAGCCGCTACTTTGCAAGCAATAATTAACTAGCAAACCATCGTATACGTTCATTCAGAAACATGTGCTTGAAAAGGCTTTATCATGGGATTACAAGGTTTTTGACCGTGTAAGTTTGTGTCAACCAGAAAATGTGTCTCTTACTGTGTTTTTACTTTGAGCTTACATAGAAAGCCTAGGAGGCTTGGTGCTAACAGGTGTAAAACGTAAATATGTGGTGCTGAGCCACAAGTAATCTAAAAAATAATCCCATCAGTCGGAAAATTTGTAGCAGATTTGACGCTGCTCTAACTATAATTTTAAAATTTATTACCTATTCAATTTTCCCCCTTTTAAATCAGCATTTTCAAAGAGCGTTGAGTCATATTTCAACTAAGATTACAACAGTACTCAAATGTCCATTTCCAGTTTTTGACAAATATCTGGAACGATAAATCACCATTTGACATTATTTTTCCATCAGGGTTTGTGTACAAATGTATTTAATTTAAAAGAACTACGGAACAGAAAAATCTTATTTACATGGACACATATATTTTTTATTCGAATCATTCGTAAATAATTCTTGTGTAGCAATAAATCAAACTCATAATCAAAGTTGGCAACACTACTTTTCCTCCATTTAAGTCCATTAAAAATATCGATTTTAGGTGAGAAAAGCAGCCTTATCAAAAATCGATTGTTTTACATACATTTAAATGGAGAAAAAACAGCTTTGCCACTTTTAAGAATCGCCACTGGTAATGAGCCTGGCAGGATTTCAAAAACATTGGACAATGTCCTGGAGACTTTAACGCCTGTCTACAAAAATAGATCAGTAGACAAGGTACTTTAACCATTATGTTTCTTAACCCGAATTTCACGCAAAACACGACTCAGGCAACGAAAATGACAGAAAATAACCCGGTCTTAAGCTGTTTAACGTCTTGTGTTGCGTGAATTCAAACCCTCCGCTCATGAAAAATAAAAAATCTACCTGAGACACATCGTCTGAATCACGATTTGAAAATGTTTGCTGTCGGAGGCTTTCTGTTGATGAAAAGAATTAGGGTAAGGATCTATAAAATAAAGTTTGGTCCTATAAATCCGTCTGCTGATATTTTTTACCACGGAATTGATGCGGAAAGGAAGTAACATACACAAAGCGTCCTCCGAAAACTGCTCGCACCTACTAGTGGAGTTAGTCAGTGGATACTCACTGGCTAGTAATGCAATTTATACTGCAACGCTAAGGAAAATGCCGTATGAACATCTGAGAGTTGCCAAATTTCCTCCCATAAAATTTTTATTTTTGTGGAAAAATACGAATTTTTCTCCTACATATTTTCAAGAACTTTAAAAGAAATTGCAAACAATATTAAATGAAAAATTGAGAGAAAAATATTGACAAGCTCGACATCAAGAAATTCGTGTTTTATCAATGGAAATTTAGCAACACCTGAAGGTTTATACGACGTTTTTCCTTAGTACGGCAGTGCAGGTGCGTGAGTAGCCTTTCAAAAATGAAAATATTCCAACTCGAATGCTCCTGCATGCAGTGCGGTATATGATCGTGCGAGCGATGAGTCGTCGGGTATTTCATGCCAAATAAAAAATATAGGAAAAAATGGAGGAAGAAGTTGATTAGTGAACACAGCATACCGCGTGTGTTCAATTTATGAAGCCCCTAACTGCCTCTAACAGTATTATTATTTATGACTTAAGACTTGTACCTGTACTTTACTTTCTGCATGCGCGAAGCCAAGTGTCGATTCTTCCCGTTGCCAAACGGCGCCTTGATTATACCGACGATTTTTGAATTTTTGGTGAATTTATGGCGATTTTGGGAGGCGACATTTTTTTTTTTAAAGTTGCACATATTATCGTAATTTTTTTGCCTTACCGTAAACTTCAAAATAATGGTGAAGGCAAATCATTTTTTTTTTCGGTCGAAAAAAAAAAAAAACCCTTTGCATACCTATTACTTTAAATCACGATTTTACGTCACTTCAGAATGATGAGAAATTAGAAAGCATGGTTTAGTTGTCAAAAAATCATTTTCGCTGTTTGAGAAGTGCTGCGACTGCCTGTCTTACACTGGAAAAAATACACATTGGATCTAGAGTTCAGATTCTTGAAAACATTGACAAGAAAAAGGACTCTTGATTCAATCAGATTTAAGCTTAAATCAAAAGGAAATCCGCACAAATTAAGAGGCTGGGTTCTTGATTTAAGCTTAAATCTGATTGAATCAAGAGTGTTTTTTCTTGTCGATGTTTTTAAGAATCTGGACTCTAGATCCAATGTGTTGTTTTTTCTTTTTCCAGTGTAGCAATTATTTGGTTATACCCTTCCGTGCTAGACTCCCTCCCCCCCCTCTAAAAAAAGTTAAAAAGTTATTTTTGAAGATTTGCTAACTCACTAACGTCCTGCATGGTCATGACGCAACGAACAGCTGTTTTCGGTGCGTCGATTTTAGTGAACTTCTTGATGATGAGGATTGCGTGGTAGACTGGATCGTATTTCCCGTAATGTTCCCTGGCACCAGAGTTGCTGCCTGTTTGTTCGAGAACCATCGCGAATCACCTCAAATGCGAACGCGCTTTCGGTGCAATCCGACAGCGCCCTGATGACAACTTCAATGTTCACAAGTTGTCAATGTAAATCTTAGCGAGAGGGACATTGTACCCAGGTGACGTTTCCCGAGCACCCAGCAACGAGTCCCGCCATTATTTCTTGTGACTGAACACAAACTTTTTCTCCTCAACTTTTAAAGGTCGGGTCTCCCTTCTTTGGACAATCCGCTCTCGGCAGGTCAGAGCAGAGGCGCGTAGCTTCTAGGTTCGAGTTTGTCCCTGTCCCAACACGCCTATGGAAACTGAAATTGTTCACGAATGGTGAACAGGTGAAACCCCAGGAAACTGACAACATGGACCGAGTTTATCGGGATGGAACCAACTCATATCAAGTTGAAACTGAGAGGAAGAGGTTTTTTAAAGTTTCATTCCTCCATAAGACTCAAGTAGAAAGTAAACTTTAACCCCTCTTTTCAGAGACTAATATTCTTTTTTTCGACTTGGAACATTTGGCAGAAGAAAATATACAACTAGAGGGACTCAAAAATATTCATAACCATAGCCGGATTTACCTACTTGCCGCGCATAGGCCGCCTGTATTTTGTCGCCCTCTTCTCATTCATTTTGAAACATCAATAAAAACCATCAAGTGAACGTGCCGTAGGGAGAAGGGTGCATAAGACGCGTTCACTCGTGTTTTACACACTTTTTGCGTAAGCCCTGTCAACATTACTAGCAAAAGTTCACGGAACTTCGCGCGAAAGTTCAGTTCCATAAATCTATCTCTGTGGGGACAAGGCTTTTCATTTGTAAGAAATGAACTGAAAAATTAAGGAAGAACAAACATAAATGTGGAATAATGATTTTAATCTCCGCCGCTTCGACGCTGATCACACTGTGTTTGGCGCAATGCGTGAAGTATTCATGCAGTCTTGTAGGCACTGTGCGTTTCACGCCGCGCCGACCGGCGACCGCTGTTGACCGTATACTGTGTTTGACGCAATGCGTGAAGTATTCATGCAGTCTCGTAGGCGCTAATATGTGTTACATGCCGACCGCCGCGTCGAGGGCTCCTCCTTTTCATCTCAAGTCCTCGTCATCATTTCTCTTTCCAGGCCAAATTACGTGTTTGGTTTCTCTCACAACTCAATTAATTAAAGGTGCGCAGTCTTTTGTATCACCGAAATACGACAAAATTAGAAATTAATGAACTCTCAGGAAATGAGAGATTTTGTCACCTTTTCTTGTTTGTAATTTTTTTCTAAATCCGATTTTTTTGCACCTGCATTTAAAAAAAATTACAAAATTTGCCGCCCCCAATTTTGCCGCCATAGGCCGCGGCCCATGTGGCTACCCCCTTAATGTGGCCCTGTTCATAACTCAATTTTTTCGAAAATGTGGGTTGGTTCCTTTCTGATGAGCTCAGTGCAATTGTAGCAAAGTTTTCCACCAAGGCAACCATTTCTTTCAGATGCAAACCCTAGCAGGATTGACCATAGGCGGATCAAAGGGGGGGCGTGGGGATGTACACTCCCTTCTTTTTTTGGCTTTTTAGCATCTTTATCTTATTCTAAGTACATGTTTTTAGTCACATTTTCGATCGGTGTGCTGTTTATTTTCATTCACAACAATAGCAACAATGTATTGTAAAATGAGAGTTTGAAAAATGGCACTTTTTCAAACGGCAAAAGGACAGGTAACAAAGAGTAATGCAGTTTAATAAGGTTTTTTTTGTATTCAAATCACCTAGGAAAATGGGTATGAGCTCACATATCGCTGGTGAATCTGCAGAAACGCGTATCTCTGTTCGCAGCGTTGCAGACTTCCGGTCATACGTTATTTTCGACGTAGAAAACTACTGAACGTAATTTTTTGAAAACTTCGATGATTTTTATTCTCTGTCTGATGAATATTCTAGGAGAATTTCAAGCCATAATGGTTATTGGGTATTCATTTAAAAAGTAAAGTAAGAGCAGAAATTTTGAAATACTGCAACTGAGATACGCAATTTTGCAGTTTCATCGTGAATATTTACTTCTACTATATCAATATCGTCAATATCTACTATGAACTTCGGTGCACTGACCGTAGAGTTCATTGATCCAAGCTGGGAGGATGAAGCGTCCTCAGGTTAAAAACTGGGCCACGCAAACGGCACAAACCCAATCTCCAAAACGTCAAAAAATCACGCTCAAAAAATAATTAAATGAACGACTCCGCCGGTAATTGCTGCGTATTTATTTTTATCCTCTTATTTTCTATTTTCTCTCTGACGAGAAGATTTAAGAGTCCATGTTATGATTTTGACACGGAACTAAATTTTACGATTAGCCGACTATGACTCACGGTCAACCGGCAGAATTCAATAACAGGCCGTAATTCAAACCGTGCACCGAGCATTTAAAAAGTCCCATCCACTCTCAATAAAAAATTATACCTCTCAGCTAATAAAAAAAAACTCGCGCGCAGTAACACGCTGCTTATACTTTTAAACGCGCTTTTTGAAGCTTAGACTTCAAGTGAGGGACCCTCTATCCTTTCGGTCATAAAATCTAATTTGAAAATAAATAAATGGAACAGGCTTCTCGATTTTGGCCATTTTCTCGCTCTCTTCTCAGGATAATGTTCTCCTTATTCTCCCGTCCAGGTTCCATTTAAAAAAACATTAAAAACGTATATAAATCAATAACCCGAAGAGCTGAGGCAAGTTTAATGACCTTCTTGAGCAATTAAGAAATTGCATGTATTACGTTGACCTCTGACTCGTTATTGGTGAATTTTTTAGGGACAGCAGCTAGTAGCGATGTGAAAATAAAAATAGGTATCGGTAGATGCACTTCTCCGGCTACCGTTCTGCTGCGCTAAGGGAGAACGCCGTATGAACATTCGGGAGTTGCCAAATTTCCTTCGATAAAACCTGTATGTTGACAAAATCCATGCATATTTTTCCTTGAAATTCTCAGATATTTAGATTGAATTGTGTGCAAAATTCTCTGAAAATTTGAAAAAATAATATTCACAATTTTCCCGTCAATTTCGGTTTTTATCGAAGGAAACTTGGCAACGTCTGTAAGCTCATACGGCGTTCTTCCTTAGCATGGCAGTATTGTCGCTTACTTATGCCACAAATGTGGTGAATATCATTCCTAAGGTAAGTTTGTGCCAATTAAAGTTAACTTGTGGGTAGTAAAAATTGTATAAACTTTATAGTGTTTCATACCAAAATTAAATTATTTTTTACAGATACCACCTTGTCATCGAGAATGACATGAATCAGCTCCGCAGAATTCTTCTTTTTGACGTTATTCTCTCCTCATTTTTGCACTTTTTTTTCAAAATTTTCATTTTTTTCGACTTTTTCCTGTCTCTTTCTAACTATCATGCCTGTAACTCACAAGTTACAATAAATTGGAGGAGGATTTCTGCTGAAGTACCAATGAAAACAATTCAACAGTCCATCAAACATCATTACATGTTCGAGGACTTACTCATTTCCAAAAAATTCTGATTCGTTAAACTGACATACAGTTAGTAGTCCCTGAAAGAAACATTCTATTTGGTTTCCTATTTTTAATGAAATGAAAAATAATTATCCAAGACTCTCAGAAATCGTTTAAGAGAGCCATAAAAATTGGTGTTAAAAAGGGACTACTTAGTTTTATGTTAGACAGGACAGCCGTATGTATTACCTTCTGCATACTTATGTGGCTGCGTGTTTAATAAGTAAAAAACATATTTTGAAGTTTGTATCTAGCAGAAAAATTTACCATTTTATACAACATTTATATGAGAAATTATGCCAAAAAATTATTGCACACTCTCTGTTCTTTCACAACTTTCATTTCTTATACAACAGCAAAGAAAAACACTAATTTTACTGTTTTCGTGTAATCATTCCGTAGATACTTCAAATTAGATCGGTGGAATTTTTTTTTTTTTTTTTTTTTTTTTTTAAAAAACCATATCTCAGTGATTAAGTCGTTACTACACAATTCGGTAACACAGTAGCATAGAGCTTGCGAGATATAAGAAAGCTACACCTTTTATAATGGCAATTGGCAACCGTGTAGGTGACAATACACCAACAATAGATCGAAAATTGCATTCTCGTTACATTTTTAGCAAGTATATAATTAAAAGGAGTGAGGAAATGTATTGCTTGCATTTACTTACACTCGCCCGAAAGTGTATTTATGGTCTTACCAAACAATAAGGCTACTTTAGAGGGTCATTAAATCCATTTAATTGCTCCTTACTCCACAGTGGATAGGGTCAACCATTGTTTTATCGCCGATTAGTGTGGCCAACCAACAGCGTAACATTTCAGAGTTCGTTTTCTCAGCGAATCTTTGAGATTCACACATAACAAACGCGCCCTTACTGCTATTAGATTTTTTTAGGAGACAGAGGAAACTCTCTCTGACTCAAAAGAACGACGAGTTCCAGCACAATTATATTTTGAAACATACCTCAATAATTCATTTTCAAAAACACACATGTGTCCTAAAATTATTTTTTGGTAATTTAATATTCTAATTTAGGAAGTAAAATAATAGACGATGTATTAATTTATTGCACCCTGTTAATTTTTTGATTTTTAGGTGTGTATGGAAAGATCTATCTACAATCAACTTAACCATACATCAGAAATTGCCAGATATCTTTGCATGTTGCATTTTGCTGTTAGATTACAAAGAAAAATTCTGATTTTTAATGCGTGACAAGATTCTTTCTAGCACAGGAAATGTTTACCAGCTAGAAGTCTCCGTTGTCAAGTTGCCTCTTAAAAAATGAACAGAAATGAGAGGAAAATTTGACACCGTCAAATGAAGGAAGGTTGACTCTGGTTAAATTGGTATTTATCTCTCAACAATTTGCATTCCGAAGGTCGTACACTCAGTAAATTTTCTTTTCGAGTGAATTCTTATCGAAAAAAGTTTTTTTCCCGGGATGGATGCGTGAAATATTGCCAACACAGAACAAAATATTATCGAGAGACCCGTCGAATTTATTTGTTTGTAGCTCCTGTCCCAATTTCACTAAGTGCCCTCATATCATGAGCTATGCAATTTAACCCACACATGAGCACGTCAAGTTGTATTCGGCAGTTGAGCATTACGCGCGATTTATGTTCACGCGATTGCGCGCCAACAACAATCAAATTTGATCAGCGGAGAAAATAAATGTTCGAATACAGTCTACAGTGACACAATTGCTAATTTATTTCATTTGCCTGGTGGTGGGCACTCCAGTTCAGCAGATTCAAATGAGGCGCATCATAAAGCCATGAATTGTGAGACCCAAAAACGATCATTTTACTCACGATGAGAATTTTAAATCACGATGCAAGGGCGTGCACCGACCAACCTTCCAAATCAAAGTCATTCAGATCCAAATCAACGGTCTCAACTCCATAAATTGTATCTTTGGTATGATTCCAGTCACATCTGAGGTGTCTGACATATGCACAGAAGGTGACTAAGGGAGTAATTTATCTGTCAATCGATCCATTGATCGATTAGCGAGACATTTCTGTATTTTATCGCTAATCTTTCCGCGGCTGATAAATTAGCAGACTTGAATTTATGAGAACAAAACGGCCGGCGACTAAGACGAACGCGTGCCATTTCATAAAAACACATCCATAAAATAAGCGAGCAAGCGCAAACGCGTGCGTACCTAAGTTCAAGTTTGTGGTGAAATGTACAAATGTGGAGTCTGTGAAGGAGTCACCAGTTCCATCGGGAGCAAGACTGTGCAGCCGATAAGGGAAACATCCGTTATCAAGGGTGAGGATCGGCGAGATCTGGCATCGACGAGGCCTTTTTGCGGTTGGCTCTTGGCATAGAGGCGCTCGTAGCGAGCAAGCCAGCACCGCACCTGTGCCATTGTCCATAAAATGGTAAGGCTCCGAACTTTTCCGCGCGTTTCGCCTCAAATCAAATCCATTTTTAGAACCCGGCTATCGCAATCCTACGGCGGTCCCGCTCTAAGATTGATGGCCATTACTTCAGCTTTCTCATTTTTGATGCATTTCTCTCAATGCCAAATTGCGGCGCATGCTCTATTCTGCCGTGCTAAGGAAGAACGTCGTACAAGCTTTCAGATGTTGCCATATCTCCTTCTATAAAGAACGAATTTACCGAGAAAATTGTTAACATTTTCCTTTAAATTTGTCAGACGATTTCGCCCGCAATTTAATCTAAAATATCTGAAAATTTCAAGGAAAAATAAGCATAACTTTCCCACAAAACGCATGTTTTATTCGGATAAATTTGGCAACTCTCGAATGTTCTTACGCCGTTTTTACTTAGCGCGGCAGTATTCGCGATGTGCGAATCCATACGGACCGCGTAAAGTGACTTCAGCCTGGTGAATTACCGTGGTTCTCGGCGACGACAAGTTGTTGAGAAGTTAAGACGATCATAGCTGGTGGCGAGGCGTGAATGATCGATTATCGATATTCCCCCATTCGAAGCTGTGCTAAAGAATCGATTATTAAGGAACACCCTGTTTATCGATCCTATCCCATGGGTTTAAAGGACAGATCGATCGATTTATCGCAAAGCACGCCACGCCACTGATCATAGCATGTTGAAATGACTCGGGAAGACGGATGATTCTACCTTTATCGTTTCATGTCTGCGGTTACGGAGCCAAAACGAAGGGCGGTCAATGGTTGGGTTTGTGCCCTGTTTTAAAAATGTGATCTCTTCCACCTCACGCATTCTGCGAAAGGTTCGGCCTAAGTCATCGCACGGCGAACGTCAGAAGAAGTGTTTTTAATGTAAGAAATGAGTTGTTCTGCGGTTATTTTATGGTGCTGTATACTGTCATATGACTGTGCTGTATGCGTTTAATGGATAAAATTTCCATAATTTTTTCATCGATATTGTTTTTGATGTTCTTGAAATGTAAACATTTGAGCTTACAAGGTAATAAAATTTCCTTTGACGTGTTTGTAGGGGAAAATTTCGCGGATAATACAATATAACATTTTCGGCGATAAATTGGTAATTCAAATATGATCTTGGGTGACCCGTGGTATTGGATGGACCAATATTTTTAAAATTGAATCGTATGATTTGTTTCGGCACGCAAAGGTAGAAAAAAGAGGCAGAAGAAGGTGAGAGTGCGAAAGAAGAGGAGTGGAAAGTTATATATTAAATATAGATCCCTGGGTAAACGCTACGTCAAAATTTGTGAAAATCACTGCCAAAACTTTGTGGATGCTTCTATAAATTGCAAATCATGTAAGAATGATCAGTCTTTGAGCAAGTCAGGGACCGTCTTTGAAGATGTATTCTGATAGATTGGACAAAAAGTTGTTCAAAAGCCAAACCACGCCCAGTTACACTTCCTGGCCAGACAGAATGAATTTATCTACAAAATAAAGGGAAAAGAAAGAAGAACACCCCACGTCAAATCTTCATAAAAAACTAAACATTAAATTTTAATAATACTTTGTAGGTAGACACATTTGTTAAATGACGGTCATTCAATCAATGATTGGCAGTGGCGCGGCGTGCTTTGCGATATACCGATTGAACTGCATTTCAAACCTATTGAAAAATATCGATAAAGAGGGTGCTCGCACCGTACACCTTAATAATCGAGTCTTTACCATGCCTACAAAATGGGAAATATCGATAATCGATCATTTGCGCCACACCACTGCTTAGGATCTCAGGAGCCTCCAAGGAAAAAGCTGCACAGCATCACATTTTTCTCGCATTCGATGAAGATTTGTAATTCCAATTTGAAAGTAAGTCGAGGGTTTTCTGCGACACAATATCAAAATCATTATTCATGTTAATTAAAATCACGTTGAAAAAGAGTGTGTACTAGTGTGTGCGAGAGAGAGAGATAGAGAAAAAACCGAGCATGATCTTGAGTGGAGCAATGCTCGTTGGGTACATGACATGGACTGCATTGGACAAGGCGCACGGCTTAAATGGTCAACGAAACAATCTCAAGGTGGATGTGTGATGAAATAAATGATCAGCACAAAGACACCCATAAATTAAAGATATGTAAATAGACGTAATGCATTAATGTCATGATGAGTATTTATTTTTCTGCACTTTGCAACGAATCCCCCGAGAAGTGAACCGCGATCCCGGCTCGCCGACTCTGGCGGGCGGCCCTGTTTCCTCTCCGGCTTCGGCTGGAGATCCATCTCCAGAAAAGCGTATTAAGTATAATCTCTGCCACGTTGCAAGATACACATCAACGACGCTGCCGAATGTATATGTTGCGGGTAATCTAGTCAAACCGGGTAATGTCGACATTACCCAAGTAATGGCGGCAATGATTGACATTACCCAGGCCGTTTTGGTTAGGTTAGGTTAAGTTAGGTTAGGTTAGGTTAAGTTAGGTTAGGTTAGGTTAGGTTAGGTTAGGCTAGGCTAGGTTAGGTTAGGTTAGGTTAGGTTAGGTTAGGTTAGGTTAGGTTATAATACCCGCCATCCCACCTCTCAGTCGTCAGGGAGGGCCGCAGACGGGACCGGCTGGACCTAACCTAACCTAACGTAACCTAGCCTAACCTAACCTAACCTAACCTAACCTAACCTAACCTAACCAAAACGGCCTGGGTAATGTCAGTTATTGCCGACATTACCCGGTTTGACTAGATTACCCGTAACATATACCTTTTTAGTCGACTCCGAATCTTTCTCTCGAAAATAATTGAATAGAAGACGGAGATCTATCTGTTGCAACCGTCGAGTAGAATGGACTGAAAAAAGTACACAAGTGCACACAATAATGTAAGCAAAATCGAGCTAAGTAAAATTCAAGTTCGGAGGTCAACACTAATATTCACCAATGATGATTGATGGAAATAAGCCATTCCATTGCGCGAAAATTCCAATCTGCATGGTCGGCCATGATAGGCATGTTGAACAAATTCCCTTGTTCAGCAAATTCAATGAGTCAAACATTAAACATCTTGGAGACTTAAACGCAGCGGTAGAAAAGTAAACCAATTCATGACATGACTGCCAAATCATTCTGTTCAGTCAGCCACGATAGCCGCGGTGAAAAAATTTCCGTGTCTAGCACATTCAATGAGTCAAACGTTAAATAGCTTGGAGACTTAAACGCAGCGATAGAAAAGTAACACTGGAAAAAAACACATTGGATCTAGAGTCCAGACTCTTGAAAACATTGACAAGAAAAAATACCCTTGATTCGATCAGATTTAAGCTTAAATTAAAAGGAAATCCGCTCGAATTAAGAGGCTTGGTTCTTGATTTAAGCTTAAACCTGATTGAATCAAGAGTATTTTTTCTTGTCGATATTTTTAAGAGTCTGGACTCTAGATCCAATCTGGTTTTTTTTCCAGAGCAGCCTTATGAACCGAATGTTCAGTGCGTTCCGTATCACCCCAATTATTTGGTTTGTCCAACCGAACATGCGGTTTATCCGACCAGATATGCGGTTTATCCGACCGGATATGCGGTTTATCCGACCGGATATGCGGTTTATCCGACCGAATATGTGGTTTACCCGACCGAATATGCGGTTTGTCTCACCGAATATTCGATTCATATGACCAAAATTCGCTTTTCAGTACAATTTTCCCCCAAAGCTTGCTTATTTGAACCGAAAGTTTGGTTTGACAAACCGAATAGTGTAGGTTACATAAAATAGAACACAGGATGTTCGTTTCATCCGACCGAACTTTTTATCAGTTGTGGTGTTTCGATGATCTAATCACTTTGAATTTCAACAGTTTGTTCGAAAGAGGAAAAATATTTTACAAAAGGAGATTAGTTTCATCATCGTCCTCTTCTTTTGTTCTTTTTTTCTTGTTCGCCTTCTTTTCTTCGGGTTCTTTTTCTTTTCTTGTTCTGATTCTTCTTTTTTTCCAATTTCTAATAAGTTTCCATTCGTAAACTTTAGCTTCATTTTCTTAGAATTGTTTTGGTGAAATTTCATCGTTTTTTTTTCTAATTAATCATATGCAAGGATCAGACCAATTTTGGATGATAATCGCACTGTCTCGTGTCGTTTTTTTGAAAAAATTAAGTTGTTACAGTCAAATTAACACCCTTGAGGTAGAGAGGCATACTTCTCTCTGGAAAATGGCGGTTTCATGTGGAAGATTGACAAATCGTGTCATATCCCCCTCAGTAATGAAGAATATGTTCGGAGACTAAAACGCCAGAATAAGAAAAGTGGTCCTCCACGTGTCTAGTGTTCCCTCCAGTGGTGGAGGGAATCTCCTCCATTGCGACCTCAACTTTGAGAATTTTTTTGAGTTAAGAAGTTCCTCCGAAAGAAAACCAGTTGCATCATAGTTAAATCTCAAATCCCTGATTCATGCATAAGCTCCATTAAATCGCTTACAGCAATGACCTGCTTTCCAACGAGTTCGCCTTCAAAACTTGGGCAAGCAATTTAAGCGACCTTGGAGTAGTAATAGTATGCTTGCTATGAATCTTCGAGCTTCAAAACGTTCATTTCTTTCCGTATAACATTTGCGCATCAATTAGAGTGTTCATAGCAGTGGCCCGCGCTCCAACCAGTTCGCCTTCAAAACTCAAGCACGCAATGTGGGCGACTTGGGAGCAGTAATAGTTGCTTGCGGTGGTTAGGCTACGTTCATCGATTGTGAAACTACCAAACCTCGTACCTCTATTCACGATTTTGCAGACTTCTTATCATACTTTATTTTTTCAATTGAAAACTATACATTAACGTCAATTCTTAAACATTTCCAAGAGATCTCTTCTCTGTGCGAATATCATTCTGTGAAAACTTTGAGGGATGATGTTGGTTTCTCTTCCTTCAAATAATTAAACAGAAGCAGAGATTTTGAAACACCACGAATGAGATAGGTACGTGTATCGGGAGTTTCAATGTCGTCATTATGTTTCCGTATTATCCGAGCAACATGTACATTTTAAGGATCCTATACTACCGTGCTAAGGAAGAACGCCGTATGAACATTCTAGAGTTGCCAAATTTCCTTCGTTAAAATGTGTATTTTTGAGGAAAATTATGAAAACTTTTCCTTGAAATTTTCAGAAGTTTTAGATCAAATTACAAACAAAATTATCTGAGAAATTGGCAGAAAAACATTGAAAAAATTTTCTGAAAATTAGAGATTTGCTACAGGAAATTTTGCAACGCCTGAAAGCTCATGGCGTTTTCCCTTAGCACGGCAGTATAAGGAATTGGGTCTTGGATACGGGAACCGATCCTACAAAGGTTACACATTTTGTCACTCTCTCCGTCCGACATAAGGGTGTATCTGCATCACCTTATGTGAGCCCCAAAAAAGCGTAGAGTTGCATGAAGATCAAGGCTTGCGTAGGAATTGAAATACGCCCTTGCGTCAGATGCGAGATACAACTTGAGCGGCTTTGCAGAGCCTTGCAAAAAACGCTTGTTGTTCGAAGAACAAAACGATTGCTTTGTCTATATTGAATTTGCTATATTCACTCAGAGGATACTTCTGAAGTTTTTCCAAAATGTATCGCGGTTGATTCATTTTTTGTGCGATTGACTGATGGATTATACCGTAAAATTGCACTCAGGAACCTGAAAAAATTTCCCAATATCTGGAAACTTCGATTTGATTATCAAATTTCAAACCATCCCGAGAGTGCTGAAGATCCGCCTCAATCAGCGGGCCGATTACTGTTTATAGACAAAGCTGTGGACAAAGAAGATAAAAAGGATATGATAAAATCCTATTGGTGGAAGCGGGTGGTTGCAATAGGCAAAGAGGGTAGTTAATAGACTACCTAAAAACGGCAACCCACTAGAGACCCTATGGTTAGATTTTCTACCTTACTCTGTAGGAGTCACCCATTTCAATCTATAGGATCGCTCCATACTTCCCATGTCTTCTTTGCCTATCGCTTTATCTATCAATTCCGATAATCAGCCCGCAGGATCGATCAAAATTCAAAATAGATTTTGTTTACATTTTTTTCCGACTACCGCGGCAACTGCGTGTACTATGAGCTTAAGCATCGGCACCCACACGTCCGACTAATTTCAATGTAAATATACGCGGAACAAAGGTCACACTCACACAATGAGGTAGGAGAGAGAGAGATGTATGGGAGGGTCAAGGGGGAGGAGAGAGATGGAGCTCGGAGCACTGGGTGCTTATGCGGATGCCGAGTGAGCTCGTGTCCGTAGACAGGTGAGACAGGTGATTGTCGAGCAATGCATCACGATTTCACGCCCGAGAGAGATAGAGAGAGAGAGGGCGATGCACAAATGAATGAGGAGCGAGGGAGAGGCTTGGATGCAACCATGTTTCAGAATATAATGACAATGACGGAAAATATCTTCATAGCAAGAGCGCCGAGCGCCCGGCGCAGGCATGCACCGGTCCTGAGCCTCTCCATGCGTTTATACCTTTGTTGCCATTTCAATAAATCACTAGGTATAAGAGTAACAATTAAAACACTACAAAATATGCGCATTTTCATCAAAATTCTTTTGAAAACATTTTCAAAATTGAATTTTCTCAAAATAAATGCATGAATGAGGGATCACCTATCATGTTCTACATTTTCCAGTTGGAAAGTTTAAGGTACCTGCTCGTGCATTCACTGGGAAAAAAAAAAGACACATTGGATCTGAAGTCCAGACTCTTAAAAACATTGACAAGAAAAAACACTCTTGATTCAATCGGATTTTTGCTTAAATCAAGAACCAAGCTTCTTAATTTGAGCGGATTTCCTTTTGATTCAAGCAAGAATCTGATTGAATCAAGAGTATTTTTTCTTGTCAATGTTTTCAAGAGTCTATGGACTCTAGATCCAATGTGTTTTTTTTCCAGTGTGGGAAAAATCAAGATTTAATTTAAGTAAAATCGGCTGTTGAATACAGACTTATTCTTTCACAAATGATTGAAGTTTCATTTTCAAAGCCATCACAGCCAGTCAAAAATCTACTGTTCTCGTAAATTAAGCAAAAAGTGACGCATTCAGGTAAATCTCCTGATACGACTATTTCAACGCAAAGGAAGTGTTCTTGCCTACTCATCTAAATGAAGGCAAAAAACTCTGCTGCGATAGGGCTGTAGGGCTGAGTATTAGCAGACCCTCGGCAGACCTTAATATCACCAGCTTCGTTCTTAGAAGTCCCTAAGCAGATAGCGACAACCCTACTGCTGCAGTCTGATTGATGAAACTTTTGATCTTTTGAACTTTTTGCGACTTTTTTTTTTTGAATAATTCTAAATAATTTTGAAGGCACCGACGATAATGGGCAACGTCCGCATCATGGATTCTCGAATTTCGCAAAATCTGATTTGAAATTTGAGCTTCTCGTCAAAAAATATCCACCTTCTCCAAATTTCTTTAAAACCGAAAAGGAACACGATTACATTTTAGACCCCACTGGAAAAAAAACACATTGGATCTAGAGTCCAGACCCTTGAAAACATCGACAAAAAAGAATACTCTTGATTCAATCAGATTTATTTTTAAATCAAAAGGAAATCCGCTCAAATTAAGAGGCTTGGTTCTTGATTTAAGCAAAAATCCGATTGAATCAAGAGTATTTTTTTTTTTTCGATGTTTTCAAGAGTCTGCACTCTAGATCCAATGTGTTTTTTTTTTTTTCAGTATTACTTTTCTATCGCTGCATTTAAGTCTCCAAGCTATTTAAAGTTTGACTCATTGAAAGTGCTAGACAAGGACATTTTTTCACCGTGGCTGTCATGACCGACTGGACTGGATAACTTGGCAGTCATGTCATGAATTGGCTCTTGGTTTCATGAATTGTCATGAAAGTCTGGACTCTAGATCCAATGTGTCTTCTTTTTCCAGTGCCCGTCTGCCATCTGGGATTTTCAACTTTTGAATTATTTTTTTTAAAAATTCAAGTTCTACGCATTCAGACGTTCTCTAAACGTCTAATCTCTTGCGGAATTCTAGTAGGAGATGCTTCGACCGAAAATCTCCATCGCATGCAAGATCCGGAACGGACAAGCGACCGAGCAACGCCGGTTGCGTTCGCCGCGAGCCAGATTCGCGGGGCAATTTATCAGCGTCGGGCGGCGCGCGCCCGCGTCCGGCGTCCGGCGTCAGCGTCGCAAGGCGGCGTCGTCATCGTCGCGTGCACGGGGGACGACGCGATGCGCGATGCGCCGGCCTCCCACTCGTCTCTCCCGCAGGTTCCCATGGGTGGCGCCGCCGCCGCACTCTGCTCAACTGCACCGCGCCGGAACTCCGGCCAACATAAATATGTGTCACTCCCTCCTCCCCCTCGCTATTCCGCCCGGGACCATGGGCGTTCCGCAGGGGAGGCCGTCCAGTCACCACCCCTCCTCCCCTCCGAATTGACTCGGATGCGTGTCTTAAAAAAATTGGGTTATCATGAGCATGCCACTCGGTCCGTGGAGATGAGTTCAACGTCTCGCTGTGGATGCAGGATATGTCCCGCACAGAGGAAAAGAATCATGATATGGACCCGTTCTCTGCCGTGCTAAGCAAAAACGTCGTAAGTCCATCACGATTTTCCCTCGTTTTTTGGAACTTAACACTTTATTAAATAAATACTGTTTTACCCATGCACCTCAAATTTTCAGGTTAAGTTTTTTATAGTATTTGCAAAATAATTCTGTAAAAACATTGTCTCAGGATACACAAGTCATTCTGCTATGATACATTGTTTCCAAAAAATGTAAAATAGCGTTTACGGCGTTTTAGCGTTGCACGGTAGTTCTGCCGTGCTAAGGAAGAACGGTGTATGAAAATTTGAGAATTGCCAAATTTCCTTCGATAAAATGTTTATTTTTGGGGAAAATTATGAATATTCTTCCTTGAAATTTTCAGATGTTTCAGATCAAATAACAAACAAAATTATCTGAGAAATTGGCAGAAAAACATTAAAAAAATTTTCTGAAAATTAGAGATTTGCTACAGGAAATTTTGCAACGCCTGAAAGCTCATGGCGTTTTCCCTTAGCACGGCAGTTCCCTTAGCACGGACAAGGCAGAGAAAGAGGAAATGGAGTTATCCTAATGGTGGAGGCAAAGATTTGGATTAGACAAAAGAAGTAAGTAATACATTCACTAACGGCAACTCATGCATGAGAGACCCTATAGTTACCCTTACATTTCCCCCCTTAGTCTATAACAACCATCGTTTCCACCCATTGGATGACTCCATTTTCCCTTTATTATCTTTGTCTATAGCTTTGTCTATCAACCTCAAGAATCAACCTACAGCTGCGGAAGTTCGGGTTATATATACATCTAAGGCGCTCAAGTACTTCCGTTGACATCGTAGAAGTTTCAACCGAGGCACTAAGGTACTTCAAAATAATGTGTGAGCCGGACTTCGGCATCTTCAGATGCAAGATCCGGAAACTTCAGAGATCCGTATGACCGGAACTTCGAGGCCCATACGCACGAAGTTTTTTTCTCCGCGTGCTGGGTTTAATCCGTAAAACTGCCGGCCGAGTGTACTCCCTGCAGCCGGATCGTTGAAACTTCAACTGGCTATGTCGGCACGATAAGACAAGACATAGCCCTATCTGCGCCGTGTTATATATCGATTTTCGATTTTTGTCGTGCCGACATAAATTTCAACAATCGGGCTGCAGGCTTCATTGGAAGAAAAATCTAATGGATCCAGAGTCCAAAACCTTAAAATAGTTGACAAGAAAAAATTTTCTTGATTCAATCGGGTGTTTGCATTTATTAAGAGAAAATCCGCTCAAATTAAGAGGATTGACTCTCGGTTTAAGCAAAAATCTGATTTTATCAAGAGTATTTTTTCTTGTCAATTTTTTTAAGAGTCTGGACTCTAGATCTAGACGTCTGGATGATATTAGACTGTTCAAAATTCCAGAGTAAGAACCAGAGTGCATCCGAAATCCTAAAAACTCGAGTGGTATGAATATCGACTGGATTCTGCTTTATACAAACCGAATAAACCTTTTTTTGTGGCGTGAACCTCATTCCACAGCGGATCGGGTCTCGCTCCTTATTCATATCACTCGAGTTTTCTGGAAAGAAAATAGGCTCCGGAGTTATTTGCACTCCGAATTCCACCCAAGGATTGAACAGTGTAGGATATTTCTTTTGAATAGTTTTTTTTTTTTTTTTTTTTTTTTTTTTCAGAACTCATTTTTTACGAATTACTAGGTACTCTTACCTTTACTTTCTCATGCATTAGTACTTAACTTGACATCTATCTACGTAAGGCTATGTGGGTGAAAAAGTCCAGCTTATAGGATACAATTACAAAGAAAACTTTTAACTTAAATGTTGGTGGAAATATACCCTTCTCTCTGACCTTTCTTACGGGGCGTTTAAAAATATGAAGCAGGACTTTTCAACAAAGTACTCTAACTGAGCTTCTTCGCAAACTAATGGCCTGCACACATTTTTCCATCAGATGCCCGTATGGGAGTACTGATCTGCAGACAATAAATTCTAACGACACTCCTGCACCTCCCTCAATGAGCGTTGCCAAGTTAGCGATTCATTATTGGTGGCAAGAACGCACAGGTACCATTATGTAAAACGTTACATTCGCCGTATGCCTTCAAAAATTATTTGCTTTGATCACAATATTTTCCTCATGTTACCATGTCTTCCATTTGCGGAGGAAGATAATTTAACATTTTTTGCTCCTTTTGTTTTTCATGTATTCCCATAAATTTCACTATTTTATACTACTAAATACTTTACTACTACTAAAGTCATTCTTTCAGCGCTTTTGTGCGCTCTGGGACACCTAACCGCCATTGACAGCGATATACTCTTTTTTCCTTACTTACTTTTTTTTTAAATCACTTTTTTATATACTTAACTTAATATTAGGAGATTAGATGTTAATATAGGCACGGAGGTACTTCCTTTTGGGCGAGAATTCAATCTATGAGAGTCTTATATTGCCTTGCTAAGGAAGAACGCCGGATGAGCTTTCAGACGTTGCCAAGTTTCTTCCAATAAAAACCGAATTTACTGGGAAAATTTTGAGTATTATCTTCCAAAAATTTTAGACAATTTTATACGCAATTTAATCTAAAATATCTGAAAATTTCAAGGAAAAATATACATGAATATCGTCAAAAATACATGGTTTATCAAGGGAAGTTTAGCAACCATCCAATGTTCCTACGGCGTTTTTCCTAAGCACGGAGGCATAGACCACACTGGAAAAAAAACCACATTTCATCTAGAGTCCAGACTCTTGAAAACATTGACAAGAAAAAATACTCTTGATTCAATCAGATTTAAGCTTAAATCAAAAGGAAATCCGTTCAAATTAAGAGACTGGGTTCTTGATTTAAGCTTAAATCTGATTGCGAATCAAGGGTATTTTTTTTGTCGATGTTTTTAAAAGTCTGGACTCTAAATCCAATGTGTTTTTTTTTTTCCAGTGCATATCGCCGGAAGACGCGGTACTCTTGGCAACGAAGTCTTCAAAAAATCGTTATGCCTCTTATCGCGCGCCACCTTTCCCCTTTCTTCCTCCGTTTTTAAATATTAATCACCTCTTTCGCCGCGTTTCCCTTTTATTTCGCAGCGACAACGAACGTAAAAATGAAATTGGGCAAGCGCCATCCATAAATAACGCTCTTGAAATCACTAATTGGTACCCTCCGACAGGGAGTGCAGAGTCCCAATCACACTCCGCTACGTGTAAATTACACGCATCAACATATCAAACACCTCATTGGGCCGCTCTGAGAGGCATTCGAGCAGCATTGAGGAGAAAAATACACTCATGTACACCCAGATTGAACCCTCGACCGCACGAGGGAGCGTTTATCCCGAGGCTCACGGAAAAATTGAGATAGGCTCCCCTTTGTACTCGAGGTTGTCCATTTTATGACCCGCGCGTCACACCTCGAGACAATAATGCTCGCGTTGTAAACAAGGAAAAGGTTATATTGCTTTCAAACAGGAGGAGATTGTATTAAATGCAGGAGAAAATGTTCTTGCTGTTCTCTGAAAGTCTCGCTCCATCGACGATGGGAACAGCATAACTTTGTATTCACGTGAGTATTGAAAAGCATGGATTTATACCTGCTAGGAGGTTCATCTCGAAAGTAACGCCCTTACGTTGCGATTTGCAATTTATTCATCGACTCCCACGTGGCATATATGGACGTATTTCTATCAAACGGTACTATGTGCATTAAGACATGAGCCCTGAGACACATAAGAATATGTGCATAACAGGGCTCACGTCATATTGCACATAGTTCTGTTTGATAGAAATACGTCCATATGTGTTTCTATTGTTCACTTGACTGTCTGGTGTGATCTATCAACTTCACTCGATCTTTGATGGTTTATAACGTGCCGACGAGCTGAATATGTGCGAACTGAAATACGATGCATAAAATATTGATTGATTCAACTACGGATCGAGTTCAACAGACAGGGGGCACGTTTTTTGGCGAACAAGGTGTTTGTGCGGTAGTTGCTTAGAAGAACTCGCGAAATAACACTTTGCAATCACTGGAAAAAAACACATTGGATCTTGAGTCCAGACTCTTGAAAACATCAACAAGAAAAAGGACTCTTGATTCAATCAGATTTAAGCTTAAATCAAAAGAAAATCCGCTCAAATTAAGAAGCTTGGTTCTTGATTTAAGCTTAAATCGGCTTGAATCAAGAGTACTTTTTCTTGTCGATGTTTTTAAGAGTCTGGACTCTAGATCCAATGTGTTTTTTCCAGTGATTGATTTATTTTTCTGAATTGTTATAAACCGACAAAAAATGTAAGCAGAAGTCAACAGTGTTCTACCTTCCTTCTGAACTCATTTTACATTTTTTGCATTTGATAGAGAAAAACCAAATCATCAAAAATTGAAAGATGGTGTTTTTCGTAGAAAATTTGACTTTTTGATTGAAAATAAGTTACAATACTCCGTTAATCTGTTAAAATTATAATTTTCAACGAAAAATGTTCTTAAAGCTGCAGCGGCATGGCGTGCTTTGCGATATATCGATTTATCAGCCATAACCTATGCAGATGAAGGATCGATAAACAGAGTGTTTGCGATGAACACCTCAAAAATCGATTCTTCACCGAGCCTCAGATGGAGAAATATTGATAATCGATCATGCATGCTTCTCCTCTCCTCTGTAAAGGTAATGGCACGAGATCGAAAGTTTTTCACCATGGATATCGTAGCCAGCAACTAGACAGGAAGAATCTAGGGAAGGTGTTACGTCGATGAAATGGTTTCCTTTGCTCACGCTGCGTTTAAGTCTCCGAAATTTCCTGTGTATTTTTCGGTTTATATTGAAGCTGTTGAACATGGAAAGTTTTTTACCATTGCCATGGCCAACTCGACAGGACGCGAATAGGGAGTCGTCACGTCATTAATTGGTTTACTTTTCTTACGCTGCATTTAAGTCTCCGAGTTATCCTGATGAGTTGTCTCTTGATCATTGAGAAATTCAAAAAGATAATTCTACGAGGAACATCTCAGCGTTTCCTAACAGAAAAAAACTCGATTATGTTCTGCTAAACTCAATCCCTTTCTGGACCGTGATGGTTAAAGAGAATATGCATAAACACTTTCTTTGAAAATTGAAAACTTCATTTGAAAATATTAAGGAATTTGCTTCGTACTCCAGAGAAAATTCATTGATTTGCACGAAAATCCGTACAATCGTTTTCGTGTAAAAAATTACATTGTCCTATTAAATTTGGCAATAGCTGGTGTGGCTTGGTTCCTTTCTGTTTGTAATACCACATCTGAGAAGCAAATAGCACGATCAGAAAAATCACAGTAAAAGCAGCAAAAATCTGTCAACTGAAGCACTCAAATTTCCCAATTTCCCAAATCTTATAAACTAAAACAGTTTAAAATTTGAACTGGGAGGGGTTCTTCTTGGTCATTTTCCGGATGGAGCTTTCCCTGACTCTTCCGTCCTCCGGGGACCTCCTCCTCCTCTCACAGTGGCTTGGCGTGAATGATCGATTATCGATATTTCTCCATTTGAATCCGTGATAAAGAATCTATTATTGAGGTGTTCGCTGCGAACACCCTGTTAATCGATCCTTTTCCATAGGTTTAAATGACAGATCAATCGATATATCGCAAAGCACGCCACGCCACTGTCCTCTCTTCTGGCGGTATCCCCCAAGACCTCACACCGCATCACCAAATCCCCCCCCCCCTCTCGAGCTGCCTCTAGAGCGACCACCGTTCCTACCCAAGACGGCAGCGGACGGTGTTGCTGTTGGTTATCAGCTAATGAGGGATCGCGAAGGATGAGCTACGGCGAGATAGGCGGAGCCTGGTCTAAGAGCGACGAAAGGTAGCGTGGTGTCGGGATTAGGGGATACGGGTCGGTGAGCGGAGAGCGGGCAAATTGCGTGGCGCGCGGCGTTCGTTGGCTGGGGGCTCCGGGGCCGGCCCGACAACCGCGGTTACGTTAATTACGGATAAGTGACACCATTCGTCACTCGGATCCTACTCTTCACTTCCTCCGTCACTCGCCACTGGTCACAGCCTCTCGCCGCGCACACCGCACACCATGCACCGCCGCACGGTGGATCGAGTCAACAGGAGAGGTCGGATAAAATTTGGAAACTTTAAACGCTTGTGACTCCTTAAAATGAAAAAGAGATTTTAAAAGTGGCTCCATTGGTTTTTTCATGAAATTTTCTTTCAGAAACTGCAAATTTTAATGTTTATTTCGTCACATTTTAAATTTTATGGGGTCTGCCTGGAAGAAAATTTTACGAGGAAACCAATAGAGCTACTTTTTGAACCTTGAAGTTTTGTATAAACGAAGTAATAAGCGTTTAAAGTTTCCTTTGGTCCGACCTCTCCTATTGACTCGATCCATTGTGCGCCGACTCTCCATCTCCTTTCGTGCGCTCGTCCGTTTATGGGTGGCGCTTTTCGTTCAAATCACAAGTGGAAATGGAAATCTCGTGACTTTCTCTTCCTTATTTCATCTAGGCTGCTTCAAGTTTACTATTTCCTCATTTTTTGTGATTTTCCTTATTTTTCTAGATTTTTCTTGATGTCTTTCTCTTCTTCATCTCCTTCCTACTTTTTTTTCTCCCTCTTCCTCTTCACCTCTTCCCCTCCTCCTTCTTCCTGGTCGTCTCCTTTCAGAGTCGGACTGGCCATAAGGCCATTCTGCCATTGGCAGATACGCCCCCTTGACGCATCGAAGACGCGCCCTTCTACCGCACATATAGCAAAATAAGATGAAAGAAAAAAGTATGACGAGAAAAAATGCAGAAAATTCCCAAATGAACGGGAGCAAGAGAGTTAGCGTAAAGAATGATCCTCGTGCGCATGATAGTGGTGAATGGGGGTCCTGGAACTTTAAACCGGAAGTAAGTCCCCAGAGGCGCCTCGGACTGCAAAAATGCTGGAAAATTGATGTCTTGGTTATTTATATTTGCTGAATTCAAATTTTGTATCCGTAGCTCAATATTTTGAAGAGGTGAAAAATTGGGACATACCGGTTTGATCAAGCTGCAGCGAATGAAAATTATTTCACTCACCAGCAGACATTCGATTAAATAAAGTGTGCAAACTTCCGCTATTACGTTTTACGCTTTTAGATTTCGCTACTACTCGAAAAATTGGTCACTCTCCGTCGTAAAATTAGCTTTAGGGCATTGAAAATATTTCTCGATCATAGTTTTCGAAAAGGGGATGATGAGCGTCATTAAGTGAGGAAATCAAACTAGCTCTTGAAATTTTGTCAAGTGTCAAAATACCTATGCATCAAATTTCTAAGATCGGTAAAAAATTATTTCTTTCGAAATTTTCAGCTTTTTTCTAACATAAAGACGCTTTATCATCCCCCTTCAGCATCCAGCATGTGTCTTATTCTCGAAAGAGGCAGTACAGTCAATTTTTAGACGTGCGCCCTTTTTCATTGCTTGAGAGACCTCTAACATTTTTTTTTATTTTCAAATGATAATTGATTCGGGCACATCCTATTTCCGGTTGTGTTGCTCACGTAGCCCTTAAAGTACCACAACAAATGAGGTAAACGAAACCAGTGCAATATAAAAAAATAAAGCAAATGGAATGACGGCGCAGAGATACAACTATTCGTGCTTGATGGATGTCTGTGTTGCATCTGCCAAATTGAAGGCGCGATGGCGCGAGCCGTGAATTCGCGATATACCGCAGCTCCGCTTTATGCTGCCGATGAAGTGTCGTGAGAAAAATTAAGAAACGATGCTCGATTATTAAAGCTCTCCTATTTACGGCTGTGTTGCTCATACAGTCTTTAAAGCACCGCTAACAATACAAATAAGACAAACTGAAACAAACACAGTACGGAAATAGAGCAAAGTAAAATGAGGCGCATTGATGACGGCGCAGAGATACAACTATTCGTACATGATGGACGTCCTTGTTGCATCTACAAAATTGAAGTTTTAGAGTGGGAGAACTTAAATGCTTTACGAACAACTTTAGGGATTTTTCTTGGTAATTTTTTGAATTTTTAATCCGTTTACAGATTTTGCTTGCCTCGAACAACTTTTACTTAGCCCTAGATTTGGTTGAAATGACACCTCAGACTTTTAAAGGAAATCGTTAAAAGGGAGGGACAACCCCCTCTTTTTGTGCTCCTTTAAATGAATTGCGGCCAGTAGAGAGTTGGAATATTTCACATTTTCTTACTTTAAAAAATATCATAGATTCCAAAATGTTGACTGAAACTCAGGATCTAAAGTTACAACCTCCATCTCTTTTTTCATCAAAAGGAGGCTTTGTGGCTAAAATAAAAAATTCGAATCCCTTATTTCGATCGATATAAGCCTGAGAATCCAAAACTGCACGACGCTTCAAGTCTTACCGGAATAAAAATGCTACGTGAGTTAAGAATCACTCTGTGTGTATAATCATACGGGCCCGTGCCGATTTTATGAGCGATTTGACTTCCGTGTGCACGAACTCGGGACAATGGAAGAAAAGATGGTGAGGTGGTGATAAAATGTGAAAATTATCGTAGTTATTACGGATCTAATGATATCCACGCTTATGACACAGCCTCTGAATATGTAAATTTCTCGAGCTGTAGGGTATCGTTCATAAGCATTCGAGCGCCGATCTTTTATTGGTTCGAACAATTATTTAATCACGATATTTCGTGCTAAATTAGCGCATTACGGTGAGTTTTTTTGACAAATTTGTCTCTGCTTGTTTTTGCTCGTGAATTTTAATCGCGGAAGAATATAGTCCCGTGCCAAGATGACCAAACGGCGAGATACAAGCTGGTTCTGCCCTCGGTTTTGAACGGTCTCATCTATTGTGGAAAGCCCTTGGCGTATACGCGCATATGCTACGTGTATTATTGTATGTGTATATTGTCAGTTTGATCGTCTCAAAGTTGGCATTGGCTACAAGGAAGACTTATCCAGTGTTGCCACTGACATTTTAAAAAAACAACAAAACAAAACACAAAAACATGGGAATAGACTCACACGTCAATTCGAATTGCGATTTACGAACAGCCTTAAACACGGATCCCGTTTTTATATTCATATAAATAATCAGTTTCCTCTCATTCCTAATCAGAGTGTATGGAAGTATTCCGAACAGTTTTAATTTTTTATACAGAGAAACTATCAAAGAAATGGCAAATTTGCAAGAGTCTGACATTTTGTGGATTTTATGTTTCAGAAGAAACTACTGAGCGAACTGAGCATAGGATATGCTTTGTGTCGAAAATGAACAATTATCAGAGGATATTAAGACCAAATGACCTAACCTGCTAAAATATGTGTGATGACGTCATTAGGCGGCAGATTTCTCTCACTTTAAAATCTGTTTTTCTACATATCTCATATGAGAAAAAATTGAGGAAAATACTGCGAAAGCTGCTCGTTAGCTTGTAAAAGCACTCTCAGATGCAGCAATAAACGTTTTTCGTGCATATTCACCATTTACCAGTCATACTAGGTGACATCACTCTACTCTGAGAAAAAATTATCAGAGTCCCAACTACACTCCTAGCTGATCTGGCGCCAGATATTATAAGAGTAGTAGAGCCAGAGGAATGGTTGATCCAACCACACTTTTAGCAGACTCAAGCGTATCTCTGACCGGTGCAACTACTCTTATATCTGACGCCAAAATTAGCCAGAAGTATGGGATTGTGAAACTTTTTTTCCGCGTACCTAACTTTAGATGAGGTGACTTTTAACTCAAGAGAAGTGACGTTGCCGTAAAGTTTAGATGATGTAACTTAGGAATATTAGGAGGTGTGACCTGAAAATTTAAGATGGCATCACCTCCATTGACTTAGGTTCTTTTTTTTTTTTGTCGCACTAAGTAGTTTTAAAATTTCCAAGGAAACGCCCAGATCCGTAGAAACATCTTGCCTAACAATAAAACTGCAAAAGAAAAATTGGAAGAGCTTAGTGAAACTAGGAAAAATTCACATAAACTTAGGTGAGGTTGGTGATCAGTTTTACCAGGATTTGAGGAAGTGCATGCAAGTCAGCACTAACCGAGGATGACATGGAAGACTACCCAGGAAAAGTGGCAACGAGGGAAGTTGGTGATTTCATAGTGTGCACTCCCGGTCAGCAGCCCAGCAGCCGTAAGAAAACGTGAATTCATCTAATCTGGGTGCCAATGCAAATGGGCTATCATACCGCCACCGCCATCGCCATCGCCTCCCCCGCCCCCTCCCATGGACTGGCGTGCTTGCGCGGGTGCATACACTTTGACTCCCAAGTGACCCTATACTCTTGCCTTATAACCCAGACCTGAGATCTAGTACAATGTTGCCACGGGTGAAGCGAAGAGGAATGGTGAAATAGTGGGACCGAGTTCATCAGTAAGGAAAAATTTGAGTTAAGAATGTTTTTGAGTTTTAATAGTCATATTTATTCCCCTGCCAAAAACTCAAGTCGAGAAAAAAAAATAGTCTGTGTTAAGAGCGGTCAGAATTTATTTTATACATTAGACCTTATGGAAGAATAAAACTTCAAACCTCTTTTTCTCAGTTTCAACTTTATGTGGGTTGGTTCCTTTCTGATGAACTCGGTCCAATGGACCACTAAACCGAGTTTGGACTTGAAGTGTTACAAGTTAATCTTATCCGTAACAGCGCATTTTTTTTTATTTTTTCCAAAAATAGAATGTTCCCATGGGGCATGATTTGCAAATTTTCATCAGCGTTTTCTTTTTTTAATAAATTATTACAAAAAATGTCGAGACTCAGTTATTTCGAAAGCTACAAAATAGATCTGTGTCCCACAGAATTCAAGATCCAAAATCAATCCATGTCATAGATGGTACAGTCTGTTCTCTTTATCTCTCATGCCTGACCAGGAGACAGGATTCGGGCCCTGGTGGATTGGGGTAAAAATAAACTCTTTTTTAGACACCACATACGGTGACAGTATACACCCAAAAGGAACAAAAAAAGTTGTGTCACCCATCAAACTTTCACAAAAAACACCTCGAATGTATCAAACATTGATGAAATCATTTCATAACGTTGCTCCTCAGACGTTAGGGCGTATTGTGATTTTTGCATGAGTCCCAGAAAGTATGGAATTATCTAAAAAGCAGGGCCTTCGTGGAAATTGAGATATGCTCTCACGTCAAAGGCGTGACGATAGGAGCAAATAATAAGCGTTTCCAGTTTTATTAGAATTACATTTGAAATTTTGGTATTCTGCACCATTTTTGTGATATTCAATTAGCAATCAAAAACAATATAACTTGCTCGACGAATATATCATTAGTTTGTCTTTCGTCCATTTCACCAAACTTTTTTGATTTCATGGCAGAATTTTTTTCCAAAAATTACGATTTTGATCATAAGTACACCGGTAATGTTGCATTTGTGTTGAGCTTGCCTTTCCACCCGCAAGTTTTCCTTAGCTCCCGTTGTTTAAAAACTGCCTACAAAAATCTACGAAGATAATCGAAACAGGTTCCGCTGATAATTCTGAGCTCCAAGAAAATGTGGCATCATCTAGAGTCTCGTGCCGAAGGAGCCGTAATCATGAGAGTAACATACCGATAATTTTTTCCGTTAGGGTAAAAATTTCATCCGAGTAAAATATGAGGCCTTACCAGTGGCCCTTGTGACATCGTCTACACTCGTTTGCTTTCGATTTCATTTCCGTTGCATTGTAATAACTGCTCTTCGCATCAGCAGATTCGAATCAAGCCGTAGCTCGAGGATATGCAGCGCGGTGTTGCGTTACACGACCGTGCGTTACATTGTAACGCTCATCATGTGGGTATCATTACATCAGACCTTGCCTACGCGAAAATATTTTTTTCAAATTTTTTGCGCCCAAGATATACTGAGAACTGTGGGCCTCTGATGCCGTC
This sequence comes from Bemisia tabaci, assembly GCF_001854935.1. Taxonomy (NCBI): domain Eukaryota; kingdom Metazoa; phylum Arthropoda; class Insecta; order Hemiptera; family Aleyrodidae; genus Bemisia; species Bemisia tabaci. Next base: position 6,456,452 of record NW_017547132.1, read on the forward strand.
TCTGTGCAGAAAAATGTTTTGTTCTCTTTTTATTTTAAATTGCGTCATTAACTCCGATGTTGGATCAAATGAACGCGTATTTTATGCTAAAAGGAACTATGTGCATGGGGTTTGTGTGAGACATAGTTCCTTTTGGCATAAATACGTTCAAATGAACTCCATCATCAATTAATTTGACTTTTTATCGCGCGCTTCTAAGAGATAGTTCCTCGCAAAAATAGGCTGAATTTTGAGCTTACCGAATTTCAGTATTTTTGCTAAACATAATACTGAACACGTTGTCAAAGCATCTACCTAGCATGCATGCAAACACTCAACAGTTGAATATTGGACTTTTTCTTCCAAAAAAGAGAATCTTTGGGCAAACGTGGGGGAGGGGGGGAGGGGGCGCGAAGACAAGAGGCCCTCCACTAGTATCTTGGCAGTGGTGAAAGCTTTTACTTTCGGAACTTCAGCATTCTACTGTTGACTTACCTACATGGTTGATGTTTAACAATGTGTTGGCAGTTTCATTTTGCAAACAAGCCGAAGTTTGGGAAACTTGTTTGGCTCATGACGTCATCCGAAGCTCTTCATCCACCATGTAGGTAGGGCAACAGCCGAACAAAGAGTGATGACTGTTGCGCCCGTATAATTGTCCATGAGGAATTGTTGAATCTCGGAAAGTAAAAGCTTCCACCTGTCGGCAAGAGGCCAGTGGAGGGTCTCTTCTCTCTTGGCGGACGCCACCTACGCCCTTGGACTCGCCTATGAAATGATGGTTCTCTCGTTGTCTCTGTCCAGAGACCATAATCTCTATGTAAACGCACTCAATGTATAAGCAGGGCATTTGAGTGAGCAGCAAAGAGTAGAAGAGAGGTTTTCGCAAATGTCAACGGCGAAGGTGGTCTAGGTGCTGACAATGAGTGGAGCGTGGCGGCGCGGCGAACGGCGAATCTGCCAGAAGGCGCACAGTGGATCGACTCAATTAAAAATTTCGGACATGAAATTTTTCACTAAAACTGAGAATTTTAGTGTTTATTTCGTCACATTTTAAATTTCAAGGGGTGTTTCTAGAAGAAAATCTCACGAGGAAACCAACGAAACCACTGCTAGAACCTCCAAGCTCGGTATACACGGAGTTATAAGGTTTTTTTTTTTTTTTTTTTTTT
>NW_017547132.1:6457884-6485917 GCF_001854935.1 Bemisia tabaci
AATTACCAAAATTAACTCTTTTCGAAGATATTCAATAATTCTTGATGCGTGAATTCAAACCACCCGCTCATGAAAACTCAATGCTCTACGTAATTCACATCGCGCGCTAAACGTTATCATGAACGTCGCTGCGATATAAACATCTGGCAACCTCAATCTTGACGCTTCAGCTCAGCTATAGCAAGTTGCTTATAGTTTGAACAACACATGGTGGGAAATGAACATTGCTCGATTGAGAAGCTTGCTGAAACCGTTGTAGTGTGCGATTTGACTCAAGTAGAGCTTTGAGTTTCTTGTGAGCGGGCAGTGCAAATTCCTCGTAACCAATGTGAAATAAAAGCGTTATCTTCGTTAGGAGTTGGTTTCAGTAATTTTAGTTGCACGAATCGTGTTCTACGTGAAATTCTGGTAAAGAAATATATATCGGATTGCTTGAATTCGTACCTTGTCTAGTGATCCATTTTGTCCGACCTCTCCTATCGATTTGGTCCACTGTGCGGCGGTGGTACAGCGAAGTACCGCACCGGCACCGGCTAGGAGGACGCGCGCAACCTGCTTCGGGCATGCGACCGGGCCGTGGCCGCGGTTGCGGACATCATTACTCACTGTCGTCGGGGTCTCTTCCGACCATCACTCATATCACTTGCATTACTCGCCACCCGAGCCCGAGTTCCGATCCCGCTCTGCTACTGCTAAGTGCTCCGCTACCCGTGCTCATTGCTCATTGCTCATCAGCCTTCGAACTCGGATAGCGTCGCCTATCTATCGTCCACCGGCGCCCAGACCTCCGGTCGTTTGTCGATAAGCGCCCGTCCACTTAATCCCATTCCCGATGATCGGCCAATCAAGGTAATCGTCCGTTGCGAGTCTACCGGGCTCTTGCCGGCCAGGCGCCACTCGACATGTTTATGTTTTTATAGGCTCCTGTGTGTGAAATTCAAGGAAAATCACTTGTTTTCCCCCGGGCTGATTTTTGAAAAAATCAATAGATAAAGTAATGATGGACTAACCGTGCAGTCTCATAAGTTAGTTGCCGTTAGTTAGAGTATTACTTTAATATCTTGGTCTATGGGGACAATTAATTGTGTAATGTATATTGAATTCATATAGGTGAATCCAGAAAAGAAGAAAAAAAGAGAGAAATAAGGAGGGCACGAAGAAAAAAAGGATGAAGGGCGCTTATATTTGGTGATATATTATGACAAAACTTCGACTTGTCCGTACTCCTCCTATCTTGATGGTTTGGTATCTGTAAGGTATCCACTTGAAACTCGGGCAAGGAACAAAGAAGCGATTCATCCAAAATAAGGACAAGGCGACGGACGTGGATAACTGGATAAGTTAGTCGGATAAACTGTGAAGTTCAGCCGATGGACAAGGACTTTCATGAAAGCTTGGAGACTTAAACGCGTGGATACCAAAGGAGCAGTTCCCCTATTTCTCCAGCAAATGTCTCCGGAATGGGTCAGTTGCGCTGGTCACAGAATTGTGTTTTGCTGTTTGATTCTTGTAAATCAGCTAAGAATAATAAGATCTGTCTAAACAGCAACTTTCTTCCTCAATATTAACTGAGATATCGCCCTTTGAAAAGTTGGGTTTATGACATCATCCGCCGCATAGTAGTGATACCCTTGGTTTCTTCCACCTTGCTTTCATCCCCCTAATAAGTGTCTCCCTAACTGATAAAACCATGGTGGAAGAAACCAAGCAAGGCTGTCACTACCGCGGTGGATGACGCCAAAAACCCTACTTCTCAAAGGGCGATATCTCGGTTAATATTTAACGTAGAAAGTTACTGTTTGGACAGATGTTCTTATTTTTAGCGAGAATCAAACATCAAAACACAATTCTGTGACCAGCGCGACTGATGCCGCAACCACATGCTGAATTTAGCAGCTGAATGTGGAAGTCAACAGTCATCGCCCAACGGCTGAAATTTCGCAAATTCGAGTTATTTTCATCCAGATGCGTATCAAATCTACTCGAATAGTTCAGACAAATCCAACATTAGTCCGATGGTTGCTGAGAATCGTTGCTGAACTATGCGCGTCACGCGCAAAATTCAAGCATCGGGCCGATGACTTCCACATTTAAGCCACATTCAGCTCCCACATTCAGCGTGTGATCGCGGCATGACCGTTTGACTTAATTATAACTTTTCGTTTTCATGGTCTCTTTTTCGTAGATGATAAAATCCAGGGTTTCCTCGCGAAACTCGAGCAAGGAACAAAGTATCAAAACCCCAAGACAGGAACAAGGAAACGGACGTGGGGGAGTCGGTCGGACGAACTTCGAGGTCCGGTCGACGGTTCCGGCGAGCGAGGGATGTCGTGACCAAGATTGACAGAATGAGGGAACCGAGGCAAGCTTCAGCTCAGCATCACGCACGCGCCCAGCGAGCATTGCCGAACCTCGCCCGAAGAACCCGATCCCAGAGACTCCTTCTGCCGTGCTGAGGAAAAACGTCGTATGAACATTCGAGAGTTGCCACATTTCCTTCGATTAAATGTTTATTTTTGAGGAAAATTATAAATATTTCTCCTTGAAATTTTCAGACACCCTAGATCAAATTACAAACAAAATAATTTGAGAAATCGGCATAAAAATATTCAAAAATTTTCCTGAAAATTAGTGATTTGCCAGAGGAAATTCGGCAACGCCCGAAGGCTCATACGGCGTTTTTCCTTAGCAAAGCAGCTTTGTCGCTCGCGGTGCTCGAGTATGACAACGGCGTGCTCCTCCTGGGACCCTGCGATCCTGGCCTATGCTTGTGCATTGAACCAACGCAAATCGCCGTTATTTAGTGTCATGTTAACACGGGCAATTAGTCCCATCTCCTCCTGCCGATCACCCTGTAATCTCTTTATTTGCATTTTCCGTTCCTCCGTCTCGCCTTCTTTGAAGAGTGGACTTCGGATCCGAGGAAAAGTGAAAATCCAACATCTCTGGTTTCTAATCCGGGGGAACTGCTCCTTTTGTATCCGCGCGTTCACATCTCCATTTCTGGTTTCTGATCCAGGGGAACTGCTCCTTTCGTGTCCGCGCGTTTACATCTCCAAGCTCTCATGCTGCCGTGCTAAGGGAAAACATCGTATCAGTCTTTAGACGTGCCCGGATTTTCCTCGATAAAAACTGAATTTTCTGGGAAAATTTTGAAATTGTTTCTTCAAATTTGCCAGACAATTTTGTTCGATATTTAATCTTGAGTGTCTGAAAATTCCAAGGAGAAATATGAATAAGTTTTCTCCAAAAAACATGTTTTATCGGGGAAATTTTGTAACTCTCGAATGCACATACGGTGCTTTTCCCCAGCACGGCAGCATAAAAGTCCTCCGTCCATTGAGTGGACTTCGTAGTTCTGCCGAACAACTCCCCCAGGTCAATTTCTTTGTTCCGAATTTGGATGATTCGCGCTACCTTGTTCCCTGCTATTGCCCGAATTCCGCGTGAAAACCGTGGCTTTTATCTTCTACGGAGGAGGTTGGGGGTGCCCTGAAACAAAAATTAATCCCCGGAGACATATGTTGGAGAAAAAATGGAGCTGATTCTTTTGTATCCGAGCGTTTAAGTCTCCAGGCTTTCATAAAAGCTTTTCGTCCAATAATACGTGTTCTTCTGGGTCGTGTTCGTTTACATTGGTCAAACTTTGGAGGTCCATGGTAAAGCCTAAAACTGATGAACCAATCGGAGAGCGGCACAGAGATGGCAATACTCTCCCGTATACAGGTACTCAAATCTTTCCCACGCGGAGAAAACAACTTCGTGCGTGGGACCCGAAGTGGAGGTCATATGGATCTCTAAAGTTTTCGGATCACGTATCTAAAAACTTGAGGTCCAGCTGCCGAAGTTCGGGTCACACATCTGAAGTATTCCGGTACACACCGAAGTGCCTCGATGTGTGATCCGAACTTCGGCAGCTTGCCCTCAAGTTTTCGGATGCGTGATCAAAAAACTTCAAAGATCCATATGACCTCATTTTCGGGTCTCACGCACGAAGCTTCTCTCTTCGTGCACTTGTCGGAAGTTCCGTTTGGCAGAAATACGTCTAATTTCCAATTTTTCGGCCGTCCCAAGAATGACCAATTCAATTGCTCCCATCGGACATGCACTTAAACGACTCGCCATCGCCACAACTTCTGAATTGAGTTAGAATCGACTTTTAATTAATATTTTCGCTGAAAATTAAGCTTTGAGTTTGATTATCATTCATTTCTCAGCCAATAATACGTGTTCCTCTGGGTCGTGTTTGTTTACATTGGCCCAACTTTGGAGCTCCATGGTAGCCTAAAACTGATGAACCAATCAGAGAGCGGCACAGAGATGGCAATACTCTCCCGTATACAGGTACTCTAATCTTTTCCACTCGTCGGTAGTTCAATTTGGCAGAAATACGTCTAATTTCCGATTTTTTGGCCGTCCCAAGAATGACCGATCCAATTGCTTCCATCAGACATGCACGTATTCGACTCGCCATCGCCACAAAATTGGAAAGGGCTGGAGCATCCGCGGGGGGAGGTGAAGAGGGGGGGAGGGATAAGGATCAGCGGGATCACGATCACGGTCCAGAACTGGAAAGAGTCTCTGGGCGACAAACATTTCTCACGAGCGGACGCCCCAAACGTCGACCGCGGTTCCGAAGCAGGCAGTGGCGTGGCGTGAATTGCGATATATCGATTGTTATGCCATTTAAACCTATGAAAAAAGATCGATTATCAGGGTGGACCTGGAACACCTTAGTGATCGATTCTTTACCATAGCTTCAAATGGCGAGATATCGATAATCGATTATTCACGCCACGCCACTGGAAGCAGGTTGCCGCGCGGGGCGGAATTCGCGCTCGCTCCTCGTGTGTTCCGTTGCGACGGAAATGCAGTTCCGCGACGACTCAACGGTCTCGCCCGAACGTGGACCGTTTAGTCCGGCTCACGACAATGCGATCATTTGACTTGGTTCGCTCACCGCGCTGATATCCGGATATCGGATTCCAATTTCACCTGGCTCGCCGACCGGCGCTGCGACGAGGATCTCGCGAATCTTTTCGGTTTCTCCTTTTCGACTGCATCTTCAACTTGACCGACTGCCCGCTATCTCTCTCCTTCGCCGCCGTGTGGAGAACTCCGGTGAGAAGACGTCTCAGTCAAAGACAAAGCGTGTATCGTTCATGGACTTTCGGTCTGATAAACTCCAGCGGGCTGATTATTGAAATTGATAGACAAAGCGAAAGACAAAGTAGACATAGGGAGTATGGAGCTATCCCATTGGTTGAAATGGGTGGTTCTTATAGACTAAGGGAGAAAATGATGAACTTACTACCGGGTCCCTCATGGGCTGCCGTTACTTAGTCTATTACCTACCTTCTTTGTCCATTGTAACCACCCGCTTCCGCTAATAGGATCCCTCCATTACTCTTTTGTCTTCTTTGTCTATAGCTTTGTCTATTAATTTCAATAATCGGCCCGCTGGTCGTAGAGCTCCTGCTGGGTGACTGTTGAAATTGATGGACAAAACTGTAGACAAAGAAGACAAAAGGGATAGGGTGGGATCATATTGGTGGAAGCAGGTGGTTGCAATGGACCAAGTAAGTAGGTAATACTGATAGACTAACAAGCAGCAACCCACGAGAGGATCTGTAATTGATCCATCATTTTCCTTTATTCGCATTTAGTCTATAGGAACCACCCATTTCAACTAATAGGATCCCTCCATACCTCTTAAGTCTTCTTCGTCTATGGCTTTGTCTATCAATTTCAACAATCAGCCAGCAGGTTCAGATGGGAACTTGGTAAATCAATTGGCAGATGGAGGAAAGAAATAGGCAGGGGAGGAAGGAGAAGAAAGGAGAGGAAGAGAAAGAATGAAACCGAAGAGAAAAAGTATCAGAAAGAAAGAGGAATCTGCAGAAGTAAAAAGAGATGAGGAAATGGAAAAGTGAGAAGAGGGATCTGAAAGAGAGGGGGAAAAAAAGAAAAGCGCGAATCATTTTTTTCGTTTTTTTATTCCTGCCCTTCCTCTTTTTTACCTCTCACTGTTATTCCACCTCTATATCTCTTCTTGGACCTCAACCTCTTCACAACGGCGGGTTCACAACGGCGATCATAGGTTCGATTAAATATCACGTAACGATGTTATTGTATGTTTTTCGAACATATATTAATTTGTGCTCCTGAGTATGTTTCTTGCCTATGCGACGAAATTGAAGGCGGACCTTAAATGGACCATGTTTGTTACTGGCTTGTTGCAGACCAATCAGTGGTTCATATGGAACACCACAAATAGTCGTAAATAAACTAATGATTCTCGGTCTGTAAACCATACTATAAGGTATCTCGTACCATAGTAAGGTACACATGTCGCAGGCAAATGGTGAAATCAGGCATTTTGTCAAATGCCTAGGCAGATAGTCAAATTTTGACAGTCTAAAAGGACAGGAGCTAAAATTTGTTTAAAATACTATTGTGTGTGCAAATTTTTACTGAGAATTTTTTCTTGCAGGAGTAATGAATTATTTGGTCTGAAATTAAGAAAAGAATCAGAATTTCAATCTAAGTTAGAATATTTGAATATTTGCCTAGGCATTTTACTATTCGCCTGCGACATACATACCATCATTAGGATATATTTACGATTATTATACGTTGCTTTTACTATTATTAGTGGTGTTCCACGTGAACCACTAATTGGTTTATAAGCCGTAGCTTTTTCTCAGCTTGGCACAACACGATATCATCCAAACGCGAGGCAAAAAAGTCACCACGGCGAACGAGTCAATTTCTGCGATACAATAGCTTCCATCTACATACTTTCGTCCGGTAAATTACATCGTTACGCGTGACATTTCACGGCGCGGTGACAATGTTACGCACCCCGATATCGGCCAATCAAGGAGTTACGTGGAGCGGACACCTATAAAGAAAAACGCCGTATGAACATTCAAGAGTTGCCAAATTTCCTTTAGTAAAATGTTTATTTTTGAGGAAAGTCATGAATATTTTCTCTTGAAAATTTTCAGGGAACTTTAGAACAAAATTCGCACAAAATTCTCTGAAAAATTGAAAGAAAAATATTCATAAGTTTACCAGGGAATTCGTGTTTTATCAAAGAAAATTTGGCAACGCCTGGAGGCTCATACGGCGTTTTCCCTTAACACGGCAGTATATGACACGGTGCGTGGAGCAAGGCGCGAAAGGGGTGGCCGGCCGCCACACCGCGCCGTACAGTGGATCGAGTCGATTAGGAGAGCTAGAACTGAATTTGGAAATTTGAAATGCTTGTAACCCTGTTTATACAAGACTGTGGGATTCTAAAAGTGGTTTCATTGGTTTTCTCGTAGAGTTTTCTTCTCAAAGCGCCCCTTGAAATTTAAAATGTGATGGAAATAAACGGCAATACTTGATCAAAAATTTCATGTCCGACCTCTCTAATTGACGCGGTCCATTGTGCGCCGCTAGGGGACGGGGAGGGATGTGGTAACGAGTGCGGTATAACGAGTCACGAGCACAAATCACGAACTGCCCGACGCGAGGCGACGGCGACGCGACGTACCGGGGCTTTGTCATAGTAACTCTTTGTAAGCGCCATAATGCACTTATTAATCCGTAATAGATATCCCTGTTTACGAGCGGCATAAATCCCGTCGCGGCGGACGTTTCGTCAAATTTTATGCGCTGGATACGACTGCGCATGCGCTGACCGGTGTGTCGCGTCGCGGCGTCGTCGTGCGCTAATTTCGTCCGACCCGGGCTGCCGTGCTAGGGAAAAACGCCGTGCGATCCTTCAGGCGTTGCCAAATTTCCTCGGGTAAATCGCAAATTTTCGGGTAAATTTGTGAATATTTTTCTTCCGAATTGACGGATAATTTTGTTCGCAATTCCACCTACATTTCCTGACAATTTCAAAGACTTTTATTCGCAACTTGCCTTAAAAATTAAGATTTGATCGGAGGAAATTTGGCACCTTTCGAATGTTCGTACGGTGTTTTTCCTCAGCGCGGCAGTAGGGGAACTCCGTACTCTGCTGTGCTAAGGAAGAACGCTGCATGAGCCATCAGTCGTTGCCAAATTTTCTTTGGTAGATCAGGAATTCTCGGGAAAATTGTGAATGGTTTTCTTCAAATTTCTAAGATAATTTTGATCGTAATTTTACCTAATGATCCTAAAAATTTCAAGGCAAAATATTTGTAGCTTTCCTCAAAAATAAACATTTTATCGGAGGACATTTGGCAGCTCTTGAATGTTCATACGGCGTTTTTCCTTAGCACGGCAGTGGAGGGACTCCGTCCTGGAGTGAGCCCACCAATGCATGGGGTTTAATGCTGCCGTGCTAAGGAAGAACGCCGTATGAACATTCGAGAGTTGCCACAGACTTCCTCCAATAAAATGTTTATTTTTACGGAGATTTATGAATATCTTTCCTTGAAATTTTCAGGAATATCAGGTGATATTGCAAGCAATATTATCTGAAAAATTGAAAGGAGGATATTCCTGAGTTTCCTTGAAAATTCATGTTTTGTGAAAAGAAATTTGGCAACGCTTGAAGGTTCCTACAGCGTTTTTCCTTAGGACGACGGAATGGATGAGAGGGGTCACTCTGAGGTGTGGTTACCCCTCGACGTCAATGGATTGACGATTTGATATAGTTTTACGTCATACTCGACCAAGTTGGTGGATGCTTCGCACCGGATGATTGATGATGGACGAGCGGTCCGAAGCAGATGAGCCACCCGACGGCCGCGTGGACGTTGTGCACGCTCTCCAGGTGTTGGGTCATTGCAAGTGGGGCAAGTGTGGGGCGAATGAGCGAAAACTGTTAGTTTCATAGACGTGGGGCTGTTTATCGATGGTCAAAGTGCGCAACCACGTATCTCCATTGCAGTGTTTTGAAATTCCCGCACCTATTTTGTTTTATCTGAGAGAAATAAGAAAACTGTATACCTTGAAATTTACACAATGTGTTCTGCTAACAGAGGAGAAAAATTAAACAAGTTTCCCAGAGATTACGTTGACCAGTTTCCAAAAAAAATAAAAAGATAAAGTGTGACAGGAAATCTGCATCTTTGCAAGAGGAAACGGTAAGTTAACTTCTGCCCCAAAAAAAGAAGTTTTACCGTTTTACTCGTTAGAGATGGCCAAAAATAAGGTGAAATCGCAAAATTGTTCAATATACCGCCGCTAACTTTATCAACGATTTTGAAAAACGGAAGAAAAATAAAACTGTAGGGGGAGTTTATCCACAACCGGGATTTGAACCCGGGATCAACTGACCTCGAGCCAGACGTACTGATGACCACTAAGCCAACCTGGCCGGCTAACCTAACCCCTTTATCGATTAATTTCGATACTGTGTATTGATTCAATAAAATAATATTGTTTGTTTTTCTTCCCTGTCGTTTAAGTCTCTGGAGCTTTTGCACGAGTATGATCTAAGTTCACAGCGCACAGAATTCGTAACAACCTTTTTTTTTTACATGTTTTTTTTTATTTTGCCAATGCCAAATCATTTTAGTTTCTTACAAGGATCTGCTTCCAAACTTACACTCTTGAATTTGACTCGGCCTCACGTGAAATGTCCTTTCAATGAGGCCATGTTGAAATCCCTGTTCAGACTCCTTGAATCACAATTCACACCACTTCACGGTGGTGAGACGTGAATGATCGATTATCGATTTTTTCCCGTTTGATGTTACGATGAAGAATCGATTATTAAGATGTTCGTTACGATCTTTTTCCTTAGGTTTAAATGGCGGCAGGTTAATCGATATACATATATATCACAAAGCACGCTACACCACTGCAGTACCATTTGGGCATTCCTCAGGAAAGAAGCTATGTAAAGAACGAATATGAATACTGTCGTGCTATGGAAAAACGCCGTATGAGCCTTAGACGTTGCCAAATTTTCTCCATTAAAACACGCAATTTCAGGAAAATCTATTAATGTTTTTTCTCCAATTTTTCAGAGACCTTAAACCACAATCAAATCCAAATTTTCTGAAAATTTCAAGATCAAAAGGATCATAACTCTCCTTAAAAATAAACATTTTATTGGATGAAATTTGGCAACTCTCGGAGGTTCATACTGCGTTTTCCCTCAGCACGGGAGAATACAGCCCTAGAATGCGTGCGTGTATGAAAACCTCAGGGCGTGCACCTTGCTCGTAAACAAGGAGGCGTGTTGGGTGAGCTCAGCTCAGCAAGTACAATCGGTTTTTGGACGACGATTGCACCATGACGGATCTACTAGTAAATACACGAAAGCAGAGAAAAAGGGAGCCCGTAAAACAATGCTTAATTATTCACTCCTATCGTCTTGCTCAATGACCGGGCCGACGCAGCACAGCGCACGAGCAACGCCCTGGTTAAATTTACCGTAAAATTAAGTATCTGATCCTCAGATTTATCATAAGGAAGACGCTCTCTCGATCCGATCCCAGATTCCAGATAGCGCTGCCAGATCATACCCAGATCCCGCCAATCCAAGCGCTCAAGAGACCGCCACACAGACAGGATCACTGCCGTGCTAAAGAAAAACGGGGTATGTACATTCGAGAGTTGCCAAATTCCCCTCGCTAAAACAGGTATATTTGACATAATTCATGCACATTTCCCCCTAAAATTTTCAGATATTTTAGATTAAATTGCGAACCAAAATTTTCTGAAAATTTTGAAAAAAAATATTCCCAATTTTCTCAGTAAATTCGGTTTTTTATCGAAGGAAATTTGGCAACGTCTGAAGGCTCATGCGGCGTTCTTCCTTTGCACGGCAGAACAGTCCATCCTTCGGATCTTGACTCCCATGGTCATGCAAAACGTCGCATGGACACTCAAATGTTGTCAATTTTCCCGCAAGAAAATAATTTGCTTCTTGGAAAGTTATAGAGATGTTCTCTTGAGAGTTTCAAATGTTTAAGATTTAATTCCGGACAAAATTTTCTTGAAAATTAAAAAAAAATATTAAAACGTTTTTCAGGATATTGGTTTTATGCATTGAAAGAAATTTGCAACGCTTTGGGGGCCCTTACGGTGTTCTTCCTCAGCAGTCGAATGGCCCTGTTTCGCGGCGTGTCCTGGCCCCGGGTCAGCTCGTAAAACACTCGCCAAATGCCAAACTGACACCAAAAACCGTCCTTTACCCGGAGGAGGAACGTAACTACATTCCAACGTTGTAAAATTTCCACTCGCGGGTTGTATCTTTAATCAGCAACCGTTAGGAATTTCCCGCCAAAAATTTGACTGATTTTCCGACAAGTTGTCAGGAAAAATCAACACAATTTCGGACTGAAGTGGCGCTATCATTCTCGGGTGAAAAATTGAATTTTAAATTTAAATTTTGCAAACCTGGAATGGAGTTACGTCCTTCTGTCTGGTGAACCACGAAGGACCTGCCACCATGGATCGTATTCGATACATCGAACGGGTGCTCTATCGCTGCGATTGTATCGATATCGGTGGTTCAACATGGAAACATAGCCTCTGTGCGGGAACGGGTTTTTGTGATTGATTTTTTGATTCTTATAAGTACCACATTGCAATCAAAAGTTTCCTCTTTCTCAGTTGTTCTAATTTAAAGCCTAAAAATTTTTGTTTGAAGTTATATTCGATTTTTTTGAACTAAACGATAGATCGAACCACTACCGAATACGATCTATTAAAATTATTCGATTATGTGGGAGAATGATGCACAGTCCGGCTACTCCAGGAATCTCGCTGCACCTTCTTATTGGCCATCGTTTTATGGCGGTTTAATTTTCCCACCGCTTTATATAACTCACTTTGCGGGCGAGCTGTATACGAAAGCGAGGAAAATTATTGCCTCGTCATTTTGCGCTGCTGGACACTTCTCACATTCTGTGAATTTATTGCGCAAATATTTTATTCCTCGTTTCAGACCTTATATTCATTCGTTCTATATTTTATTCTTTTTCGTCTACCTGCTTCCGATTTTGTTCACACAACTTTCATGTTCGGGGCTTAATTAGGACCAAGTGCTTCAAACTTGAACTCTCGTTTTCGACAACGTTTCCGTCTTTCTACCGACGAAAGAACGTAACCACATTTCAATGTTGCCAAAATTCCTCTCTCAAATGGCAATTTTAATTGCAGAATCCTTGGCGTATCAAACTGAAAATCTCACTGTTTTTTCGTCTGATGCTGATCTCATGCAAAAATCAGGATAGTTTTGGAAAAAAACCGCACAGGTACAATGGCACATTCTTGTCCAAAATCGAATTGTTTGAGTCAATTTCGAAACCTCGGAATGAAGTTGCGTTCCTTAGTCCAGGAAACGAGGAGTTGAACTTGAACCATCTATTCACTTAAAGACTCCAGCGCCAAAATCTCCTGAGTCTTGGTTTCCTTTATCTGATATAACTTCCAATGTCTGTGATTTTTTGGTCCTATCTCAAATAAAAACGGTTTCATTCACAGATGACTTCGTTCATGTATTTTGTTGCTGAACTTCCAACAAACTGTTACTCTTCAATTTTACGACTCAATTAAAAGCAAGTGATCTTCTTTTCTTCCATAAGACCTGTTCGGTCCTCATTAATATTTTCCTCGGAAAAGGCGTGTTTCAAGAGGAGTGAGAGTATATACATATCGCCACACTGTTTCCTTCCCTCACTCAGAGCATGTTGGACACCTGTATGAAACATTCAATTTATTGTAGGAGGAAATACGCAAATGCTAAGTGGTCTTATCGATGCAGACGCTCGCATCGCTTTACGCTGAGCGCAAGTACGGGGGAGATAAAGTTTATATTTCATTTGTTTTTGGCCGTGCATGCATGTCAAAAGTCCAGCTCAAATATTGACATAGTCTTTATTTTTACGATGGCGAACTTAGTTTTATCTCCTCTTCATGATTATTTGCATCGATTTTATGCAACCTCTAAATGCACTATAAGTAAGCATTTAAACTGTAGGTGGGCGCGCGCATAGGAATTATTATATGTATAGCGGCACGTGGATTATGGAGACATAATCTCCCGTGCTAAGGGAAAACGCCGCATGAGCCTACAAACGTTGCCAAATTTCCTCTCAGAAAAGATTAATTTTTGAGGAAAGTTGTGAATATTTTCCTTCGAGATTTTCAGACACCTTGGATCAAACTATACGGACAAAATTCCCTGAAGAACGGTAAGAAAAATATTTACCAATTGTTCCAAAAATTCTTGATTTGTTAAAGGAAATTTTGCAACGTCTGAAGACTCATTCGACGTTTTTCCTTAGCACGGCAGTAATGGACCCGTGCTCGCGTGGTTGGCGATATCTCTCTGAATGTGTGAATCACTAACGGATAAAAGCTGCATGGTAAATTGTACGAGCGATTGTACAATGTTTGATGGCTCATAAACACTTAACTGATCAATTTCGATGGGTAGTAAAAATTATCAGAAATCCTCGTTTCCTGTTGCCTGTCATTTCTTCAGACTAGAGTACCTATGTGCGGGGGGAGAGTACGAACAAGTCAATAATTTTGAGGTAAGATGATGGAGCTCTTAGGGCCCAAAAGGGCAGCCAATCTATGAATTCAAATTATCCACAGTGATTCATTATTACAGTTGGATCGCATTTAGCAAAAAGGAGCGAGAGCGATTACAGTGTTGTAAAAATGTTGCTCCTTCATAACTTTCCACAAAATCTCTTAGTACAGCAAATAGGTATTGCTTCCAACTATAAAAAATTGTTAATTTCAAAGGTAAATTATGGTGCAAATTTTTATACTGTGCATAAATTAGGTATTTTTGAGAAAAAAGAGGAAGTTCCACGATTTTGAAAACACTGTAACCGCGCTGGTTCCTTTTTGCTAAATGCGATCCAGTTGTTACGACCAGTCGTCGGTAAAGCACGAATTTTACTTAGATCTTGCATAAATTGACTCATTTTCCCGGAGGAAAGCGTTCATTTATGATCATTCTCGGCTATTTTGGTTTGATATTGGAATCTGAAGATTGGCAATAACATTTTTTGTTTTCGAAGATTTTCCGCTCTTTTGGGCCCTGAAAGCTCCTTACATCGACTGGCTGACAGCCAGTCGATGTACTCTTCCTATCTTCAGACTACGGCATGTATCTGCCGGGTTTCTATAACCAGGAATCTGTGGAGAACCTTTACAGGGAGAATTTTGATCCGGGTGGATCCAGTTTTGGTTGGTTCGGCAATTTCAAGGTTTATAGATTTCTAAGGAGCCAAAAAATGGCGGCCTTTGCATGCAGTTGATTCAATTTGACCAAATATGAGGCTTTATCTGTTTGTACCATCGCGAACTTTACTCAAGTTACATAGTTAGGCGTATACACCCAGTCTTGAAACCAAATACCATTTTGGTCAAATCTCATATATTAAACGACAATTTTTAAATGGAGAAATTGTAGACCAAATCTGGGAACTTCAGAATGCATCCGTGAGCAATGGCCTCTGAACGCTTCAGCCATGATATAATTGCACTAAATTTTGCGATAAAGCAACTTACGGTTTCTGGCAATTTAAAAACAATGTATGTGCCATTAGTGCCCCTATTCAGGTATACGCTTTCATTCACGAGTCAGAGATAATGCGGTAAAATTAAGCAACGCTTCCCTTTAATTAAAATGCTCCGAGTGTATTTTCGGAGACTTTAACGCCAGGTAAGGAAAAAAGACAAAACGGAATAGTATCGTATGAAATGCAGAGAAACGCTGGCAATACTTTATTATGTATTTCGATAGACGCCTATGCTGCTCTCCTGAGAAAAAGCACATTGTTCATGAAAAGTAGGCTTTCGGGGAAAGACATTTCCCGGGGGGGGGGGGGGTATCTGTTGACCATTTCCGGAACTTATCTCGCGTGTTGACTGGTAAACGTGTTGCCTACTCGTTTACTCGCAACTCGAGGATAGCGTGGGATATCCCCTCCATTTTGACCTCAACTTGAGAGCTTTTTTTGAGCATGGGAGTCGCTTTCAGAGAAAACCAGTGGCATCATCGTGTTTCTCGCGAACTTTTACGTAATAATCATTAGTCAAATCGCAAATTCCTCACACGTGCAAAATCTCCATTTCGTTCCCAATTCAATCCAAGAATTGTAAGGAAAAATATGAAAAACTATCCTCAAAAGTGAATGTTTCATCCGAGGAAATTTGGCAACTCTCGAGTGTTCATACGACATTTCTCCGCGGCACGACCGTACGGATTTCAAGTATCCCACAATCGACTCTTCATCGGGCTGGCAACCCATGCAAATCTAGGATTAGCAATGCTCGGTGGATATTAGTTAACGGAAAGAGAAGAGGGTTAATGAGTAATTTTGGCGGAAGTAGTATAGAACGGTGGAGCAAGTGGGGCGACATTAGCATACTCCCGTGACCAGTTGCGTGGGGAGAGGGAGGCGGCACGCCTAGCATTGTTCCCGAACAACGGACAAACCGCGTAAGTGCTAGTGCTTTAAATTAGAGTTACACGGTTCTTGCAGAATGTAGAATGTGCATCGGGCACTTATTACTCTAAGTCACAGAGCGAAGCACAGAGTTAGCCTCTTCCTCGTCCCCAGTCCGAATCTTTAAGTTCGGTTACGTCCCTGTTCGTACTCCGCCGCGCTAAGTAAAAACGTAGTATGAACCTGCAGGCGTTGCCAACTTTCCTACAACAAAATACGCATTTATTCTGCCAAGCTAAGGAAGAACGCCGTATGAGCCTTAAGACGTTGCCAAGTTTCCTCCGATAAAAACCGAATTTACTGGGAAAATTGAGAATATTATTCTCCAAAATTTTCAGACGAATTTGTCCGCAATTTAATCTAATTTATCTAAAAATTTCGAGGAAAAATATGCATGAATGTTGTTGAAAATAAACATGTTTTATCAAAAGAAATTTGGCAACTCTCAAATGTTCATAAGGTGTTCTTCCTTGGCACGGCATATTGGGAAGTTTTGATAATTTTTCTTCTAATATTTGGAGCGTGTTAAGCAAACTGGAACCGTCAGCACGTCAGCTATTGCCAAATTTAACCGGGCGATTTAATTTTTTACAAGATAACGTTTGTGTGAATTCCTTTGAAAATTTTAGGGAATTTGCTGCGTACTATGCAGAAAATGCACTGAAATTTGTACAAAAATCCGCACATCCGTTTTCAGGTAAAAAAAAATTAATTGCCCAAATGCATTTGGCAGTGGGTGATGTGGCTTGGTTCCTTTCTGCGTAACGCGGTCCAGTTTTGGACAGTTTTGTTCGCAATTTAATCTAAAATATCAAAAAATCGTAAGGGAAAGTATGAGAAACAATTCCAATAAAATAGATGTTTTATCCGAGGAAATTTGGCATCTCTCGAGTGTTTATACGGCGTTTTTCCATAGCACAGCAGCGCACTCCTCAACTCAACTCAAGCTGGAACAAGTGAGCACAACAGCTTAATTGTGGGTCACCAGTCACCGGCGACTAGTCACCAGTCACTCTTCTGCCTCGACACCACACTCCACCTCCACACAGATGCACGCCGACAGAGATGAATGAACAGCAAGTCCACTCCGGAGTTGCCGCTTCGAAATGGAAAGGTGAGAAAAAGTAAGCGGATTTAGTGTCAATGTGGATATCCAGGTTTGCACAATTCATTTTAAGTACGAGCAATGTATTTGAAGTTTTAATCATTTGATAGGATTATTTTCAGAAAATCGAAATTGAGGGATTTGGAGGACGAGGCGCAAAAGTGCGGTTTTTGATAAATTTAGATATGAATGATTTCAAGTAAACCTAGTCTAGATGCATGTTTTGTGAAAAATTCGCTCTCAAATTCTAATTTTCAAGCGTCAAAAAGTCAGTTTGAACTTTCTCTCCGCCATAAGGATCCATGTAATTTCGAAACTTCAAACACGTATTTCTCGAAATAGCAAAAACTGCACTTATGTTCCTTGTCTGCCAAGTACCCCAATTCCAGTCTGGGGATCGATTGATGAGAAATTTTCGTGCCGAAAATATAATCTTTCGAAATTTTGAAGCAGAGTCAAAATTACTGTTTTCATTTTGCAAGGACTCATATCTCCACTCCGGATTTTAAAATATTATCTGTGAATAATTTTCATAATTTGTTACCATGCAAGACTTCTTTATGGAATGACACAGTCATTCTAAAAATAAATTAATCCCTGATCATCAATATTTCAATATAGCTTCTTTTTAAAACAGTGAAGAATTAGAGTAAAATTTTTCCCGTGGATGGCAGAAAAGGACTCTAAAATTCTGATATACTCCAGCTCCATTTATTTCCGGGTGAAATTTCACAACCCATTGGATGAAAAGTATGTATACATCACTCTCAAGAAATTTGGCAACAGTGCTGAAATGGCGTGGCGCTTTGGTGCATGCGCGTGAGCTTTGGGTCTCATCAATGGCCCTTCCCGTGCATCTCCATCAATAATTGACCTCTTGACCTCGATTTCCCAAACGCGACAACGTCTCAAAATAATGCGTCACATTAAGTGAGCACTACTCCACTTAAAATCCGATAAATTCGGTGCAAAATTTCCCATCGCAGAATACCCGGGTATTGTGGCTATTTACTCCCTTTTTTCAAAATTGATATAAGAATGAGTTTTTTTTTTTTTTTTTTTTTTTTTTTTTTTTTTTTTTTTTGAGAGCTGTTGTCATTTTAGACTCTCTGAACGGCAAATTCTGTAGTTCAATCCAGCCCCCCCCCCTTCTGAGGTCCTACTCACTTTTTAAGTTGTAGAATACAACGCAACATAGATGTCTGTAGGTTCAGAAATTATTACAAAATAATTCTCGTTAAGGGTGCCTACTCTGGCAAATATATGTCAGACGGTCCTGCATAATGCTAATTTTTGAGACTCTATGGTGCGCTGGTGCGCATCTGACTTCTGTATCTGCATACAATACGTTCCTACTTTCATTATCACAAAGTTATTTCCAAGGATAATTGACATAACAAATACAATACCTATATAGTTTGGTTCTTTTGGTCTCGTAGTCTTGTGGAAAAAACGGATGAATAGAAGTCTCTCCCTTATTAAATGGAATAGATGGTACCTAAAATATGTCATGAATTGTATTGTAATTTCTTCCTAAATTTAGTCTGATTTTTACCCGTTTAAAGAATGGAATGTTTGATGAAAATGAAATGTGTATCGTAGGCCAATGGTCATCCCCAACGAAATGGTGCCTTACAAAAACGTATGCTAACATAATTTAATGGAACTCATAGAGCTTTCAGAGGATGACTGATGCAGCAAAACTGAATCAAACAGATTCACCAAGCAGATTCTGAAATATCGCTGAAGATATGCATCTTTTTCAATTTTAATCATCAATAAAATTGCCGAGGTTGAAAACAAGTGTTGAACATTTCATAGAATAAAGGAGTCCAGATAGAGAATGAAACATTGAATTTAATATGATGAGTAATTGACTATTAAATATCATAAAAGTACAAAATATGAAAACGAGGGAAAATTGATGAGCCCTCACTTCTGGATGAAAACGAGTATTTAATGGAAAAATTAAAGTGGGTTTGAAGAGAATAAGCCTCGCGTGCTGATCACTAAGCGGAAGCAATGGTCTACGTGTAGAGGTGAGTGAAGATTAACATAACTGCAATCAATCGAATTAAAACCAGAGATCGATCAGTTTAAGCTTTGACCCAAGTAGCAGTATCACGATTAGGTGCGATTTGATGGGAGGATGTATAGCGGTTGTATCGGCGTCGATTTATTGTGAAAGAATCTGACAAAAAATTGCGATAAATTGCGATTTCATTGCATAAATTTGCAATAAAATTGCGATTTTATTGACGGCGATTCGTCGCAATATTATCGAACTAAAAATCGCGATAAAGTGAGAAAACATCACGATTTTACAGGGATAAAATTGCGACAATGTTGACTATAATCGGTCAGATGTTGATAATCCTGGCGATTTTATCGCCAGAAAATCGTGAAAAAATCGCAACTTCATCTTAAAATATCGCGATTTTCCCGTTAAAAAATGCTACTTGGGAAGACGATACAAAAATTACTTCGGCGTTTTGGATCCGCTGATGATTTTCTCAGTATCACCCGAAGGATTACCTTTTACGCCTGTGGGTGCAGCAGTGACAGAATCAGTTTCGGACTTCCTTTCGGCGCCAGGATCCTTTGCACCCGCAACCGTCGAAGTAACATCCCGCGCTCTCGTTACAAGAGACACTGACGAAGCTGCAGTTGGATTTGACGAGGTCACCGTCCCGGAGACAGTTGTGGAGGGCACCCTAGGGTCACCAGATTCAGGAGCGGGCGCCATTGGTCTGCTCTCAGAGCTGGAACCACGTGGCACAAGTTGTGTGACAGATGGATTGGTCGTCGAAGTTACAGAAGAACTGTGTGTTACAGGTAGGTTTGATACATTAGCCATGGTAGAAGTAGGTGGATTAGAGGCGGAACCCAATTCAGGAGATACTGAGAGTGTGACAGGTTTACTTGGAGCTATCCCTCCGAGAATCGGAGCCTGTGCAGACTCAAGTGACCTGGCGGGCGCGGTCGACACGCCGGCAGTTGACAATTTCACGGCTGAGGTTGAAATTGCTGGAGTAATTGCAGATTCCCGTGTTCTAGTGGAGACATCATCGGTTGACACTTTCTTCGGTGAGGTCAAAGTAGCTGAAGATTCACGTGTCCTATCAAATTCAGTTATTACACTGGGATTCGCTCCTTTTACAGCCGAGGTTGTATTTGCTGGAGTTACCGCAGATTCACGTGTCCTATTGGATGTGGTCAATGCACTGTCAGTTGACTCGTTCGTGGCTGTGGTTGACATTGCCGGAGGGACCGCAGATTCACGTGTTCTATCGGATGAAGTTGTTACACCGTCAGTCGGCCCTCTCGAGGCTGCAGCCCGGATTGATGGAGTCACTGGAGATTCACGTGTCCTATTGGATGCGGTCAATACACTGTCAGTTGACTCGTTCGTGACAGTGGTTGACATTGCCGGAGGCAGCGCAGATTCACGGGTTCTATAGGATGCAGTCGATACAATGTCAGTTGACACATAGGTTGATATTGTTGGAGAGACCCCGGCAGTGACCACTCCTGAGATGACTTCGGGCGCTGCACGTGCTGGATGCGGCACGAGTGGACTCGCAGAGGCTGGACTGACCGTACGTGGAGGACGTGGTTGGGGAGGATCAGTCGTCGTGACCGCTGGACGAGTGACTGGCAGCGCGACGGGTCCGGTCGGTGCACCGGCTGTGTTGTACGCCGGGGGTGTGGTGGGCACGGACGAGCAAGCGAAGAGCCCGCTGGGTGAGAAGTTACCGGCGGTGGGTGTCGTCGGTAAGGAGACGGTGCCTCTCTGAAATCAGCAAACATTTTCGTTAAGTTACATCATGTATATAAACTTAAACATATCGACGGTGAAACTACCAAACCACGTATCTCGTTTGCGGTGTTTAAAAATCTACGCTCACATTTTATTTTTTTGAAGTAGACCAAATCAATATCATTCCTTGAAATTTTCACAGAATTTTTTCCGCACGAAGAGGAAAAATCACAGAAATTTTCATTTAAAAAATAAAGTATCACAGGAAGTCTGCGACGTCGCAAACCGAGATACGTGGTTTGGTAGTTTCACCGTCGATATATAGTTAGTAGATACTGCAGGTCAAGTACATTAGTTGTGAAAATTGTATAAAATTAAAGTGTTAATAAAAAAAAATTAAGAAAAAGTTGTTTAAAAAAAAAACAAAAAAACATTTGCAATGTTATTCATTTGGTATTTGCGGAGAGAGAATGATGCCAAGAATACTACCGTGCTGAGTGAAACCGCCGAGTAAACGCGTTCCCAGGTGGAGTTACGCCTCCGATTCAAAATTCCTAGGGAAATTACAGTATTTTCTGAATTTCGGAAACGGCTAAATGGACTAAAATGCATTAAAATTATCATGTCTTATAATTTTCAATTGAAGGAGAGGTATATCTCCAACTAGAGGCTCTTCTGAAACAAGTAGAAGAAAAAATTCTGACTTTGATCCATTGAACTTTTTCGTATAGTGAGACGGTTTAATCGTGGGACACCCTGAAAATTGACGGTGTAACTACTTAAAGTAAAAAATTCCCAAAGTTCTCTCGTTTTCTCTTTAGTAAACGGTTAATGAGGCAAAATAAAGCACTTAACATGTGTAACCAAGTACGCTCGTAAAAGATGTACAATTTTTTAACAGATATGTTCACAGCATGAAAAAGTTACTGATTGCATGAGTAAAAGCTTGCCGTTAACATGATCTTCCGAAAAAAAATTTTTTCTAGAGGAAAAAGAAATGTTTGAAATTTATCTGAGTTGATGGTTTAGATAAAAATCACTACCTAAAATGTTGCTCAATACTTGCAGATAGGTGCTAAATTGTAAACAAATCTATCGAGCTGCAGGTCACTCTGAAATTTCTGGGAGAGAAATAAACTTCGGTCACTGTGGTCTAAAAAATGTGCGAAAAAACGCACCCAAAAACGGTTTGCAGGGGCTGAGTCTATGGTACGGGTGGACTTTAAAATCGCGAAAAATCAAAATCTTGGCTGATCCTAATTTCGGAATGTCGCTAATTGAAATTTTCATGGTAAATGCAAGGTTGCTTTTTCATTTATTGGTCGTCATTGAATCTGCGTTGATCGGTTCACGTTTTCATTTTTCGTTTGATTCGTGTCGATCGAATCCATACCCTCTCGTTGCATGCAGACTTCCTATCATGCTCTTTTCTTCAACTGAACAATTCGCCCTCTGCTGCGTCTGCAGCAATTGTTATTGCGGATGAGTTGTGCGTGCTAATCTCAGCTCATTACATACTTGACTCTCTGAAGGCGTTTTATGTGTGAGAGCAATTCGCCTTCAGTTGCGTCTGCAGCAATTGTTGTTCCGAATTCGTTCTGCGTACTGATTTAAGTCCATTACATGCTCGTTTCTCTGAAGGCGTTTTATGTGCGCAAGTAACGCCATCTGTCGGAGAACGAACGAATTAGGGATTGAGCGATTCAATCGATCAATATATTCGGACAATATATTCTTCTGTTGTTCTCCAACAGGATGCTCTACTTTCGCACGTTAAACGCCTTTAGAGAGTCAAGTATGTAATGACCTGAGATCAGCATACGCACAACATATTCGCAACAACAATTGCTGTAGACGTAGTTGAAGGCGAATTGAAAATAACCGTATAACACACGTACAAAATGAATTGAAAGCCTGGGGACTTGAACGCGCGGATACAAGAGAGAGCAGTTCCCCTTTCTCTTCAACAAATGTCTCCGGGATTAGATTTGTGATTTAGGTATCTTTTTTTCGTAGATGATGAAAGCCATGCGGTTTCCACTTGAAACTCGGGCAAGGAATAAAGTAGTGAAGCACCCAAAACAGGAACAAGGAACTAAATATTGAGAATTCGGTCGGACAAAGTACTAAGTCCCGTCGATGGTTCCCGCAAGTGGAGCATGTCGTGATCGAAATTGACAGATCAGTGGTTTCCAAAAACGTATTTTATTCTCTCCCCTTAAAAGTGTGGTCTCTAGTTGCCTATTTTCTTATATCGAAGGAGAAATTTAAATGCACAAAATCTGAGTAGGTACTAATAAATCACTCTTTACTCATTGGTTCAGTATGCAGAGGATAACTGAATGTTTTTTTAATATTTTTCAGATGACCTGAACTTGTTCCTGCGTGAAACACCGATGATTTGTTACTCTTTTGTGATAGAATTCGCCCGTAGGAACCAAAAATAGTTACTGATGCTCTTTCAATACTCATAAAAACCTTCCTGCGTAGCTCCCTCAAGGTCCTACCGTTGCCTACGAGAATGGTTCTACGTGGTTTTCTAGTCTTGGTTGCAATTTTACTTCTGTGGTAATAACTATTTCGTTCAGGGCCGGATTTACCTACTTATTGCCGCCAATGGGCCGCCTGTCTTTTTCCGTCCCCTTATTCTCATTCGTTAAGTGAACGTGACGGTTGGGGAGGGGTATGCATGCTGCCATGCTAAGCAAAAACGCCGTAAATCCATCAAGATTTCCCCGCATTTTTTGAAACTTAACACTTTATAAGATAAAAACTATTTTACCCATGCACCTCAAATTTTCAGGTTAATTTTTTGACAGAATCTGCAAAAGAATTCTGTAAAAAGATTGTCTCAACGTGCCCAAGTTCTTCTGCTATGATACATTGTTTCCAAAAAATTTAAAACGGCGTTTTTGCGTTGCACGGCGGTATGAGACGCGTTTACTCGTGTTGGGCACATTTTTTGAGAGAGCCCTGTCAACGGTAACAAAAGCTCACGGAACTTTATACGCGAAAGTAAAGTTCCGTAAACCCAACCCTGTTTGGGCGAGGCCTTCCATTTAAAACTAACGAACGAAAAACTTATGAAACAACAAACATAAATGTGGTTTAATAATTTTAACTTCCGCAGTTGCGCCGACCGCACTGTGTTCGGCGCAATGCGTGAAGTATTCATGCAGTCTTGTAGGCGCTATGCGTTTCAAGCCGACTGCTGCTGACTGCAGTGTGTTTGACGCAATGCGTGAAGTATTCATGCAGTCTTGTAGGCGCTAATATGTGTTACATGCCGACCACCGCGCCGAGGGCTTCTCCTTTTTATCTCACGTCCTCGTCATCAATGCTCTCTGCGCCGCTCCGCTCAAGGTCAAAGTGCGTGTTCGGTTTCTCTCTTAACTTGACTAATTAAAGGAGTTGTCTCTTGTATCACCGAAAGACGAAAAAATTAGAAATTACTATACCCTCAGGAAATGAGAGATTTTGTCGCCTATTCTCGTTTGTAATTTATTTTCTGAATCCGATTTTTCCTTCTCCTTTTTTTGGTACCTACATTCAAACAGTTTGCAAAATTTGCCCCCTACATTTTGCCGCCATGGGCCGCGGCCCATGTGGCCATCCCCTTAATCCGGCCCTGATTTCGTTCCCGGCATCAATGCTGCACGGGTCATCTTTGGTTGCAAAAGAAATAAGTTGCCACTTTTTTCTTGCATTAGAAATTGCCTGTATATATTTCGTTTGTTATTCGATTCCAATCAGCATTAATTGACTGATAAGTAATTACTTATCAAAAAAAAAATTGGGATTCTATTTCAATCTCTTTGTTGTAAAATGCTACTTAGAGTTGAAGTTGATAAGCGTAGGTGGCTCAGAAAGTCCTCACTGGCGTTTTATTTTCTTTAGGAGAACCTAAAAAACAGTTTCTTTGATAATTTTCTGAGAAATTTTTTCACTCATTTGATGATGTTTGTACAGAATTCCGCAATGAGATTTTTTTAGCAAAATAAATTGCACCTAATGGGAGAATTTCAAACATTGAAGTAGGAATTTTCAAAATTTACCTTTGATTTTAGAGTAATACAGTAAGTTTGGAAACAACTAGGGGTTTGAAAGCCTAGTTAGAAGCTAGATAGAAAAATTTTAAATTTGTAGGAATTGTGCAGCATTGGAGCATTGATTTGAGCAAGATTCAAACAAAATTTCTGCTGCAAAAACAAACATTTTTGCAAAGTAAACGCGAGGAAAGATTAGGTAAGACACTGAGATTAAGTGTTATTGGTACTGACTTCAGGGTTGCCACAGGATTTAGGAAATTAAGTTTCATGACATTTCCCTGACACATTTTGAAGATATTTTCTAACCATTGAAGATATGTCACATGGTTAAAAAGACATAATTTGAAATATTTTTCCGGCAAAATTTATGGTTTGAAATGTCAAATCTGATTGAGACAGGGAAATAAAGGTGATTGATCAATTTTTCATTGACACTTCTGTCATTTTTTAAAATTTATTGAAGTTTCCCTGTTTTCCTCTTATCTGCGGCGACACTGTTTATTAGTACTGATTGTGAGTCAAGGTTTGCAGGGAGGAGCTGTTAATTTCAATCAACACACAAAAAAGAGAAAATTATTTGATTGTGGCAGACCACAAGAAGGAGGGTTCATTCTTTTATTTTAAGCTCTGGGCAGTGAAAAAAATAAAAAAAAAAATTAATTCATAACACAGGACACGTTTAATAAGAGAAATGCGATACTTGTAACATTACAAAAATACAAATATACAAAATAATGATGGAGAAAATTGAAGTAGAAAACAATCAGTCGCAATTCAATTGTTAATAGGGAAAACATTAACGGAAAATAAGAATGAAAGAAAAAAAGAAAAAAAAAACTCAACACAAACAAAATGGTAGGTAATTACAAAAAGAGGGGAAAAATTAGATTTTTCCACCCGAGCGTCGCAAATAAGTTAAATTAACCGCTCTCAACAAGGTAGAACAACTGTGGGAGGAATCATCCTTCACTGAGCTCCCGTACAACACAGCCATTTTTGTACTCAAGCCTTCTAAGTGAATTACTCGGAAATTCTTTCTGGTATAATTAAGGTCTGAAATGGGGGGGGGGGGAAAGTCTGCAAGTTGGTAAAAAACTTAGCTATTACTAATCCGGGCTCATTATGCTACATTTAACCACATCATCAAAAAATCATTGAATCTGTCATTCTCTAGAAGAATCAAGCACCAAGAATTAAAATAAATCAAAGAAAATAGTCAAAACCGTTTAAATTGATCCAGTCTAACTCTCAGATCTCTTAAATATTAAAGCTATTAATTAATCTGAGATTTAAAATGGGTCAATTTATAGTTTTTCCCGCTTTCCTTTCTTTTTTTCTTTTCATTTCTGGCTCTTCAGTATTTTTGAGAATGACCGTATCAATTCATACCAGAAATACTCGCTACAGTCATGGTGGTTGAGACTTCTCTTTCAAGAAAAGGATCTTCAGATTTTAAACTATCTTTTCTCTGTCCATGAAAAAGAGAAAATACTGACAGCTAAAGTATGGATGTTTACTGATTAACGATTATGTATGGTAATTCAAAATCATTTAGAAGGCTGTCAGTTGCAAGGTGGAATTACGCTGGCAATTTACTTATTTCTTACAAAAAAAAACCAATATAATGTTACATAAAATAAAAATAAATTAAGAATTTACAATAGGCACATTCCTATGGTACTACTTCTTTAAAGTAGAGTCGCAGGGGTAATTAAGTTGGTCTGGGAAATCTTTTTCTATTACATCATTTCACTTGTTTTAACACTTAAATTAGAGATATATACTGTTCTAGAGATATTTTTTAGAAACAAGTTATTATTGAGTCAAAACTTTCATTTTGGAGGGACTTCATTGTTTAAGTATTTCTACAGACAGTAAGTCAAACAAATGAATATTTCTTAGCCTCCAAGATAATACTTTTGAACAGAGGGTAAAAAAGTTGGAAGTAAGTTAGTATGAAAAACATACATTACTGAGTTGTAGAGTAGCAAAGGTCATTTTAAAAGCTCGGTGTATAAACTTATTGCTAGTGTGAAAATAGGTTAAGTATCCAATTACAGAAAAAGTAGTTTGAAAATTTCAATGATTTCAAATTCAACAATGAAACATCACTAACAGTACACAGTGAAGTAGATTTCATGTGTTATTGCGGGGTTTTAAAGAGATAAGACAAAGTTATTTGCACAAAACAAAGAATAGTTCAATAAGAAAAAAAAGGGGGAGTATATATTCCTAGTACATGAGTAGTCAAAGTTGTTTAATTGAAGAAAGTGAAAGTATGTATGATGTATTACTGAGACATACTCATCATAATATACATGCAAAATTAAAGAGAACATTATACTTCTGAGTAATGATGGACCATAAAATCCATGATGAGCATTTAGAACTTAGAATAAAAAAGCATTAACTGCATTTTAGACTTTTTTTACTCTTTTTTTTAAAATTCTCAATTACTGCATGCTAACTCGGTAAATTAGAGGGCTAAAAGCATATTTGTTTTAAATTAAATAAAGCTTTGAAAATCAAAATTAATAATATCTCATTTTAAATATCACGAATGAATCAGTCAAGCATGTAATTTTGAGTTACATGAAAAAAATTAGAAAAATATGTTATTTAATAAAAACTTGATTTTCACATTAAACACACCACAGTTGAGATAAAACTTTTTTTTTAAAGGGGAATGAAGTTGCAGGAGCAGTTATGAAATTCAGGATGCGATCTCTTCATACATCACGCATTAACAGTTATAGTCATATACATTTTCATTTGAAGCAAGAGGATAGTACACAAGCAGTTACAAGATGGATAATTGAAAGGGTCTATTATACTTGGCACTGAATTAATGAAATGCATGAATACTATATTAGTGAGCTCACAAAACCATCAAGTGAAAAAAGAAAGAAAAAACGCTCTCTGCTTCAACGAAGGGAGGCTCTGTGATTCAGAGGGGCATGCATATCAAACCGCATACCAGGATCACTAATTCCTCGATTGTAACGTTTTACCGTTTTAACGATTGATGGGAACTCCTCTGCAATTCTCTCCCAGTTCTGCGGTGGTTCTGAAGAGATGTTCGACGATCGGAGGGCTTCAAGGGCATCTTTAGAGTACTGCTTGATTCTTGGTTCATCTGCAGGAGAGTAATATTCGAGATTTCATTAGCACGAAGAGACAAAATCAATTAAAACACAATAAAATCAAAGTGATAACACACTTCAAAGTGTTAAAACTTCTGATTTCAGGCATAACAGAAAGTAAAATTTTGCATGAACAGCGATAATTATGACACCCAGCCAAAAATTTAGAGCAGATATGTGTTAAAATTTAGATCCTTTCAAGTTCAACTAGCGCACAAATTCTTCTCAAGAGGATTCCTCACAAAAGGATTCAGTTCTTATGGCACTTGCTATGTAGCAAAAAGTTACTGAAAAAATTCATGAGGTTTTCCCTGACCTTTGCACCCTAAAAATATCACCGATGGAAACGGGACTCCCAAGGTTGCATGAAAACGATTTCACTCATCACCCATTTCCTGCAGTTCAATAGTGATTAATGTAATCAAATTTAAAGAAAGTAAAAATGTACTAGGGGCTTATGGGGCTGCCCCTTATTTTTCCTGTACACTTTTCACTTTCACATGTTTTTTTTTTTTTTTTTTTTTTTTTTTTTTTTTTTTTTTTTTTTTTTTTTTTTTTTTTTTTTT
>NW_017547132.1:6486956-6701098 GCF_001854935.1 Bemisia tabaci
AACCCCCACTTCCCCTCATCCAATTTATGAGTTTTTAGGGATTTAAAAATCGGGGACGAACCCCAGAAAATAATTTATAGTTTTCCCGAAGCATTGAGAACAACACCTTTCAAATGAACCAACGCCCCTCGCAATTAGTACAGTGGTTGATTCACAATTTCATTCTATTTTTCAAATTAAATATTAAGATTCTTAAGGTGAAAATGCAATTCAACTCATGATAAAGTTTTAATTTAAATCATCAATCAAGAATGAAATAAATAATTTCAATTCAATTTAAAATTATTTTACATGTTTCGAGGAGGCAAGAGTATGAAAGCTTATGACTATATGGAGAAATTTCATGCATAATCCTCCGTTCGACTGACTAAAATTATGGTGAATAAATACGTAAGAAAAGAAAAACTAGTTAAAATGTGTCCCAAAAATTGGAAACAACAAGATAGTAGAATAGTGCTCGGTCCACACTATTCAGCAAGAAAATTAAGACCAAAAATTTGTAAAAAAATTAAGATTAAAGTCTCTAAAGATAAAGTCTAAAAAGGTGATTGAGAAATGAGTCAAGTAAACACAAGATAATACTACTATCCAAAAGAAGGTTTAAATAGAAATTGACCAGAGTTTCCAAGGTGATAAGCTCACCTTTCTTAGTGGAAGTAACAGAAAGAAGTGCACTTAAAGATTGGTTGAGACTAAAGGCTTTGTTGCGACCATCATTCAGCTCTGCTAGACTGATGGGGGTCACAAGGTCACCGGGACTAGATAAAATCACATTATTAGCAGAATCCGCCGATATAACTGGACTCAAAATGCTTGAATTGCTGCTGAGTATTGACTGATTTCCAATTTGGTTTGAGTCGCTGATCTGAAAATGGATTAACAGTATAGAATAGTCAGACAAGTGAAGTATATTGGAAAAAGACAATGAATACAGTAGACCCTGTGCTGCGTACCTCCGCTGTGCCAGCAAAGCATGGCAGGTCTGATGGAGCTTCATGATACCATACCACACGTGAAATCTGCCATTTTAACACATGGGTTTGTCCTACGCTTCCGGGGCAAAACTGCTGACTAATAAGCAGTCAGTGTTTCAAATTCATGTCAGTGCATCATCCAAATAAAAGTTAAGTCATTACAGTTCAGCGTTTAGAACTGCCTTCACTTATTTAATTTTTTCTTATTTCAACTTTTTTTGGCATTGAAGAAAGCATTCCAATGAAGCAAATGTAAGTTGTGAAACATTAAAGAAGTACAAGAACAAATATACCAGAATTATATATAGTTATAACAAAATAAACCAGCAGTTTTCAATCTTTTTGGAGCATAGACCACATTTTGGCTGCAAGGAAAAGCTGCTTTTTTCTTTTTTTTCTAAGTTTCTCTGATTTGACTTATACTATTGGTTTTATTAAAAGAGGGGAGGTTAAATCTTCACTGTTATTCTCTAATGAGAGCATTGAGAATGTTTTCTTTCCGGTGTTGCCTTATTTTGGGCGATACTTTAAAAAAGAAAATTGATGAGCCTTTGCTGACCATCATTTAAGAACTGCTGATTTAAACCACGAACAAAGATTTTAAGTTACAAATATCAGTTTCAGAAAATTTTAACTTAACGGCATAACTTCCATCTGTTAAGACTCAGAAACACAGGAACATTTGTCAACTATTCTGCCAAAGTTACCAGCTTAACTCTAAAACAACATACCTCAATTGCAACGTTTCATAATTTTCAAGATATCCACGAGTATTTTACTTTTAAGAGGTAAGCAAATCAACATCCTTGCTGATTACAGCTTTTTAGCAATGATAATGAAATGGTACAGGAAAAGCAGAAACAATTTTAAGCGATGAAATTGTCAGTGATCCTCACAAACAATTAAGTATGCACGGAAATTTTGAAATGGTGCAATTCAAACCCTGGTCTTAAAGTTAATCCTTCACATGGTGCTATGTTCAAACAAGGAGTCAAGAAAATTCATCTATCATGCAACTACACTCAAGCAAAATAAGATCAAGACATCTGGGATGCAAACTAAAGAATTGAGTCTGACGTGTACTTTTATAAACATACAGCAGTTTCTTCAGCTGTTCACTTACCAAGTTGTTTGCAACGTAAGAGGAGAAGGGTTGCGCAATAGGTGGGCTTTGTAGATCACTGCTCAAGACAGAGCCGGATAAATTTGAATAAGCGATTCCGCTTGGAGTGCTGGATAGTGAAGAGAAGCTTGGATTTAAACTACTGGTGCTGCCGAGAGATATGCCAGATGATTTTAGGCTATCGTTGTCCATTGATAATTTTTTTGAAATACTGGGCACTACTTCGTTTACACCTACTGAATACATACTACTGTTACTTTTGCACCTGCAACATTAAATGGAACATCGGTCAAGTAAACTAACCTCAGAGGACCACTAGACATGATAAGAAATTGAGCACTACAGCACATGTTTTTTTCCTTCAAAATTCTACGCAGAACACGTTAAAATTATCAAAAAATTTCAAAACTAAGTAATTAACACATAGGTGAGTATAAATGTGCGTAGTTTACATTACAAACAGTAAACTTAAACTTTTCGCTCGCAAAACTCCATAAGAAACGTAGGCCGATTACGGCAGAGCAATCAGTCTGAACATTAAACAAATAACTTGAGCTTGGTTTCACAGAGAATTCCTTCCTTTTCTGATAACATTTACACTAATCTAATAGAGTAGAATTACTTTCAGAGTACTAAAACGTATTTAGCAGTAAAATTGTAAAAGGTTCAAAAAAAGGGGCCCAAGATAGTCTGGGGTGCGCATTTTTCCAAGCAGCAGTGAACAAAAGACAGCATGACTGGCTGAGACCGCTTCGACTTGCTTGCCCTGACAAGAGTGATCAGAGAAACAAACTTGCCCAAATTTTATGGGACCTTCTTTCGGAGTCTTCCTCAATGTAAAATTAAGAAAAAGAAAAACTAAAGTTACTAAACTTACGGAGAAAAATAATCAGATGATTCGATCGGATTTGAAGCATTTGCAAAATGTTCATCGAGTACAAGTTTCGCTGTCTGTAAAAGAAGAGAGAAAAAAAATTAAAAACACATTAATAGGAGAGACCTCAATACATTTAGATTGGAACTTGAATTTAATTTCCTCTTTGATAGCATAACATTTGAAAATTAATTACCATATTTGACTTAATTGGCATTACATATGGTTTAAGAGAAACATTGATACTGAAGGATTCACTATTTTATTTCAGCATAGATTACCTCAAAAGTTGGTTGCTTTTGCGAAGTACTAAGTACAGCAAATTATATGTAATTAATATGATTTTCTCAAAAACTGAGCCTCATCAGCACACATTTAAAAATTCCACTACATAGGTATAACTTTCTCTCAGGATTTCTCATCAAAATGTTTTCTCGCAATTTTGTGTGGTCTTTTTTAGAATAATTGAAGAAAATTCACAGGAAATTCAAATACAAACTGTTGGCCCCTTTTCCATTAGATAAAAAAATACAGCAAGAGCAAAGACCTGTAGATTGATTATTGAAATGAAATCGACTCTATCTCACCGCTTTGTCGTTTTGCACAATCGATTGAGTGGAGGCGCGATTTTTGAAATCTATGTCTTATCGGTTCATGGACATAGAGGCGACATAGTGTCGACAAACTAAAGGCACCTCCGGAGCACCCGACAAAGGCTTAATCGATGAATAACCTCAAATTTTTTTCACATGATTCGGTGAAAAAGGAACTTATGAAGTGAAAAAGTGCAACTTTTTATTTGAGATTCGTCCCAACGAATTCAGACGCGTCTTCATAGTCCACATAGCGCAGGGCTGAGTATTCCATCATTCTATCCAATGACCAACCGTATGTTAGCCAAGTCAGCAGTCAACGGGTTGTTTACAACCAAATCTACGTCATCAATAAGCGGATAAGTAAAAAGGCGGACTGATGTCATTCAGTTGGCCGTGCTGCGTTTTGATTGGTTCAAAGACATCTAAAAATTTGATAATTACGCAATCAACGATGGCAACGCTGCCACTTTGTCTAATCCACTTAAATAGCCAGTTAGTCTTGTCAAGTCAGGTCCGAGAAATTCAAAAATCACTCTCTGCTAACCCAATCGACACGGCATAGAGTCGATTGAGCTTTGTCGCCCATTTCCCATAATCATGCTGAACCATAGCAATCTGAGATATGCCTTTTTTTTACTGAAGCCATCGAAATGAGCTTCTACCTCCTATAGATTAACTAAATAATTACTGAGTAAAACGGACACACAAAATCAGAAATACTCACCATGGCTAGACCAAAGTTACTTGAGACAATACGAATAACTTCATTACCCACAGTTACAGTATACTTGAATTCGTCAAAACTTGATTCGTTCGTTGAATTGCTGTGCAATCGTTTCTCACCTTCCAAAAATTGAAAATTTGTTTAGTTTACAGTGGAATAAAATGCAAAGTAATTTCTATGAAAAAAATATTGAAACAGAGAATTTGAAAATCAGTTTCCATTAGTTCTTAATCAGCTAATAGTTATATTTTGATCCAAGATTCATAAAATATTTATTTTCAATTTAAGAAGCCTGAAATTGTAAATGCCAATGGAGTTCTTGGACTAGCAGTTTTCTGAAAAAAGGATTGGAATGATTGTTTATATTGAGAGTCGAATCTGCTAATTCATCATTAATATCCTAGCTTTCATGTCATCGAAGTGCAATTAATGTCAACAATAATTTGCTACCAAGTTTGTTTTGCACCTTTGACAGGGAGCTGTTTTTACTATATTTTGTATATTTTGTTTTTTTTTTTTTGCTTGCTACAACATTCCTATTCACTCTCTCTAGCATCAAGGAATTCCAATTTTTTATTTTGATAGAAGGCTTTTCATAGTATCATTCCTTTTCTTGACTTATATGAGGATTGCATTTCGCAAAAAGGAACCAAGACCATTCCAATGTCGCTAAAATTGTGCAACTTTGTTTGCCTTGCAAATATAACCAGATTATCTAAGAAAAAAATGTTTTCAATCCCAATTAACTATAACTTTAAGACAAAAATTACATTTCTGAATTTAGTTTTTTCCATGATTTTGGTATTTATATTAAAAGAATGTAAGTTACACAATCTTAGCAACACTAGAATACTCGTGGTTCCTTTTTGCAAAATGCAATCCATGTGTTCTCTCTTTAATTTGCACGTTTCCCACTTAAATGGAATGGATCTGTTTCATATCAAATGACTAATTTTAGTTATTTGGTAAAACATGAGTCTAGGATATTACAAACTTACTGATATGGTTGGCTATTCTGTTGCTTTCATCAGATGCACTGCTATTGAGACTAGAGCTGGATCCACCCATTTGGTCTTTTTCGACTGGTTCTCGGATTGGCGATGCATTTCTCCTGATTGTATCATCCATTAGGTGGATGGCATGACTAAAAAATTGATGAAAGTTACATTAGTGAGTACTCAGCAACTATGAGTTTTTTTAACTTCAGAATCAACTTTTAATTTTCACCTAATCTTAATATTAATTCTAGGCGACCAGAATTCAGACAAAGTGTTGATGATTTTTCCAACAAGCAGAAAAATTCAGTATAAAACTCAAATTCTCATTAAAGAGGTAAAAACCCCATTCCTAAACAAATTTCTCCTCAAGATAAATGCTGTTTGATGCAACACTAGTTGCGATCCATCAGAAAAACAACTAAGGAAGTTTTTTGGATGTATTTGAACCCATCATCAGTGCAACACAGCCTCAGAATTGTCTGTTTCCAAGCTCAGAGAGGTCGAAAAAACCAATCCAAGATTTTGGCATGGAGCGATTATCCAAACGGCTCTGCTTTTTCCTTCTGTAAAAGGAATTTCAGTTGTATACTTTTACACTGAATTTGAACACATGCTGGAAAAATCACTGTCTTTTGTAAGTAGAGCCGCAATCTATTCATAGATCCAATCTTAACTAAGAGCTCAACTGAAATGAGCACACAAGTAAAATTATACTTAAAATTATAAGTAATTTAAATCTAATGACTATTGGACATCATAAAATCTTGAGAATTTTCTATTCTTCAGGAAGGAGTAAAAATGTGATTTTGAAAAAACTTGAAATCAAGTAGAGATGACTGAAATTTAGATAAAGGCTCATCTAGAAAAAACACACTGGTGAAGTTAAGACTAATATGATGGGCAATGCCTTACAGCCATTGGATAACATGAAATCTTGCCGATTATTCTATTCAGGGAAGAAGACCCAGTACCTACAATGCAAAATGGATTTGAATACGGTGAGAGAATGGTGAAAGAGAAAGAAAATTTGATCATGACTGAATTTAATATTATACTCACGATATATTGTCTTCTGACGGTCCTGTGATTTGCACAAGCCTCTCTTTAGCACCTGATGGGACTGAAAAAACAAAGAGTTTAATTGGATATGGGAAATGAAAGAAAAACTAGCCCAACCCTAATCAATAAGTTGGAGGAAAATGTGAGCGTTAAAAACTCTTGTTGAGAGGAATTTAGGCGGCAATATGACTGACGGCATACAGGACCTCACATAATTTTTTTTTCCTTTTGTTTGGAGTTTCAAGCCTATTTTGAACTCTTCATCCCTCCATTTAACACTAGCATTAACTTACTTGTCTTGAGTCTGTTTAAAAATTTCAATTTCAAGTCGGTAATTTCTCTGATATAATACCATCCAATTCTATCTTGATTGATGCATTAAAATAGTTGTAGAGGAGGGAAGCAGCTATAAAATACCGTGGGTAAAAATGAACGATTTCTAAAATACCACTATCATTCTGATATTGACAGCACTGAATGAATATGGAAAGAATGAGTTAATGAAAAAGTTCAAAATTAGAAAGAAAAAATGTTGCCAGTTGTACTAGAGTCTCCAGGGAACTTTAAACTGGATTTGTAACAATCTGAGGTTGAAAGAGGGGCCAAATCGGATTTAAAGTTGCCAATTGTAAACATCACTACAAAAAAAATTGTTGCCGATCAATATTCATTGTACGATAAATACATGGAAAAAATTGAGGAAAAAAGTCAGAATGCGGGAAGAACACGAATAAAGATAAGCTGCCATTTCATATCAGCATTCTTTAGCACATAACTGGCAAGAAGCCATTCGCTATAAAAAAAAAGCCTTTGAGATAAATGCAATTGATAAGATTATATTATGATAAGATGTAATCAGGGAAATTACAAAATAGAATTTTCTGCTGAATACAAGGTGTCTAAAAATAAAATCCGTACCAGCATTTCAATCGGATCCTATTGATTTTATGCCCTTTCTTATTAATGTCTTCCGCTGAATATTTTAAACACAAACATTCTTAGCCTTTACTCTTGATTTATCATAAAAAAAAGTCAGACTCAGTGACGAGATCGATTTCTATTCATATTTTATTCAACATGCTCAATATGGTCATGGAACTAAAAATTGAGGTCTAAAATTATTTCTACCAATCTCCATGATCACTGTTGACAACTCAAATACTTCACAGTGATTGAAAACAAAAGAGACTTCATAATTTTGTTGGGATGATGACCTAAAACGAAAACTAATCAATTACGTTAGCAAAAAACTACACTATTAGAGATCTGAAATTAGTGCGTTAATATCTGGGTTAAATTAAATCTTGTTAGAAGTGCATCACTCAAGGAATATAAAAAAAGTGTATCCTCTATATGGCTTCGCCTTGGAAGATAATATGCCATAATAAGGTAATTTGGGAAAATCAATAATATGTATTTAACTCCTAAAAATCTGTTATTTTCTCTTTTTAGAAATACAGCTAATTTACTGCTAAATTTCATCATTGAAGTTTCTTTCAGGAAACCTCTGGTTTTGTTAAGATCCTTACTTTTCATCCTGAGCCTTCATTTTATTGCAATTAACTCTTACTCACATTATAACTTCAGCTTTCATCTTATCCATCACTTATATTCCTTTATTTTTATCAACTCCCTCCTTTCCCTGCCCATACATCTGACTTGAACTGACTTGAAGGCTGTGTGAGAAAAAATATAAATCTGTGAATAAAATTTTATCCGTCCCTTTTTTTTTCATTTTAATACCACTTAAACTTGCTTCTTTAGAATCAAATTTTCTGTTTGTTTGCCTCAAATAACTTTGAAAAGTAGAGCTATTGATGTTACGATTCAGATTAAAGGACATTAAGTCCTTCCTGATTATTGAAAGCAGACGCAAAGCAAAAGTGCAGTTCTCATAAACTATTCAATGTTGTTGTCGCTGTATTTGGTACATACAAAAATCAAAATGAGAGGCATTTATTTCTTGGTAAATGGATTTAAGCATTGAAACGATAAAACATTTGTATGATTGGAGTCAAACATGTTAGGGCTCGGAAGCAAGGGGATTTTATGATTGTGAAATTCCACTCTTGGGAATTCTCTCAAGCAGAGGAGACATTGGTTAAATCTGAGGGTAAAAAGAATGTAAAAGAAGAATATGTTGCAAGAAAGATTTAGAATTACAATCGTAAAAGGGGAAAAAAGAAAAAGGATCCTCAAACTTCCTCTAAGCTTGGTTCGAACCTCCTAAAATTATGAAAGCTACTTCTTTTTTGATAACAGCAGGAAAAAAAAAATGATAAAAAAGAAAATAAAACTTCTCCTCAACATCATTCCACAAAGAATATCCGTACTGCCAAGGGAAGAAAACAGCTCCATTTTTGTTAGGTTGATTCATTTCACAAAATAAATTTACTGATCTGAGGGGACTGATCTGACTGAGAGGTGTCCAGATGAATCATTGATGGTAAACTACATGTACTGCATGTTTCTAAATACCGATCTTTTCCGATTCCGGCCGTTCTTGTCAGAGACGGGCAGCTTTATCAGAATTGCGAAAGCTTCGAGTCGCAGCACCACTGCCTGTCTATTCAGTCGCTTGGCCCATATAAGTTATATTCATGACGAGAGTCCATTTCTACGAGCAATAAAAACTCTGACTTATGTGTGAGAGTCTTTTCATCGTTACATTTTTATACTAGGGCTGTTCCAATAGCTTACTGAAAACCAAGAGGACACTCCCAACATACACACACAAATGTATGCTTTAAGGCAGAAGTTTATTCATTCTTGGAGAAAATGTACCCGCTTTGAAGAGGAGTCATGGATGCATGAGTAATTAAAATCCTACTGAAAATTTACCATTCCGAACTTAGAGAAAAATTTGAGGAAGTGTGAATGTTTTTGGTTTGTTTGAGTGTTTGCTTTGAGGTTAATCTCTTGTGAGGGGGTAAAACGTTTCAAGCTGTTAAAAGCAGCAAGACATGAACTTGAGGCCATTCCCACACAATAGTGGACAGATAATTAAAAATTTTACCTCTCTGGAACGAAATAATAGTTTCACTCAGTTCTTCTATCATATGCACACGTCTGCCTTTGATTCCCATCACTAAACAAATATATCCATTAACCTGATTCCTACTTAAGCAATAAGCGCTGATCAGAAGCAATGAATACAGAGGCAAATTTCCGCTGGTGGATTTGGTCAACTTTTTCAACCAGATCGGCAGGGTTGCAAACCAAAGGAGATTAATGCTTTGCTGCAGTCAAAAACTAAACTCAGTTACTTCATAAATGTTTGCCAATACATATTTGCATAGCTATTCACGTTTCAGTCCACCTTAGGAGAATTTCAGATGTGGTAGCCATTGCCGCCAGCATGAAAACCAAATGAAGTAAGCGCACCGTCACCCTGAAGGAATTTTCTTTTATTGTAGCAGAGGTTGGCAGTAATGTTACAAAAAACTTAACCAAATCCACTTGCAAAAATTTGACTAAGGAGGTTTACGATCTCTGATCAAAATTTCATTGCTGCAACAGCTTGTCTCGTTTCAATTTTGTAACAGGTGAATCATATTTAAATTCAGTGTAAGTTATAATCTAGAGGAAATCTGACTTAACTCTTCTATTAAAAATATGATTATATTCATGAAGCCATTGGAGTATATATCTTCAAACCTCCGCTATTTAAATTATAGAACAGTACTGTACTTACATATTACTAGATAAAAAAAGTTCATTTTGTGAAACGGTAACACATTGCAATAACATATTTCATATGTTCTTTCTTTCATCTCACTTCAGGTTTTTCCCCACTACGTTTAATTCTGATACTTGTTCCAATTTCTCAACAGCAAATACTGCTACCTACACAGAATTTTTTTTTTTTTTCGCCGTATCAACATGACTAGGTACAACTAGGTTTTAACTAGGTACACACAGGATACTGTGAAATTTTTACTTGCTGCATGTTTATTAAATACAATACACTCTTTCTAAAAAAAAAACGATTTGGCAACAGGCTGTGAGATTTTTGTTACAACGAAAATTTCCTTAAAGAAAGTAGCGCATGGCGCAAATATGGTGGCATGAGGGCTACATAATTCCTCCCCTACGGAGGATGTTTAGTCACAACGGACTTTGATGTAGAGACAGAGGGAGAGTACTGTAATGTAAGGAAAAATACTTTCTTATCATCTTGAGAAAATTTCACAGATAAATAACAAATTATCCAATTTAATACATGTTTGCATACTTTAAAAAATAGGATGCATTAAATAAAAAAAAGGAACAGAAAAAATTACGGTGTGAAAATTGGTATGAGATAAGAATTTTGTCGGTACCTTTTCCTGAGTCAGCGTTGCGAATAACTACTTCATCTTTACAGTAGTTCTTCCCTGGCAACTTTGTTGGTTTAGGAAACTTTCCTGATGCTTTGATCATTTCTCCAGGACTCAAAACAGGTGAGAGGGGAGGATAAGGCACAGATTTGGAGTTAAGTGTCAGTTCATTGACAGCGTTTTCCAACTGTAATGAAAAATATTAAAAATTAATAAGACTCAAAGGATCAGAGACAAAAAAGAGAAGACGTTTGCCTCTACGACCTTTCAACTTGGACAGCATACTCGTAATTGACATAGGCAACTCTTTTTTGAAAAGTTCTGATCGGATTTTTTAGAATTTTTCAAAGGACCACTGGAAAAAGTGGGAATTAAGGCATTAGAATTTGCATTATCTCATCAGAATTTCATTTAGAACACGATTTGTACAAAAAAAATTACTAAAAGTAACTCCTAACAAAGAAATTAACAAAGTTCGACACATCCATTCAACTCTCTCGCTAAATATAGAAACCTTAACCTACTTGAGTTGCATTGCATACTGAACGTTATCATGACAGTCTGTGCAGAATGGAAAAGACAACCTCAATATTTTCCTTTCAACTCAGCTATTGAATTTAAACTTTGAATGACACAGAGAGGGGGAGGGACACTGCTTGTTTGAGAAGCCTGCCAAAACAGTTGTACGGCACAATTTTATTCAAATAGACTCCAGTTTTTCTTAGGAGTGGAAAATTAAAATTTATCGTAACCAATGCCAAATAAAATCAATACCTATCTTGGTTAGGTGTTAATTTAAGTGCATTTTGTTGCACAAATCGTACTTTGTATGCAATCTTGAAGAGAAAATTTACACTAGAATTATTAAATTTGTAGGAATTTTGTCTGAAAGTCAATTTAGTAAAAATGTTTCTACACCTATTTTCTTTTCAGTTTTTACAGATGCTACATTCAAATTGTGTTGGATTGAACTGAATACAATAATAAACTAATTAATAAACTAGGTTAATTAATTGGACTGATTCTTACTGATCCAGGGCTGAAGCTTGCTGTATAAAATGATGTAAAATTGTTTCCAGGTTGCCAGTGAGAGTCTCTTAGCTCAATAAGTTTCAGCAGATTTAATCGAGCAACGTGATCCAATCTATTATTTCTAGAAGCATCCCGGAATAAATAGAACGCTTGATCTAACTGGGCTGGAAAAAAATAAAAATAAATTGGAAAAAGTGGTTAGTAATAAAATATTAGGGAAAAGCAGCTAAATAATAAAATAGTGTGGAAAAATTAGCTCAGGAAAAAAATATTAAAAAAATAGACTTCAGCACTGAAAGATCCCTTAGTTCAATTTTAAACATAATGAGCTGTAAAATTTGGTGGCTATTTGATTTAAATAGGTATGAAGAGCAAGACACATTGATAGGGTTTCCATAATTTATCCATTTTTCAATTTTCCAACTTTTTACTTTTTTCTTGACTTAAAAATTAATGTGAGAAATTCCAGTGCACTTAGTAAGGCTACCAAAAAAATTGGATTCAGTCATCTTGTATTGTAGGTGTATACCTTTGTTGGTGGCTTCTAGCTGAGCACCATACAATTCAAGCTGCTTACAGAGCATACCAATGTTCACTGCCAGAACATCGTCAAAGTTTTCTTTGGAGATTGTAGAGGATACAAAATCAAGAAGAGTCATGACTCCTTCGCCTAGAAGCAGAAAAAAACACCTTTAAAATAATGAACAACACCAAAAGTAGACAAGCAAAAAACTCAAATTTTCCTTTATTTTTACATCATGACACATACCTACTGTAAAGTTCGGATAGTTGTGCACTTGGTGTCTGCTTTGACAAAGGTTGATCCATAAAGCATTGTTAAGCAAATTTCCGTGAATATTATACAATTTCACAGAAATTAGTTTGACAATGCTTTATGGATCAACACTGGTCAAAGCAGACACCAAGCTATTTTACCAGCAATTTCGTAAAAAAAGTGAGAAATTATACGGTTACCATCTCAACATCGCGGCAAATACACAATTTTTTCAGCGGTTTTGCAAAAGTATAAACAATTACGTTTACTAAAAAGTACAAACTGACCAGGAATTTGCTACCTACTTTCAGAGAAAGATTTTCGGAAGTTTACTCACTTATATTTGTTTCAATAGATGGAGTGAATGACTCAACCCCCTCCGTTGGTCGATTTAAAGGTCTTGGTTTCTCTAGCCGCCTAACAGCACGGGTGTTCAGGCTCCTTGTTACGGAGGTCATCTGCAAACAGAGTGATGAAATTTACTTCTTCAGAATACCAAAACAGTTTTGAAACAATTTACTTCTTCAGAATACCAAAACAGTTTTGAAACTGAAAACTAAGAAGGAATTTAATTAAATCGATCAAAACCATTTGATGCTAAAGTATAAGCCACAGAGGTGATCTGAAATTTGGGCCCGATTCACTTGCTTGAACCAAAGCTTTGTCTTGTTCAGGATAGCTTTAATTTAAAAATAAGTAATGTGATTTTTCCAAGCAAAAGGTTCTGTTTAACCTGAAATTTTCTTGGCTCTCTTGTATCTGGACCCATGAAAGGGCCAGGGCCGGCAGGACTTAATAGCACTGCAATGTAGGAAAATATCGCTGACACGTTGTTTCTCTGTTCATAATCCCTTGTAGGTGTGTTGTAAATTTAAAATTTCAGAAAATTTTGGGTGAAAGACAAAAGTTAATAACAACGAAATACAAGAGAGGCAATAGATACACCTACTACTGAGTAAAGCCAATGAGCTATCAAAAGAAATTTAGATTCATTGCATTACACGCGATATTCCAGAGATTTGCGAACACAATGGTGCCACTGGTTAAAATTTAGGGCAGTGATCAGGGCCGGATTTACCTATAGGGCACTGGGGCACTTGCCCATAGCGGCAAATTTTGGCACTGGATTAATTGCAAGTTAAAGCGAGAAAAAAGTAAAAAATGGAGACAGAGACGGAGCGAAGTGAAAAGATGAGCGGCAAAATGTATGAAGAAAGGGAGTTGACGCTTGAAGGGAGCGGCAAAGCTGCCGCCCCTTAGGTCCGGCCTTGAGCGCTAGGATGATCGTTCGTTGGAGTGATACTAACACGGCAATTTTAAACATCGAGGCAGACTTGATAATCAATTTAGACGTTGATGCTCTGGTCGACAGCTTTGCTAAACTGAAAACCCGGAGAAAAACTTTTTAACCTGATCTTCCGAAAATACATTGCAACTAATACATTAAGCTACACTAGCTTCAACTTTGTCTCCACATTTTATTTTTGTCTCATCCATCCATTGCATTTTATATGTTCGCGGCGCATTTTGAAGCAGCTACGCGCACGCGCCCAGGCGGCGCAGAGGGGGGGCAAGATGAGATGGCGTGGGAAGTTGGGAGTGCGGAGAGGGGGAGGGGGAGGAGGGGATACTGTTGACAATATAGTGGCGAAATATTGCAGACCCAGGGGCGGCAAAATGTAGCTTGCCCAGGGGCGGCAAAAAGCTAAATCCGGCCCTGGCAGTGATGGTGGGGATTGCCTAGTCAAACTCTTCATGTAGAGGTGGAAAACCAAGGCAATGGCAGGCTTGCCACTTTCTGCGGGGACTTCAAGGCTACAGTCACAATAAGCAAATTGACAGTGAAACTACCAAACCATGTATCTTGTTTGCAATTTTTAAAAATCTCCGCTCCCACATCATTTTTTACAGGTGGACGAATCAACGTCATTAGGTACTTGAAGTTTTAACAAAATTTTCTTCGCACAGAGAAGAAAAATCATGACAGTTTTTAAAACTTGCCGTTGAGTAGTCTTCCATTTGAAACGTAAAATGTGATGGGAAGTCTGCAACGTCGCAAACCAAGAGACGTGGTCTGGTAGTTTCACCATCGAAATGTATTTCCTCTCTCTGCAGACGGACAGCATGGCAAGTTCAATTGAATCTAGGGATGGACTCTCACCATGACAAAGGTGACCCTTTTCACTGTAGCTTCAACTTTGTGAGCTTTCTTTGAACTTAAGACTTTTATTTCAGAGAAAACCCTGTGTTGGATAGTAAATTTTCTACGTGATTCAATATGGAACTAAAACACGTCGGAGTCCTGGAGGCGACTGCTATCCTGCCACCAGAATCTCTCTACCCCAGATTGACTGATGCACCATTACAAGACTTAAGGAGACATAATTTGGCACTATGCGAGGGACAAAAAAAGATCAACTTAGGATAAGCTGCTAAGGCTGTTGTGCGAAAGGATGGGGATGCTGGCACAAGTCCATACGGTGCTAATAGAGGAGGTCCGATCAATTTAAAATAGTGAATGCTACAATAACATTTACCGTTAGTTGTAATCCCTAAAAAATCAATAGGAGAGGCAACTTACGATCAGGTGCTAAAGAAAGCCGATTAAGTCCAATTTAGTTTAAAAGTTTCACTTCACTTCCACCATACTCAGTCAGACCAGCGAGAAATGTCAACATAACCTTAATTTGCCAAAAGCTCACATGGTTGTCAATTTAGAGTACCTAAATTGGAAAATTTAGTTCATGATAACTTCAAGGACAGATTTGAAGGGTTCATGATTCATCTCTGAAGAATATAAAA
Organism: Bemisia tabaci; assembly: GCF_001854935.1. Taxonomy (NCBI): domain Eukaryota; kingdom Metazoa; phylum Arthropoda; class Insecta; order Hemiptera; family Aleyrodidae; genus Bemisia; species Bemisia tabaci. The sequence continues at coordinate 6,502,233 of NW_017547132.1, forward strand.
CTTCGCGATGCTCAATTATGGATTTTTTCCGCAGAGGTGATAATTTTGAAAAATTGCATTGAAAACGCATCAACGGCATGCAACAATCAGGCAACGGTGCAAAGTGTGAAGTGTGATAATTATTGAGGTTAGAATTTGAAAGTGAGAGAAAAACAGCAAGTTTCTCTTTGGTTCCTGCAGCTGCAATCATTTACTTAATGCAAGTACAAACGCACTCTACATTTATAAATTTTTCGAACTAATTGAAAGTCTACTCTCTCATGGTCACGTTCAACAGAACCTTGACATCTCACTAGCGGACTTTATCAAACTCAAATCAACCCACATGTTTGTCCATTATCGCGATCATGTCATCTGCTTATGCAAGTCTGTCTTTTTGGAGTTGCTCTTAACTGTCCTCATTGAACAGAATTGACACTCGCAGGAGGCGACACAAGGATGGCGAAAATACTCACGTAAGATACCTTGAAACAATCTTTTCTGATATCGCAAAATGTAGTTTGAATGCTCCTTAAAAAGCTGTCGCTAAGTAAGAAATTATTAATTTTTGGCAAGATCAAGCTGATGAAGCATATCCTGCACCAGGATCCAAAAACTCAAAGCTACGCCTTTGGTTGAAAACTCATCACCCGTCGAGAGTTTGACAATCGTTTGAGAGCTCTGTCGAGGTAGCAATTTTATCCAACAACTGGCATGACTGCATCAGCTAAATACTTATAGGATTGTGACTACTGGCATTGAGTGAATTGGCAGGGCAGTGGCGAGGCGCGAACGTTTGATTATCGATTTTTCTCTAATTGAAGTTATGGTAAATAATTGATTTTTAAGGTGTTCGCAGCGAACACCCTGTTTATCGATCTTTTTCCATAGGTTTAAATGGCAGATCAATCGATGAATCGCAAAGTACGCCACGTCACTGTGGTAGGGTGACCTGTCCAAGTTCACATCAAGGCAAATTCACATGGTGCGTCAAACGGCCTCTCAGGTCGCTGGTTAAACCTGTAGCCAAACATGCTTTTTATGGAGAAAAGATAATGCTCCAGAAGGGCTTGTCGGGTGGCAGGCTAGGAGACCTGCCAAGAGGCTTGATGAGTGGAGTGAGTGCGCTTCCAGCTGTTGATACTGGAGGAAGTACCCTTACTTTCAGTATATTAGTGAAGTATTGACATTGTTATATTGCCATGCTAATGAAGAACACCATATGAACATTCGAGAGTTGCCAAATTTGCTACGATACAATGTCTATCGATTATCAATTATCGATGTTTGTTGATATTTTTCCTTAAAATTTTAAGAATTTTTAGATCAAATCACAAGCAAAATTCCCTATGAAAGTGGAGATAATATTCACAAATTTTCTTGAAATTAGTGATTTGTCAAAGTAAATTTGGCAATGCCTGAAGGCTCATAGGGCGTTTTTCCTTAGCACGGCAGTATAGGGGGCAGTTTAATCAGTATCTTAGTAATGACTCTGTTTTTCATATTTAAGGGCAGTAAAGGTACCACAGTATATGCCTAGCTGCATCATCAGAGCCTGCCAAAAATATCGTTTCAAATGGATCCTGTTCTCAGCATTTTCAAATAAAGTTTTCCTCACCATTTAGGATAAAAAAATCTGAAAAATTCCAAGGAGCTTAGTTCACACCTTACTCTCAGAAAAAGAGTTTAAATGGCTGCTCCTAACCCAATACACATGTTCTTGAATTGATTAAACCAAGATAGATCAGTTGCATAACTTACCCTCCCAGTTTCATTTTTAATCTCATTTATCTTTCCTAAAACGCCTCATCAAATGATTTTACCGAAATTAACAAGGTGGAAGTTGCTTTTCAGTAATGACTGTGTAGACCTCCAATGTCATGTATTCTCCTGTTTTCTAGTGCGGAGCAGCTAATTGAAGAACGGCTAAAAACTACTAAAAAACAGTTACCTTCTTTTGGCCCGAAAGATTTTTGTGTAACTGGTTCAGAGGAGGAAAAAGAAAAGATTCATAATGTTTTATCAACAACTAAGGCTCTGTTAGCTTGTGAACGAGTGGAGAAAAGGTATGTTATCCTCACTGTAATTTTTAGTTGACTGCTCACCAACTTACTTACATTTAATACAACATTGATAAATGTAAAAATAAAAAAAATAAAAACGGAATCATCATTTACTCTACCATCAGGTTCAACACTAAATCAAAATCCCTCAATTTTGAGGCAGGCTTTAAGCTACCACTAAATAAACCATTTCCACTATTATCCTGTTAGTTTTCTTTTTTAGCATATCGATGGCTAAATGTGAAACATGTCACTAGCAATTGCAATGTTTAAAAATCTTTATATGTTTTATTTCTTTAAATAAAACCAATCATCGTTTTTCCTTGAAATTCTGTGGAATTTTCTGCAGAGTGAGTGAAGGAAATTTACAAATAATCTCAGTACCTACTTAAAAACTATTGACTAGTTTGCCCTTAAAAGTTTAAAACATGAGTGGAAACCTACAATGTTGCAGTCTGAGGTGCATATTTTGCAACTTCAGCCATCAGTATGCATTCAGTCATGATAGGATGATCGCAAATTCTAAAGACGGTCTTCAGAAGCTGTTGCATCTGTTCAATTCAATCGCGATGAAATACCTAGATCATGAAACTGTTGGAAAGAAGAACAAAAAAATATGTAGGTTGCTGGAAATAACTGAATTTTTAAGCTTAAAATAATTTTAGCCGGTTTCTCTTCCAAGACAATTATAAGCAAATCTAAATTAAAGTTGGTAGTATCGGAACACAAGAATTAATTGGACAATTAATTAAATTATATTAAATCTTGACTTCACAAATTAATAGGAAGTGACAAAAAAAAGCATGTTTTGAGATCAGTGGCTATGCCGCCATCTCTAACAATTTTTTAACAGCTTTCTGGGTGGTTCCACCGTAATCAATTGTGTTATTTTACCATGTTTCATGTTTGCATACTTCCAACTTGAGTTTAATGTTTTCAAAAGGAATTTTAGGGGCAAAAGCAAGGTGGAATGTGCTTTCAGGTGCAAACATTTTTGAAAAGGGCTACCTGTTTCACTAAAAACAAAATTAACCATCTGATTGCACTAATCAAAAATGACACTTAAAATGGTTCATGTTTGCATACTTTTACTTTGAATGTAGTTTTTGCATGATATTTTTTCATAGCAGCTAACTAAAATGTGTCTATAGGCTGACCATCCTCCTTTTTGTTGAAATTTCAGTGAGACCAGTATCAGAGCGTTTGTTCAATATTTTAAAGTTTCTTGAAGATTCTCTTCGAATACCTTTTTACAAAAATTTAAATTTTCATTTCTTAATTATTTAATTTATTGTAACATGCATTCCATAGGAGACATAAGATGTTCTGAACTTCTGGGAGTATCTTTTAACTTCAGAAAAAGAGGCAATAATGGCAAAAGCTAATAAAACTTACTGCAGGTTCTTTCACTTATAAATTATTCTCTTTTCAGCAACTTCCTATCAAATGCGGAGTGGGACAATGACCTGAAGTTAGCTAAAGTAACAAAAAAGGTTGGAAAATTTTTTGAAACTTTCGGACATTCCATCAATGGATGTGACTATCTTTATCCAGAAGAGTGCTTATTCTTACTTGAAAATGTAAGTAAAAATTAATACGGGTTTTAGATGCTGCTTTTCATGAACCATGCTTATTAAAGTACTGATGTAAGAAATAAATCTGAAGGTAAAATATTAATATCAAAATGAAAATTCTTGCCTTACATATTTGTTTATGCTTTTATATTATTGTCTGTACATGATTACGCACAGTCTATTACATGATTATTCTCTTTCTTTTTTATTGTCTTTTACAACCCAAATGCATTGTGATACTTTGTTAATTCAATGCATTTTTTGTGATAATAGTGCTCAGGATGGACTTGTATAGTCCGAATGTACATACACTAGACAGTTATATATAATTTTAAAAAAAATGAAGTCAGGCGAGTAAGGCAAGACTTTTCATTTTCATTATCTATTAATAAAATGTGCCTCTCTACTCTTGTAAAAAATTAGAATCTACAGATTGGCAAAGAGATTCAGAGGCGAATTCAGCAATTTAGGAACACTGGATTTCCTACATTTAAATCTATGCTACATAATCAATTCTTGTCGGAGCACCTGGCCCCTCCAAAAATCGATACATCTCCATAGGTTGAAAGGGAGAAAAGACAATGTTGCCAATTTGCTGGATCAAATGCATTCCCAATGGGATGGGCAATAATATTAAAACCTTATTTACCCCCCCCCCCTTCTTTTTAAAGTCAAACCTTTTCTTAATCATCAGCCTTGTTGTGCAAGAGAGGAAGTAAAATCTGTGTGAAACAAAAAACTTGAGATCTGTGATAAAATTTGCATCTAAAATTATACAAAAAAAATCTTTATATGCTTTTGCTAAAAGTAAATCGAGACTTGTTACTCACATAGGTTAACTCAAAAACCATTCTTAGTGCACCAAGAAAGCTTACAAGTTACTCTTTACATCACAATTTTCATAGAGAATTGGCACATTATTATTTTTCTGTACAGTGTGCAATTTTTAGTTGCCTTTATTTTCGTGTGAAAACAAGTGCCAATTTTCTATAAAATTATGAAGCATTAGCAAAAATTTTGAAATATCTCCATCTTCCAATTACGCAGCTATTTGTTATATGCCATTAACATTACCTGTATAAGTTAACCAGTTCAATATGACCGAAATTTTGTAATTAAATCTAAACATGTGGAAAACTCTAAAAGAACTTGAATTCTGCAAAATTCTGACAAAAATGTATAATAAAAACAGACCTTGAAGAAAACTTGAGTACAAATTTTTGCGAAACACCATGTGGACACTTTTTGTCTGTCTTGGGTGTTGGTGCTCCATTTTTCAAACCGGCTTTCATTAGTCCAAATGATTGGAACATTGCTGCTGTAGGTTCCTACTATTTTTTTTTTGGTAGGTAACTCTTTCTTGAGTTGCTGAGATGTGATGTATTTGACTGCTAAAGCGTCAGATGTACCCACTAGCTAAAAGCATTGGCTGAAGCCAAGAGTAGGATCCAATCTTACTCTAGGCGAGTTATTGACAACAAGTCTCAACCAGTCTCAGCTTACAACAATTGCCCAATCCAGTCAAAGGCTGACTAAATGCAGGTCTATCTAGCGCTTAACTTCTTACTATTTGTTCCTTTTCACCTAATTGTCAAATTTTATTTGTTTTGTTTTGCAGAGTAACCTAGAGCTGTTTTTCTGTGGTCTTGCCGTGAGTATCCAAAGAGGATATTCTCTCCTCCTGGGCTTCAATTCTGGTTGCACTTTGAATGAATACAGAGTGTATGCTCATCTTTCCAAAAGTGGTTACAGAGTTTTTAGACATGATGGAAAGGAAACTATACAAAATAAAGAATCGAGCAGCAGTTTTGTGCCGAGTGAAGTTACAACATCAGGCAAAGAAGCAATTCCTCGGTCAGACATCACTGCTGAAACTTTGGCTAAATCTCCAACGCATACTGAATTACTCAAGATCTCATCTTCATCTATCGCGCATCATTCTCCTGATAAAATTGCTACCATCGATCAAGCATCTTCAGTGACCAAAGTAACAAATCAGGTAGAAAAAAAAGAAATCATCTGTAAACCAAAATTTCAACCCCAAATACGTTCGCAGTATCATTTCTATGAATTTTTTAGAAGGAGAGATGACGACCCAGAACTTGCCAAGATAAGACAAGTTGATATTGATGCTTTTATGATGGCATTTCGATTTCTCCTAAAAAATAACAAAACAGTCCAATCAGAGGTATACAAGAAAAGTTTCAGAATTAAATTAAAACTCGCTTATTGCTTGAGGTTTTATCCACCAGTATATGAAAGTCTTCAACCTTTCTCTACTTATCACAAAGCAATGAGGTGGCAATTCATTCAGCCTGAAGATCTAGAGAGAAAGCATGTCACTGCTTTCAGCTATAAACCGCCAGGTCTTATTCGGGATTCAAAATTTGCTGCAATTGTAGAACTTTTCCCAACTTTTGATAAAGGTGAAATTTATGCACCCATGCCACCAAATCAGATCATTCCTACCAAAATTCGGAGCAAATTCCTTTCAGCCACCATCAATCTAGAAACTAATAAAATCACCCATAGAACATGTCCTGCTGAAAAGGAGTTTACTTCAGTTCTCCAAAATTTTGTTAGACCAAATGAACGTCATAAAAATCCAACGGAACTCCCGAATTCCAGTGGAGGACCTCAACCTACGCGATATTTTTCCCAACCAGTTCAACCCAAATTAACAGGCAGACAAAGAAGAGGGGGGCTCTCCAAAAAGCAAATGAAACGCCTCAGGAGAGTCGAAAATTTCAAAAAAAGGCAAGAAAAACTAATTAAGGAAGAAAATTTGTCAAACCAGAAGCAAAAAAAATTTCCTAACTCAGTAACTGGCAATCAGTCTGCATCTGGCGCTCGCGGTGAGAGACGCAGAGATGGTTCAAGGTGGGACTCTAGGCCAGATAACTCAAATACACAGACTCATCATCAGATTCAAGTCAAACCTGAGTTTCAATCAATCTCAAGTAGCAATCAAACGGACGAGTCGCTGACTCATCAGCCGTTCATGAATCAACCACAAATGAACCAGTCCCTGATGGGAGGGCCAGTCAAACCTGAATTTCCAAGTGCTGGCCAAATTCATGAGCCACGGATGAATCAACCATTCATGAATCAGCCTTTTCCAAATCAACCTGTATTGAGCCAACCGTTCATGAATCAACCAATTCCGAATTTACCACCAATAAGCCAGACTCCTGTTGGAGGACAAACCCCTTTAAACAACCCAGTAAACCCATTAGATCCTGGCGTACTGGGTCAGGTAATTGCAAATGTTGTGAGTCAATTACTACCCAACCAAATGAACCCAAGTCTCCCAAATCAAATAAACCCTAATTTTGTGAGTGCTGCTCCCCAAAATTTTCAACATTCTTTGATTCCTGGTCCCCCAAATCCAATTTTTCCAAATTTTCCGAATCCTATGAATTCTGATCCTCATAATCAAATAAACCCACCCTTTCCAAATCCTAACAATCCCAACTTTTTTAACCAACCGCAACCTAACTTTCGTTTCCAAAACTATAATCCTCGTTTTCCTAGTCAAAGGTTTCCTCGTCCGTACAATAATCATGGAAATAATAATGGTGAAATGAGTGAAGTTACCAGGCAAGCCAGAAAAATGCAAGGAATGGCCAGGAGAATGATGGCAATGGCACAAGCAATGTTCAAGAACCCGGAAGAATTTGCTGAAAACCCAGAAAAAATCAATATGTATAATTACTCGAACCGATTCCGTCACCCAAACAATCAAGGTAATTGGAGATTTCCCAACCAGATGCAAAATCAAAATAATAATCAAAATCTCTTTAGACCCAGGTTTGGTAACAATTACAACAACTTCAATCCCAACTTTAATCCTAATTTTGGTTCAAATTCCTTCAATCCAAATATGCCTGAAAATTCTCAACCACACTTCTCACACAATCCTGACAACTCTGCAAGACCGAGAGATGAGGAAGACAATGGTTATGGTTCTGCACCCGTCAATGAAATCCCTGAAACAAAATTCAATCCTGGTGTTCCTAGGTCATCTTCTAATTCATCACCTCCGGGCGAAGAAAACGACATATTTTTTGTCGACGTTGCAGGTGAAAATCCATCCAATCTGTTGAACCGAGCAAGAACCATCCCCGCCTGCAAACCAACCGTTACTTTCAAAAAAGAGAAACCTGATGAAAGTTCCTCTTCCTCTTCCTCCGAATCAGAGAGTGATGAAGATGATATTGAGGTTATTGAACAACCCACCCCTAAACCTGTCGTAGAAACTATTGATGTTTTATCTTCAGATGAAGATACTTTCATTAGCATTGCCTCCAAAGTTCGCCAATCGAAGTCTGAAGCTGATAGAATTTGCTCGAAGTTTGGGAGAGCTTGGAAAAAGAAAAACTCTGATGAAAGGTACAATGATGTGACGAAAAGAAGGAGAATAGATGATGATACTGAACTCATAACTCTAGATGACGATGTTGTAATCCTTGATAGTGATTCGAGTCAACCAGCACATAGTTCAGAAAAAACACCCCAAAACGCTGGTGCTCAAAACATGTCTAACCCATTAAATATGAACAATCCAGCAGATGGTGTAGCAAATGAGGGAGTCATTACTGTCAAACAAGAAAGTATTGATGTCACAAGGGTTAAGACTGAAAATGAAAGTGAAGCTACCATTACTATCACACCACTAGATGTGCCTAGAATAAAAGAGGAAAAGGATGCAGCTAGTGATGCAACTCAGGAAACAGCGATGGACTCTATTGAAGTCCCCATCAAGTCAGAAATTCTTGAAGTTAATGAAGCCGAAATAGAAAGGGTGAATCAAAATATTGGTTCAAATCTCATTGAAAACACTGCCAAGGTCCGTAATGTAGATTCTTCATTTCCTGCTACGGATGAATCAGGATCAGAAGATGAAAGTACGGATAGAAGTAGTGCCTCTGGAGAACACGATACATCAAGAGATAGTGAAATTATGGATACCAGCTCAAACCGAACTCCTTCCAGAACATCAATATCACCAATTTCAAAAGACCAGCCTACTGCAGGTAATTCACAATCAGTGGCAGATTCCCAAAAAGTAGGTTGGGCAGCTCTAAAAGCAAAAGAGACCAACGAAACATCAAGCACTTCTACGATTGACTCAAGTAAAGTCGTGAGCACCTCTTTACAAGGATGGGCAGCTTTGAAAAGAGACGAAACCAACAAAGCGTCCAACGAGGAGCCCAATGATTTGTCATCTGTTGAGAATTCTCAGAAAGGAGAGGACACCAACGAAACCTCAAGAATCACTACTGAAGCCGTTGAAAGCACTCAGCCGGGGAAAATTACAGACATTGGTACAAATCAAGAAACCACTTCTTCCGAAAGTAATGAAATGGAAATCAATTCAAGTCAAACTAACCAGGAATCTGAAATATCAAACACTCCATCTAGTCCACAAGAGAAAGGAAAAATGGAATCGCTTTTGCAGCCCTACCATTGTAAAAATTTAGGTAAGTCTCAAGATCAGCAATCCCCCCCTCCCTTTTTTTTCTTTTCTCATAACGAAAATGCATAGGCATATGTAAGCAATTATAAATCTATTTTCAGAGAGAACAAAAATTGGTGAAAAACCTGGTTCAAAGTAATGGAGGTGCTATTTCAAATGGCTTTTTAGAGAGAAATGATTTATTCTAAGTAGAAAGCCCCCTCAAAAGAAATCCTTGTCTATTTTCACTATTAATTTTTAAGTTGCATTTATAATACGCGGAAATAGTATGTTGTTAAATTAGGGTAAAAAAAACAGTAACCAAAATAGTAGTCAAAAATAAATCAATATAAAGAGGGAGGAGGAAGAAATCCTCTGGAGTTTTTAGATCCAAAAAATCCGTTGATGATCTGTTATTGTATGTTTGTTGAGAACCACACGTCATTTTCATTTGTGCTTCTACCGTAGTGCAACAAATTTACTGTATTTGCAATGATTTCTGCCTCTTGACAGAAGTGATGTATGTGTTGTTAGTCTCCCTATGTAGATAGGTATTCTTATACATGAGCCAGGAATAGTGTTTCCTGATTGCGAAATTGAGTCCAAGTAATACTCAGCTATAACCGTGGTGCTTTAATATTGAATTTAAGTTAAAACAATTCTGCATCATGGAACAATTTAGTTGCCTTGTGGAAAGCCACCTAAGAGTGTAGAAATGATAACAGTATAACCAGAGGTGAGTTTAAATTGATACATTAGAAATCTTGTGAAACTTATGATAGTAAATTGTTCAGTCAGCAGAAAGGATAGAAAGATTTACATAGTAATCTCTTATTTCTTGGCTGACAGTCCACAAAAGAACATAAAATAGTATGTAATAAGTCCATTTTTGGTTTTAACTTATCATGAATTCAACATCAAATAATTCCGCTGCTTCATTACCAAACACTATAATCATGTCATTTCCCCTGTCAAGTCAAAATAATTATGAATGTTTTTTCTTAATTTTTTCAATCCAGGCACAGCATTAAGCGCTCTCCAGATTTTCAAGTCTAAAGTTAGGGAGGCAGGAGATTTCCTACATCTGAAAGTTAGCTTTGATGTTTACCAACCAAAAAAGGTCTTTGCAAAAGTGTCAAGGTCAGACCCCGATTTTAGAATCATCGTGACAAGGTAAGTCGTTTCTCCCCCAACAAATAAGGCCAGATGTAATTATGTTAGAATATCACAAACCACATCTCTTTTCCATAACTAGGAAAGTCCTTGCAGAGTCATTTGAATGTCGAGAGTTTATATCCTTCATAGATTGTTTCATTTTCTTATTTCGTAACTTGAGTAATTAAGATTCATGATTTCGATTCCAACAATTGGGGCTCTAGGCTCCATCTCATGAGATTTGAAATACAGTCTCTCGCTAAACCCGAGGATGGTAGACCCAGCCTATCAACCAAAGCTCCCTGTTTTTTTTTTTTACTTCTCAGCCCTTTTGCTCTTCAGGCCATTTTGATTTTCAGTTGCTCCTAGTACCCTTAGTGCGTGTATTTATTTTAAGTCTTCTCAGACTACTTATTTTTTTTTATCCTCTCTGTTGTTTGTACTTATATTCACCATTAATTCAACTTTTAAATACATAAAATGTGCATTATAATTAGATTTAGAAGAGCACAATAAACTCTTATAAAAAATAATATAAAATAATAAATAATAAAAAAACTACATACTTTTTAACTAAGATCTCTCTTTTAATAATTTTTTATTTCAAAATTTTTTCCTGTAATTTACTTCCAAAATGAAGGGAGACATTTTGAACGGAGAGATGTACGAAAGAAATTTGTTTTTTCTTCCTTTTGTGTCCAACCCGTTTGCCTTCCAGCCAAGTCTCCTAAGGCATTTTTTCTCTGTCCGTTTCTGGATTCCACATACATCTTGCTAGGACATTGACCAGCTCTGAACGTGACGGTCTGGCTGAACTTAAAGTTTTCCTTTGATTCGTTCCTACATCTTGGATCTCTTCAAGTTTAAAAAACAAAGTCAAAATTCAATTTTCAAATGAGGAAGTAGATATTCCATCCTTTTAAAATCAGACTCCTCAAAAACCAAACTTCAACTTACCTAAATCAAATTGGTACTAAATTAATTTCATTATGTTTTACATCAAAATCCCTCAGGATGCTAGATCCACCTTGCCAAGGTTAAAAGCATCGTATTTTAAGGAGGGTAGTTTTTTCTAAACACTCAGTTCGGTCCTGATGATCAATTTTATTAATACTTATGCTTTTGTTTTTATACCTAATTACAAAGTTGATATTAACTCATTATAATTTGAATCAGTACTTTTATAAGGAGCTGAACTCCATCTTTTGAAATCCTGTTTTTGTTCTGCATTTTTGAACTCTGCATTTAAAAAAAAAACAAAACAAAAAAAACAAAAAAAAAAAAAAAAAAAAAAAAAAAAAAAAAAAAAAAAAACACTGTGGAAAATTTGTCCTCTGCTCTTTGTAAAAGTACTGATTCATTTGAGCAATAAAAGTCAAGCTCCCTTTTTCAAGTGGTTTTTGAAAATCTTGAATACATTCAACGCTTTGCATGAGGTGGGAAGGAAGCATGTTTTCGGTTTATTCACTTCTCAACCTGTCTAGTGCTCCGCTTAGTCACTTTTTGCTAAATTTTTGCAGTGATTTTCATGTACTCTCGATTTTGTTTCAGTTACCTGGATCCAGTGCCTTCGCCTGCACAGATCAATGAACTCTCAAGCCGCTACAGTGATAATGTCAAGATCCTTTTTGCTGTCGTCCATCCAAATACTATCTCCTTCTTCTTTATTGGTAATGTACATGTTCCAGTTCAAATTGATGAAGTCCTTTTCTAATCCAAAATATCCGAACACTTTCGCACAGAAGTCTTTTCATTTTTTTTCTGTATTCATTAGAAAATAAGCTTGCCATGACTTTTTTACTTTTTCTCTTTTCCTTTCTATATTCCACTCAATGAAGTCTTACTCTGATATTTCATGATTGTTTGAAGATGAATGATTTTAGGAGTGCACATATTTCTCACATTGAATTAGTGAGAGATTAGTCCCTCAGAAATTCAATGTGAGAAATAGTGTCCTTTCCTATGCAAGAACAGAACGAACTGATGTGAACAATTATGGTTAAGACAAAGACCTAAGAATTGCTGGTGGGTAATGAGCGGATTAAGTTGAAGGGAAATTTTCAGATTTTATTTCAAAAACAGGTATTTAATGAAGAATTTAAAAAACTCTTTCTAAAAATTTGTTTCAAAGTGGAGTTAGTTTTACGCAACCTATTTCATCCGAGTTTCTTGAGGTACAAACCCCTCATGGAATCTTTGGTATCTGTGGTCTCAAAATTTTGACTCTTGAAAATTAAGGTTTGAGTTTTATACAGTCATCCCACCTTAGTGTTCATCTAGTTTTGTCATCCTATTCTTACAATTTGCAAAAATCCAATCAGACAGTAATACCGTACCCTGTGGAATCATGTGATACCTAGTCTATAATTATGTACTTTAATTTTTTTTAACCATCCGTCAAAACAATGTGAGATGACTAGATCTGCAGCTAATCTGTAGCTTGTTCTGAGGATCAAGAGTTTGTATGAGTCCCATGGTGTCATTGATGTACACTGTTTGATCTTTGAAATTTATTAACGCTCTATTTTTATTGAAGGAACCAAAGTGACGGAAGAATTGAAAGAGAGGGCGCATTTGTACTCTCCTCAACTTTTCTCGAAATCATTCGAATTTAATGTGCATCGTGTGTTATTCAAGAGACAAAACATGCGCCTCTAGTATATTAGTTCCGTCTAATTCTTTTTTACTTATTTGATCAGGCAAAGCAGGACTATGACGCCGATTTTTCGGGTTGTAACAAACAATACAGGAAGCATTTATTTTTCTAATTTATGTATAAATTTTGTGTAAAAATGTAAACACTTGTTACTTTTTCCAATGGTTTTCCTCTCCGAGAGAGATATTATTATAAAATTATTTCTGCATAAAAGTATTTTTTCGTTAAAACACCTCTTATTCCATAAGATCCAAAATCCGTAATCACTTTTTCAAATCTTTGATTTTTTTCTTTCTTTATTGCTGTTTCATTGATGAAAAATCTAATCATCACTTGGTACTTTTCAAAATTTTGCAAGGAGGTAACAGTATTGTCGTCATTTTTAATCCAGCCAAGGAAGAATAAAATCATCTGTCACTGTATGATTTCTGTGCCAATTGAAATGGGAGACATTGCTGAGCGTTATAATCTGTAGCTTGTTCTGAGAATCGAGAGTTTGTAGTCCCATGGTGTCATTTATGTACACTGTTCGATCTTTGAAATTTATTATCGCTCCATCTTCATTGAAGTAACCAAAATGACTGAAAAATTAACAGAGACATCAGTGATTCAACATCCTCAAAGATCCACGTTTTCAGTAGCTATAGATAAATGTACAGTTCTTGACTTCAGAAAAGTAAATTTGGTAGATTTACAACCACAGGGCGAAGTAAAAGAATATTAGCAAATCATTAATTATCTTCAGAAAAAAGTATCGAAAACCTTTACAAGTTTTCAATCGCGAAGTGACGAAGGCCTTTTGGTCAAATCTGCAATTCTTTAAGAAATTTGGCTTTTATCCAGTCAAATCGCAATGTGGCCAGTCCCATGCTGATTTCACCACAAACCCGCCGTTGGTCGTAACGTAAGTCGTTTTTAAAAATGAACGATTTAACTGGACAACTCAGGAAATGGCTAAAAGAGGAGCCAGTGAGTAATAAATATCTCAGTAAAGAATCCGGTTACTTCAAAAGGTCCGTCTATTTAAATTTATTATATAACTTTCAAAATTTATCAGATCCACAGAATGAGGACCAGTATCAAAATTTTAAAAAATAGGAAGATCTTTAATTATTTATCTATCACTGCAAGGCAGTGAGAAGTAATTTCTTCCTAGGTAACACTTCTCTGTCGTACCCTTAGTTTTGCAGCAACAGGCGAAAAAACCCTGGCCTCCAGTTAGCGATGTTTGAACGTTTACGACCCTGATACAGAGCTCCTTTCCATCGGGAAAATCGGTGGAAGAAATTAAACTCACTTTTAAAAAACAATTTACGTTTTGACCAACGAGTTTGTGGTCAAATCGGCATGTGACTGGTCACATCGTTATTTGACGGGACAAAAGCTGCCTTTCTTGATGAATTACAGATTTAACCAAAGAACCTTTGTCCCCTCATGATTGGACCAAATTTCGGGTTTTGACTACAACATATACAGAGTGATCCAAGGTTAAACGGCCAGACTGCAGGAGCTGAAATAGCCCCAAACCCCCTCTTTCAATTGAGATTTAGATTTTCTTTGGATCATTTATGAATGCAGGGCATAAAAGTACAGGTAAGTACCGATTTCCATGAGATTTGGTTCACAATCGTTGCCAAAATTCAGGGAAAACGATTTACTTTTAATTTTTTTTTTGGAGGGGGGGGCGTAGCCCCGACTGGGGGCACTTATGGAAAAATCTTCATACTACAAAAAATTCTTATTTTGACCCATAGAACATGCTCCTGCAGTCTAGCCGTTTAACTCTTGATCACCCTGTATATCATTATCTGATTTTGAATACTGAATAACATGGCAACTCTGCTGACCCAACCGAAGGCCTTGCTCTATATACCCCCGAATGATACATGTCACGGTTGATGCGGACAGTATAAGACACCAAGGCTCAGGATTTCTAATGAACGCAAACATGCCATAAAGCCCAGTGCATTTTTTCAATTTTTAAATCAGCGTCATCAATAGTTTGACTATTCATTTGAAGGTAAAATTTTAGGGAGACCTCATATCTCTCACAATTTTACATTAAAAATCCGGCAAACTCAAAAGCACAATCACAATTACCTACCTTGACTGCCATGGAGTTATCACCCCATCATCAGGCCCGCCTATCAGAACCATGTTCTTTAACTTAGAGATTCCTTCTTTGAACTGATCGCTAAAATCACTTTTAATCATATTGTTCAAGAACGGCAGGAAAGAACTGTACTTGAAGAATAACTTTTGATGGTATGGGTCATTCCAATAATTTCCAACTGAGATCGTTTGACCAATTTTCGAGTAGAACAGCTCGTAAGCAGTTGCACAGACCAGGTTTGGAAAAATAAGGTGCAAAAATGAATCTGGAATGTATCATAGTAAGGAAAAATGAAAAATAATGCCTTTAATCATAGATTAGTGCACCAATCAATTAGACAAAAGTTATGCACTCAGATTATTTTCCTTTAAACAAATAAAACCCAAAAAATGGATCAACAAGACTAAAATACACAAAATGTCTGGGACGTGTGTTGGGATGGGGGGGGGGGGCAGTCTTGACATTTTATCAACCGAGAATGAAAAATAAATAAAAAATCAAAACCCTCAGACACCCCCCGCCCCCATTGTGCTAACTGACGAAATAAGAGGTCCACATAGGTCCATATCCAGCGGTAATCCAAGCATGCGCGAGAGGTGACTACGCGACAAAGGCACAAGGATTGCGCGAGTAGAAACCTTACCATCTGCTACAGGAATGCGCGAATTTAAAATGAAGTATTTTCAACTGTTAAGTAGAATTTTGGCAAAACAAGGAACAGTTGGAAAATAAACGCATTTTTATTTTAACGCTGGTTTTGGTTAATTTTTTGACAAGTCATCGATGTCTCACGTTTTGACGATAAATGATGTGAAAAGATTGAATAATGGTCGTGGATATAAAGAACTTTCCTAACTTTTCTCGGAAAAAATACTTAATTGGGAGAAACGAGGCAACGCTGGAATGCTCATGCCGCGTCGAAACACAAAATGGGCCTTTTAAGCTCTATTATTCGATAGATGCCGCGATTATTCTAACGCGAGTTCGAATAATCGCGCCAAACACAGTGCTGCCGGCGGTAATCGTATATCAGCGCCTGCAAGACTGACGGAATACTCCACGTATTTCGCCAAACAGTGCGGTCGGCGTCAAGCCCATATTAGCGCCTACAAGACTGCATGAATACTTCTCGCATTGCGCCAAATGCCGTGCAGTCGGTCAGTTGCCGTGAAACGCATATTAGCGCCTACAAGTCTGTGAAAATGCTGTAGGACTGCGTGTTATTATTCTTGATTTTCTGCTCCAGTTTTTACCATAACTAAAGGTAAAATACGAATCTTCATCGCAACGATTCAGAAACTCTGATGATATTTAATTGTTCTTGGGTTACATTAAAAGAAAATAGAACAAACGAGTATATCGCGTCAAAATTTTCGATACTTATATTTGAGATCATTCAAGTAAATTCGCGGGAAATTTTTAGAAAAAGTGTGCGCAGCTTTTCAAAAACATTTATTAAAAATAAAACATAAAATTGGCACTACATAACGTTGCGATCAGAGATAACTATACGCATTCTTTCGGGTGCAACCGGCGGGTTTTGAATCCATCCATCTCTTAAAAAACTTGAACATGGCTGTTCTACGCTTTTTTTCAGTGATTGGCGGCCGTGTAGCAGCCACAGGCCCCCAGTTTACTTTTTAAATGTCTATGAAAGCTCTCTGGGCCATTCGTGCTGCGAGGGCTATATCGAGCTATAAGAGAGACGTGCCCGTAAGTATAAGGAGGGAATAAACTGTCTTCTGCGATCTAGTTATCTTACCACTAACTACCAAGGTTGCCAGATTAACGCTTCCTCGTTGAACATTGAATATTCGCGCGAACATTTACCAGAAAAATTCACGCATTCCTACCATGCAACTCCAAAAAGGTACAAAAGAGGACATTCGTGCAATCCTATCGCAGCCTCTGATATATATCCAGGTGCTGAGACCGACAATGCTCTAAGTCTACAACTCTGACCTTACATAAATTGTTTGCCTTAACTTAATGTGCTACTCAACATGAATCCATCTAAATCTGGTTATGGGTCTCAGCAAGATGAACCTATCAGTATGTGATGAAAGAAACCCAGTTGTGTGTTTGAATGTAAAAGAAAAAGAAAAAAATATACGAAGAAGATGTAACACGTACTTAATTACCCACCTCCATACTGGCCAGCTTGAGGAGAGCTCAACGAGACGAAAGTATGAACATTATGTTTGGGGAACAATTCTAGAAGTCCCCTGGCTATTAAACCACCTTGTGAGTAACCTGTGCAAATCAAAATCATGAAAATTTAAAAGTGGTAAGTACTCGATTTTTGGCATGAGCATACTACAGTCTAAGACTTAAAAACTAAATTTGTCAATACCCAATCCTTATCCTCCTTTCTCTTCTTCATCTGCAATGTTTAGTAGCTGTCAAGATTCTCTAAAATTACATCATGGTATCGCAATAGTTTTTCAGTATTTATTAGGCCATGATCGGTGTCTGCCTAATAATTTGTCGAAGAAGCTTCCTCGAACTTCCATCGATTTTATGATAGGATTTCCATTTTTATTTGTCACCTCCATCTCTCCCTCCCCCTTTTTTGAAAACTAAATTCCATCCTTTTGTCCGAGACTCAAAGTTCAGGGTGTCTACCGTCAGTCAAAACCGGAAATTGTCAGAAAATTCGATTGTATCAAGAAAAAATCGGAAAATTGGCCGTACACCAGGGAATTCTGAATGTTTTAAGCATTTTTCTAAAATTTGATTAATCTCATCAGATGTAAATGAGTGTTAATTTATTCGCGAAAAAAATCAAGAAATCACGTCTGAAATAGCAGAAAAAATCAGGAAAATCCGAAGTTAAATTTTAGTAGACACTCTGTTTCTGTTTTTACAATGACAGAATTGCTAAATCATGGACGTTTTCCTGGCTTTGAAGACTAAGTATAGCTCACCATGCATTATAAATTCTAGGCCCCAAAAGTGTGAAAGGCACCGCCTGAGGTACGTTTTACTCATCGTTAGGCCCTCTGAAATTTCTTATTAATTTTGATCATTCAATATCCTGATCTTATATTTTTTATTATCTCTGTGTCGAGACCATTTTCTAACAGTAAGACTGACAATGCAAGAAATCTCGCAACTTTTTGTTTCTCCAGATATTTTTTACATCAGGCAACGTTTTATTCTATTTTCAAGAAACATCTACTCAACAAAACCAACAAACACTGTCCACAGGGCTTACCTATTACGTGAAATCCATCTGGGTGAGAGTCCGATATATTTTTGAAATCCTCTCCTACTCGTGAAATTTGCCGCCAAATGGGCTCTAAGCTAGACCATTTCAGGAATCTATCGGAAACGTACGTTTTGGTACCAGGATGCTTCTACACGAGGCAGAAAAAGAGAAGAATATCATGCACCCACTTTGATTTGAAAATAAATTGACTGACCCAGGCTAGGTTGCTTCTCACTTAAAGTACGTTGAGGACAAAAAGTTCTTTGTACAGTGAAAAAGGAGTCAAAACTGCTGATTTTAGCCTCAAATTGCCTCTAGAGACCATCAAATTGGCAACATTTTCCAGGGGAAGCCCCCCCCCCTCACACCTCCTTCAAGGCGTCCACGCACACCCCCTCGAAATCCGCGGCTGATTCGAGGGGGGAAGGGGAGCAAAGTAATGAAATAGGGGGAACTCGGCAAGTATCTAGGGAGAAATGGCATAATAAGTACACATCATTTTTACTCGTGAACTGAATTTTCACGAAGAAACTAAATTGGGAAAAAAATGTCACTGACTTTTTTCTGGTTACTCGCAAAATTCAGGAATATTTTGAACCGATGTCACTTAGTCACAAATTTGTAGAAAATTAAGGTGTTTAAGTCAGTTTTGCAACCTTGGAATGGAGTTACGTTCCTTCGTCTGGGAAACGACAAATTCGACAACATTTTGCGATTCGGAACCACATTTTCTGGCTCGGTTCAAAAACAACCTATGAAGCATTATTTTCCCTATGTACGTAAGTGTTTTTAAGGATGAGCCAGAAATTGCAGTCCTCAATTGCAAAATTAAAGCCTATTCCAAGGGAATGAGTGCATGCGATTTTTTTCACGATAGAAGAAAAGTGCCCAGAAAATCTTTCGTCGCGGAAGTAATTCGACAGTCCATGTTCCAAGCTTTACGTGCCATCTTTTTAGTGTAAATTAGATACCTATTAGATAGTGATAAGTATTACAAAGAGGACTTTACAAAGTACAGTTAATGGAGTCAAACCTCCTCTATCCTTCTTGCCAGAGCCTCCATTGAACGGTTCGATGATAGAATCCCATGGACCAAGAAGACCGGTTTATAACAATCGCCGAAAGAAATCGCTGAAAAAAGCACCAGGAAAACTCCCAGTCGCTGTATCAAAGCTGCATGGATTAACAACAACATTTCTAGTGGGTACACCGATCCCTGAGCTGGTAAATAAAACTCTCACAACACCGTCAATCGATTCCAAGCACCCGTGAAAAAAATTCGTTTACTATAACATGTCGATCCATAGCTCGTAAAGGAGCTTTTGATTTGACTCTAAGGGTCGTCTATCATGTCTACTGTAGTGCACGCGACGACGAACGCAACCACGAAAAGCGAAACTAAAGTTGTTAGAATGTGAATAGCTGTCTGTAGATTTTTAGGGAGGGGGATCTGTTTCAATTATCAATTGAACTCATTCAGTCGCGAAACGATGTCCGCTGAGAACTGAGGCGGTGTTAGAGTGACCATTGATAAGACATGATTCGCTCTGAGATCTTGGTCAAAGTCGAGAAACGGTACCGGTCAGCAATGGTCGTAAACGCGTGCGCTCCGATCAGTTCGATAAATATTTTCAATTATCTTCGATGCGGTACTGTGTTACACTGAGAACTGGATTGCGCCAGGATATCTCTTGAAACTGGCATCGATGTGTCTTCTGGAGGTCAGCGTATTGCTCTCACAATCAGTTTAAGTTCAAACAGCTGTTGGGAGTAAGTAAATATTTGAGTGCAACGCGCCTACCGTAAAAAACTCACATCAGCGTAACGTCCAAAAAATTTCAATGCAGCCTGTGAAATCGTGACAGTCCAAAATAGCAGAGAGCAACGAAAATACTGAAATACAGTTGAAATGCAATGCAGTATAAATGTAATTAGATTTACAATTAGTCCATATATGGCATTGTTCAACGATCAATAAAATGAGTTTCTCGTTCCTGAAAGTTAGTCAATTTTCAATACAAACAGAAAGGGCGACTTACTCTTATTTCAACTTTATTGCAGTAGTTTTCAATAAGAGTAGCCCCTTCTATCAGTAGATAGGCAACTTACACTATTCTCCACATTTCGATCCTTGTTTTTGCGTACTATTTCCTCATCTAACCGTGTTTGGCTCACAATCAGTTTGGATTAGCTTCGCTTCCAAACGATCTCAAATGAAGGAGTTTTCCTCATGGATATGTCCAAAAATAAAAAAAATCCCAAAATAATTATTTTTATGAATTTTCCTTCAAAATATTTCGCAAATTCATCGATGATGAATCCTCTACCACGATCAATTATAAAGATTCATGAAAGTCACATTAAAAACGCACAAGTATTTCTAACTTCTTTTTTTAATTTTCAAAGCATATACATTATTTACAATAAATATTATATTTATATATGAATTAAAAAAATAAATGTTTTTACTTAAGAGGGACAAAATTTTTCTGAAAAGACTTCACGATAACAGGCCTAACAATTTTATCCAACAACTTTGACCCGAACAAATTTTATGCGACTTCTCTATTACTTATCTGTGGAAGCAGGTACTTAGTGATTTACTAACTTAAAATACTGTGTTACAAATCCAGTAACAAAGTTTCATCCAAAAATAATTGTGCAAAAACATAAATAGATCTTTAATTTCTGACTCTTAATTTTCATAAATAGAAAACTGGTAACCTTTTTTTCACCTTGTGTTGAAATTCTCAACATTCAAACTGAATTTCAAATAAATTTTACAATGCATATTTTCTCTTAATTAGGAACATGAATCCGTACGTATATCCGCATTCCCTAGTATAACATTTTTAGACACGCTAAAAAGCAATCATATGTTGCAGCAAACCGTATCTACCTCAAGCTTACGCTGTCACCCTAAGTTTACATCAATTTCACCGAAATAAAGCAAAATAATTTCATAAGAAGGTGTACCGAGGCACTCGAAACTGTAGACATATTGATGAGTGGCGAATTATTATGTTTGTACTAGTCTAAAAAATTGCAGATAGAGACGAAAGTGTATCAGAAGTGTAGGTATATGCAGAGCTACGTAGCTACAACTACATGAAGGTGAAACTTTATAGCTGAGCTGAATCTGGTTATATGCCGAATGATCATAATAATCAGGCTCTGTTCTTGACCAGATCCTTAACAGCCCCTCTTTGATTTTTTCCCCTTTGAGGCCTTATGTTTTGCACTTTCAGTGGAACGCTTTAGAGTGGATTTTCACTTCTTTAATTCGTCCAAGTATTTCACCACCTCTGCAAAGACTTCATCCGGAGGTCGCTCCGCCGATATCTGAAAAGTAAATCGTAAAAAGGATTAGGTTTTTTTCTCTATGAATGCTGTAATACGAGTATTTTGCAATTTTCATACGATGAAAAAAAAGTACGGGCTACCCTGGTAAAAATTGGCGATAGGAGCTGCGTTTCAAAATACCATAGGAGTTCTTATAGCCGACTAAAGATGGCTATTGAAAATCATATAGCTGACTGTAGAAAGCGGAGCAAATCATATATTCGGGCTATACGAAGCTTCAAAAAAGTATACAGTCGGGCTATAGTTCCTATCGCCGGGCTTTACACTTTATCGCCATTGACTATAAGAGGCTATAAGAAATTGTATAGAAATTCGTGTGCTTTGGAAATCATTAAGTTTGATACGGAACTACCTTAATATTTGCAAAACACACATTATATTTTCCTTTAAAACATATTTTTTTTCATCAATTAAAATGAGAATAGTCCGTACAGAGTGAGCAAACATTTCAAAATCATGAGTTGAAAAACGCTGACTCCGCGAGATTAAATATTAGAGCCTAACACAAAGCGGAGCGGCGACGCACTGGCGCCTACAAACCTAACAGGGATACTTCACGCATTGCGCAATGCGTGAAGTATCCCTGTTAGGTTTGTAGGCGCCAATGCGCGTTTCGCACTCTCAGCCCGCCTCGCCTCGCCGCAGCGTGCCACGGCGTCTGAAGCAACTATTTCACACCAGAGGTATTTCACAGTTTCATAAGAAATTGAAGGCGCTGCAACATATAAAGAATGACAAGCACCCTTCAAAAGTGCGGAGCTTTCCTCGCAAAATAAATCAAGATACTACGGCACAAAAAGAGAGCGGTAGTCCAAAAACTAACTAAGTCCTAGTATCCGTAATTAGTAACGTTTAGCATAAACTTTATCGTCTGGCTGTTGCTTAATCGCCATCGGCTATAAAAGGCTATAAAATATTGTACAGCCGGCTACAGAAGTTATTGGAAATCTTACAGCCGGCTTTAGGTCTATAGTATTTTGGAACACACACTCTACTGCCAATTTTTACCAGGGTATAAACACATACCGCCCGTTCCTGGCTCAGAGGCCGAAAGTTCCGGGTGTTGGAGCCGTAGTTCGATTGTTCCGGGTGCTGCGCCCGGAACTTTCGGCCTTCTAGCCCGGAAACCGGACGGTATGTCCATTCATCCGGATAGTCTAGCAGATAGTCTATATCTGGAGTCTTGTAGCCCGTGAGTGCGGCTTCCACAGCCGGAGTTTTTTTTATTTTTCAGTGTATAAGAGAACTTTTTGAATGAATGCCCCTCAAAAATCAACGAAATAAATTAACAGGTTCTCTGGAAAATTTGTATTTTATCAGAAAATCTAGACTCGGTGTAAGTACTCCTTGCACAAGTGCAAAGTAAATATTCGACAGTTCGAACGTGGCACAGTATTACTCGAAATTCAAGGCGAACTTAACGCGCCAACTCCCGAGGCTCAATCTCCAACGGCTAAAGTTGTTGGATTTAAGGAATAACAATAAGAATGAAAACGATCTAAGCATATGCAAGCGCGAGGCAACTATTCGACCACCCGAGCGTGGCACAGTATCTCTCGAAATTCAAAGTGAACTTTTAACGCACCAACTCACTATGCCAAATCCTGCAGCGAGTAAATTAAAGTCGCTGGATCTCAGGAACAACAATAAAAATGGTATGAGCGCGAAGCAACTATTCGACCACCCAAGCATGACACAGTATCACTCGAAATTGAAGGCGAATTAATGCTCCAACTGACCATGTCAATTCCTTCAACGGCTACAGTCGCTGAATTTTAAGTGTTAGTCATGTTTTTCATTTTGAGTCAGTTAGTTTTTTAATAGTTTATTCAGTTTTACATTTTTAAGTATGGTTTTATGGCCTTCAAAAGTTGATGAGGAATGTTGAGTAAAACATTCTACCAGATCTGATTCTGACGTGCTAAAGGAAAAACGCCGTATGAGCCTTCAGGCGTTGCCACATTTCCTTTAAATAACCAACAAATGTATTGGGAAAATTCTAACTATTTTTTCTCCAATTTTTAGAAAAAATTTTTCCCAATTAAATCTAAAATATCGAAAAAATTTAAAAGAAACTACGCATAACTTTCCTAAAAAATACAAGTTTTATTCGGGGAAATTTGACAACTCTCGTATGTTCATACGGCATTCTTCCTTACCACGGCAGTATTGTTAAACTGCATATGGGGAATTGGAGCTGGAAAAGAAGAAGATCTTTAGGATCACTCAAAGGGGAACAAATACCACGGGAGGAGAGAAATAACTGTGCGAAAGAACGGCATGCTCGCAACTAATGCTACCCACGCGTCATTTCGAATTTCGCGCGTTGCCGAAACGGGTCAGCCGCTCCCGCTCCCGCGCAATGCGCGTTGAGTATGCGCAGAGGAAATGGCGCGAAAAAGTTACCTCGGTGTTGCCGCGCGTTGCTCTTACTATTCGTCACTCTCCCGCTGTAGGTAGTAAGTAAGACTTCCCTCTAAATGTCCCTCAGTGACAATGCACATATAACTAAATGGTTTCCCTGAACAAAGGAGCTGTTCATTGAGTAATGAAGATTACGCTGCCGTACCAAGGAAATACGCCGTATAAGCCATCAGGCGTTGCCAAATTTCCTTCGATGAAGTCCTAATTCCTGGAGATCTTGTGAATATATCTCTCCCAATTGTTTACAAGATTTCATCCAGAATTTGATCAACAGTATCTAAAAATCACGAGGGGAAATATTCATAAATCTCCTCAAAAATTAACATTTTACTGGAGGAATTTTAGCAACTCTCAAATGCTCATGCGGCGTCCTTCCTCCAGTGCGCCCCCTGGAATTGAGATAAAATAGGGTGCGATCTTACCGTTTTCGTTTTGCTCGCGTATTGTTGAATGATTGGGTCATTATTCTGATGGAAGGTTGCTAGTCTTTTCTTAATAGTTTCGGCGTTATCGTCCGAACGGCCCGATGTTTCAGCTCGTTTCAAAAGCCTCTGTGTCATCGTTTCATCGGAGGCTTCGAAGTAAAGGACGATTGAAACTTCAGCTACCTGCAATAATATTAAGTAATACTATAACGATAGTGTCAAAATACCAACATTTTTTTTATTTTGAACCGGTATTCTAAAAACCTATCTACTCGAATACGGCCCTTTTCCCTCTCAATTACGAACAGCGTTGGGATTTTTATCGATGGCCAAACTGCCAAAGTCTGTTAGCTACGCTACAGACTTCCTATCATACTTATTTTTTTCTTCAAGAAACTACGCAGTCAACCTAATGCCTTGGAAACGTCCTTGAATTTCCATCCGTACTTATTTGCAAACTATTCTGTACTCATTTCAAACCATAAAGTCAGCTTGTTTCTGTTCGAAAAATGAAATAGAAACGAAAATTTTGAAATACCGCAATGGAGGACACGTGGTTTCGCACTTATATAGGCTATATTGATATCAAAATGTGGCTGAAATGAAACTTTATAATGATGAAGCTGTCCGTAAAATGGAGACAGCAGAGCAAAATATAATCCGCCTTTCCAGCTCCGTTCTTTGCAGTGCGATCTACCCTCTATGACATGAATTAATTTTGAAACTCAGATTGTATGGGACACTAATCCATTTTGTAGCTTGCATAAAAAACATATGTCACCAATTTTGTTTCAAAATTTTAAATTTAAGGGTATCAGTTTTTCGAAAAAAGAAAAACTGATGAAAATTTGCAAAATCACGCCACCGGGGACAGGTTCAGTTTTTAAAAACCCAAAAAATACGTTGTTACGAATTCGTAACGCTATGTCATATACTGGAAAAAAAACACTGGATCTGCAGGAGTCCAGACTCTTAAAAACATCGACAAGAAAAAATACTCTTATGATTCAATCGGATTTTTGCTTAGATCCAGAACCAAGCCTCTTAATTTGAGCGGATTTCCTTTTGATTTAAGCAAAAATGTGATTGAATCAAGAGAATTTTTTCTCGTCAATGTTTTTAAGAGTCAGGACTCTGGATCCAATGGTTTGTTTTTTTTTTTTGTTTTTTTTTGTTTTTCTTTTTTCCAGTGTAGAGGGTTAGCATCAATGCATTTGGGAATACATAGCAGGAGGAATGACCAATTTAACCCTTAATTGAGGCAGTTGAATGTTGTGACTTACGTCTCTTTCGAATTGGATTCCTTGCTCCTTCTCGCGTGGATACCCGTCAATCAAAAATCCTTTGGTGTTGGGTAATTCTTTTACAATTTTTTCTTTCAGTAAGCTCATTACGATATCCTGCAAGTCAATAAAAGAAACACGTATTACTTACACCATTTACATGTAGAAAAAACTGCTTTATCAATATAAAAAAATATTTATTAATCTCTAATCGTAGAAGGTACCTCTTAAAATGGAAGACAGCTGCTTCGAGTATCGCAGCAGATAGCTTGTTGCCTTTTTTGCAATTTGGCAACATCTGCCAGTTGTTGCACTTGCACTGTTTTCCTTAATGCATGAGCATGTTAAATAATCTACTCCAGATGAGGCTGGTTTCTTCACTTGGAATCGATTTTTATAATGGATTTAAATAGAGGATTACAGTGTTGCCAACCTACAATACTCGACACCACATCATCGCTCAGGTGATGTTCGTTAAAAGTAACATGCAATTCTTTCTTTCACCATTATGATTCTCAACCGCGGAGCACGTAAATTGAACTCAAAAGAGGGTCGGCTGTACTTTTAACATGTCCGTAAACTCCAGTGGCGTGGCGTGCTTTGCGATATATCGATTGTTATGCAATTTAAACCTATGGAAAAGCATCGATTAACAGGGTGTTCGCAGCGAACACCTTTATAATCGATTCTTTCCTGCACTTTCAAATGAGGAAATATCGATGATCGATCATTCACGCCACGCCACTGGTAAACTCCACGGTAATGTGTCTGCTACTCACCGTAGGCACTAATTTCCCTTCCTTCATAATAGCCGTAAGTTCTTGACCCCTCTCGGATCCACTGGCCACCTCATCCCGCAGGAGATCGCCGGTGGAGATGTGAGTGAATCCGTATTTTTGAACGATCCTGTCACACTGGGTGCCTTTTCCACACCCCGGTCCACCTGAAAACAGAATGAGAATCGAAAATAAAACAATGTAATAATTATTCAACTGAAGGGAAAGCGACGACGGAAATATTCGCCATCCAGCGGATCTTTTCAGCGAGGGATACTGAGATATTTGTTGCAATTTAATATTGATTGATATTTCAATTGGATCGTGTATAGCAGAACGGAACCAAGCCACATCAGCTTATGCCGAACTTAGCGGGGCACTTTAATTTTTTACACGAAAACTTTTGTGCAGAATCTCTTGAAATATTTAGGTAATCTGCCTCGCACTAAGCAGAAAATTCACTGAAATTTGCAAAAAAAAAAAAAAAAAAAAAAAAAAAAAAAAAAAAAATCAGCACATCCATTTTCATGAATAAAGTTAAATTGCCCATTTAAAGACGATTGCTGATGTGGCTTGCTTCCTTTCTGCTTAACGCGGTCCAGTTTTGACCCTTCATAAAACTGCAGTACTTTTGGCCGATGTATTTCAATTTTTAATGATTGATAAAATAATGAAAGGAAAATGCTTTTAATGAGGGACGTATGGTACAGCCAAAACGCTGTAAAAACGCTTTTTTTTACAGCGTTTGGGCTGAAAAATCAATCTTGATCGGTGAAATAAGTTTCATGCATCAGGAAGGTAGCCATTTTGCAAAGCAAATAAATAATTCAATCATTTTATTTTATCCTAATTTTTTTAAACGAGAGGAGCCCCTTCAATTAGTATATAGGCAACATGCATAACAGAAAAAATGTTCTGCGTTTCTACAATACCAATCCTGCCCAGCAGTGGCGTGGCCTCCTGCTGTGCGTTAATTCGATTGATCTGCCATTTAACCCAATAGAAAAGAATCGATCATGAGGGTGTTCACAACGAACATTTTAGCAATCGATTATTTGCCACTGCTTCAAATGGGATACTATCGATTGTTGACGATTATCGCCTCGCCAGCACTGCTGCCCAATGGTCGGTTCAGGGAGTGACATCTTAGAAGCTTAATTGGACGTATTTCCAAACAGACCTATGTGCAAGTGAGAAATATGGGGGGGGTGCTCGTTAGTTCTCTTTGCGTAAGAGTGAATGAGAATAATAAAGCGCCAGTGACGTCAGCGGCAACGAACGAGCGCCGGCACAACGGGGAGATCGTTGGAGGGAGTCTTTAACTCATGAGCCCTGTCCACAACGCTCTCTTGCCATGCCCGCGGCTCATGAGTCCCGCATTCAGTTGGCACATAGGTCTGTTTGATAGAATGTAATATCCCGCTTTTCCAATTCTACAAAAGGAATCACGCCCACTTTTACATTGCTTCTATATGCAGCTTTCTAGAGCACACCCCATATTTCTCACCTCCACATAGGTCTGTTTGGTAGAAATACGTCCAATTGACTACTTATTCATACTAATATCTTTTCATTTGAAGGCATGCCCAAACATCAAAGACTAAAAACACCTTAATTACTCAAGTCATTACGATTAAAAGCGAAAAAAGGCTCCAATCAAATAAGCGCTTTATGCCAAATTGATTTATTTGCGATCTGTTTACTAACAGCTAATGAACTTAGATTCTTTTACTTTCGGAGTTCGTCGCTGTCGCTGGGTGAATTATTTTTACCCGACAGCCCAACGTGCCATGCTACACGAACCACGCGGGCGAACTGCCAGTTTTGAATTTTTGCCGCGCTTATCTACATTCAATCTTTAACTCACTTTTTTTCTATCCTCCCAGCGTGAACTTGACACTCAAATTATATGTGACAAAATCCCACGGTTTGCCGTGCTAAGTGAAAACGCCGCGTATGAGCCTTCAGCCTTTGCAAAATTTCCTTTAACAAATCACACATTTTTCTTGTATATCTATCAGCATTTTTCTTCCAATTACCTATTTAAAGAATTTCATTCGTAATTTGATCTAAATAGTCTAAAAATTTCAAGGAAAAATATCAATAACTTTCCTCAAAAGTAAACATTTTATGGCAGGAAATCTGGCAACTCTCGAATATTCATACGGCGTTTTTCCTTGGCGCGCGGAAGTATTATTCATGACGTTGAAACCATAAAGCGCGTTAAAAAATAAACAGGCAAACATTAGGTATTTTCAGCATTCGTTGTTCCTTTAACGTAAGGGCGTAAATCCATTTTTACGTACGTCTCCGGAATCATAAAGTTATACGGGCGGAAGGCTCATCTTTAAGTATTGTTACGTCTTTAAGTCGATGGAGTGATAACTATTCTTATTTACTTGTGGCTTAGTTTTATTCTCACAGGAAACCTTACTTACCCAAAACCCACACAATTGGGACGTCCGTAGGTACTCTAGAATCCGTGGGTGGCATGGTGTTTTCGTCTGTTATCCGCCACTGAAACAAGAAAAGGTAAAACTCCTATGTTAATCCGCAGAAAGTGTGCTCTCTAATTAGACAGAATTTCGTAGTTCGGAACTACAATTTCTGGCTCACGATCAATGTAGAAACAAACGCACGAGACATTTGTTGTTGTCGAGCTGTTGTATGTATCATTTGTTTCCCACTTCACACAGTGTTCTTAAAGTTGAGCCAGGAATTGTGCTTCCGAATTGCAAGATGTATAGTCTACGATGATAGATGTTAATTTGTTTGAAATCACGTGCGATTAAGTGAAAGAACTCGTGACGTAATATTCTGCTGAGCACGTCCGTTCCACCCCGTGCGATGCTACGAAACGAAAGGGATGATAGGTGATAGTCATGCTTCTATAGTATGGAGCAATGGAGCGTTATACATGTGCAATTTTCAGACGGCTCCATACGCACTTCCTCAAAAAAGAGTAGTGGCAAATTCTTTTAACTGAAAGAATGCAGTCACTGGAAAAACACATCGAAAGTTAAAGTAAAAAAATGCGTACCTTTGACTGCAACGGTGCAAATCTCCGCTCAAGTTTTATGTTTTTAAATGGAAACTGACCAAGAGGTTTTTTTTTTACATTTTCTATGAATTTTCCTACCCCATCTAAAAATATTCACAAAAAATTTCAAGGAGTTTCTATGCTATTCTTATCGTCCTTCAAAAGAAAATCAAATGTGATCAAGGATTTTTGAACGTTGTAGGTGAGGTGCACATTTTTTCTACTAGTAATCGCACCAACATGAACGTATATGTAGAGAATACCACGCTTTGGATCTCGTTTTTAAATTTTCTTTTCAACCATGAACGGCACCAACACGACAAATAGTCGTGCATTATTAACTCTCTTAAATAGCAGAACTACAATGTAATGAGACTTTCAGTGGAGGACTCAATGATTATTGTCTATGAGTGTCGTACAATTCGTACGTATCCGAATCATGCGATGATGTTATCACAAAGATGACACTGAGGCGAGGCTTATTTCACACGCCTCGCTACCGAAATTAAGAGGCCCAATTAAACCATCCGAAAGCTGTAGACACAAGTATTAACTGCGATAGACAGAGAAGGAGGGACCTGCAGCCTGATCGTTGGAACTTCAACTGGCTTTGTCGGCAAGATTAGAAAAGACATAGCACTGTCTGCGCTGTGTAATGTATCGATTTTCGATTTTTGTCGTTCGCTCATACATTTCAACAATCGGGCTGCTGCTGTGCGAGGTAACAAGCTGTAAGCACTGCCCAAGTAGTGCAATGCAACAAAAATATTATAATAGAGTTTCGAATAAATGTGATAAAATTGATTTTTTTTTTTTACTTGCAAAATTTCGACATTTCTACAAAATTTAATCAGGAAAATATCGATTTTAAAGGTCCAATATAAGATGAGATTCATGTATCAGGAAATTGGAGCACTAAAAAATGAAGAGAGAGAGGGGGGAGGGAGAGAGAGAGAGAGAGTGTGGGAGAAAGCTTAACTTGTTTCATTTTTATCGCGAAGTTCCTGTAAGAAGTGCCCCTTCAATCAGTAAATAGGCAACACTCAGAACATCCGGCCGCAGTAGCAACAATTATTTTACCATGCATTTGCAATTCATCGCAACCTGATCTACTAAAGATGCAGTGACGGAGAAACTATATACATTTCAATCCAATTTCTTGGACAAGCGTGTCACGCAATTTTTTTTTTTTTTTTTTAATTTCAATTTAAATTCTGAAAATGAAATTGAACGAGCGTACCTCAAGGACGAGATGACTTTAGATCGTGACTTGGAAATCGTGAAGATTGTTATTGGAGAAAAGGAAATTATTGATGTACTGTGCTATATGGTAGCAAACAAAAAAGCCGACTGCGAAAATTCCCGTAATGATGTAGTTCTCCATTTTAATAAGTGCGGGAAAAATTTAACTCTCCCTGCCACGAAATTCACTTTACGACCGTGATTCGGTCAAGTTAGGAAATAGCAAAAGAGTCACTGGTGCGACTGAAACTAAACTGCACTGAAGTAAGTTTTTTCAATGGCTTTTCGCGGCACGGTGGAAGACAGAGGTGACAATCACTAAGATTCGTTTAATTATGGTCATTATGAATAACTTGCGCGAAATGGAAGCAAGCTATGATGCTCATTATAGCATAAATGAAATAGAACATGATGGGTTTGAGTAACCGACTGACCATACGTTTTTTGCGTGCTGTTAGGTCATCTCTTATTCATTTAAAATTATGTAATACCCATTTTTTAGTTTTGGAGGCCAGAAATAATAGATCTTCTACTTTTTTTTCTCAATTCAGGCTAATAGCTTTCTTAACGAACTGATAAGCTGTATCAAATGACTATAGTCCTGATTTAAAAATTGCGACAATTTTGCCTATGATGATGAACTGAATCCAATAATAGACATCGAATTTTTTCCACACTCGTCGAGTGCAACATTATATTAAGATACTCTAGAGTGTCCATTAGACATGACGTACAATTTTGTATCACGGAACGGAAGTTTTAATCGCCCTTTATTCTATGAGGGCGAGAATTTCGAACGCTTTCAGGTGGGTGCGAGGTATATGTAGCCGCGGTCCACCAATAGTTCAAGATTGGAGATCAGCCATGGGTCAGCAGTTGGTTTTTTGCTTCTTTCTTTCTTTCTTTTTTTTTATATAAATAAAGCTCTATAATTTTACAGCTGTTTTCTGCTCTAGCCCATTTTACTCTCTCTATCTCTCCCTCATGCTTCTTCTCTTCTTGTTTTTCAAACACATGATCATACATATGTGCGAGAGAACTTTTACGTTGATATTAACTCCTATCGCATATTTTCAGTAGGTAGTTGTAGAGATTTTTTTCACAAAATAAATAAAAAAGAACTACGTTTATAAATTTCATAATTCCTTTTGATTCAATATATTAGTATATAGTTTGTTATTAGCATAAACACAGCCAATTTAGCTGTATCAAGTACGCATGAACTTGCCGTCGTAATAATAGTTTTTTTAGCCAAAGTTAGGAGAGCAAACATGTGGACTGAAATAAACAGGGAGAAACCAAGTCACATTTTAGGGGGAAAATGAGCAAAGAGTATAGTTTTAAAATTAAATAGCTGAATATTTTCAACTGTCAGAATTTCAAAGTCGAGAAAAATATTTTGAATATGATTTGTGTAAGGCGTCGAACCTTATTTCCAAAATTGCGATCCTAAATTATCCTATCAATGTCTGTCATCAGTAGAATTTTTTCATCATTTTCCAAAAAAACTTATTCTAATTAGGAGGCTTTGGTCCCTTGTTACGTAGGCTGCACGTGACCTATGGCATCTTATTTTTATTTATTTTTTATTTTTTTTTTTTTTTTTGGATGCGGTGAATAGATTTTGATAAGGTATCTGACATTGCATAGTCAAACTCTGTCCTAATTATTATAATTATTTGTCTGCTTAATTATCTATTCGTGTATCACTTGGATCTCCGCCCATCAATCGGCCAAAAAGAAGTAAGGAGAACCTACCAACACTCGCATCAGCAGAGATTCAATTAATATCATCTGGGACTATCAACTGATATGAACAGAATTTACCTGTCCAAATTTGTCATTCTCAGCAACTCAACGATGTGACTTGATTTCTCTCTGTCAAATTCAATCCATGTAACATAACGACGCTTTGATTCATACCACTCGTCCATAGAGAAAGGGATACAAATCCAACTTAACCTCAACCAAAATCCCGCGTAACAACCTCAAAGCACAAATCATAACTCACGTTTTGAGAACTCGCGAGAACGAGTAGGAGGGTGAGCGTGATTATTTTAATCCGAACGCAGGGGCGGGCGTGATTTCGGAGGCGGAACTGAGACTGAAAAGGAATCTGGGCAAAACAAATCCGATCGGATAGTATATATAACTATTATATATTTAACTATATACGAAACACAATATTTAAGAGCTGTAAGCCAAATGGAAATGCTTACTATGTAGGCAATAAAATCTCAAAGATTGTTATTTATTTGTATCATTATGCCAATTCTCACTCTCGTTATATAAGTATATTTAATTATATATATATATATATAAAATTATATATATAATAATAAGAATCATGCCCTGATGAAGGAGGCAATGGGCCTCCGAAACATTGGCGAAATAAATACCTAAATTTATATGTGTAACGGTTGCACATCTCATTTAAAACCATCCAAGTAATTGTATATATAATTATATATATAATTAAGAATGCAAAGATGACTCACCTGGGCGTAAGTGCGGCTCGTGAGACAGGAGGAGTGCAGCCGGAAGAGGAGCGAAACAACGACGAAAAGCGCGAAGAGGAATGCGAGCCCCAGGCCCAGGGTAGAAGGCGGATCGATATACACAAATCAGCTGTTCCCCGAACGAAAGCGCGCCGCCGAGTTTTCAAATCCGGGGCCGCCGTTCCCGCTCGACGACCACCCCCGCCCCCCCGGACCCCCCTCGCCCGGCGTCCCCGCTATCCCGGTCTCCGTCCCCTCCCAGCGCGACGAGCCGCGACCTTCATTTTCCCGTGACATACTTTACCTCCGACGATTTGACGGTCCGTCGCCCGACCTACTGATTCGCGCTAATAGCCCCCGCTCCCCCGCCCGTCGGAGTGGTGGTGGGGGGGGGCTCCCTCCTCGTCCGCGTTCGTTCTCTGGTGCATCTCTGGAAAAGCCGGTGGTCCCGTTCGGGAGAGCTCGTTGCAAAATTTCGACCCGTCGAATTTCGCGATTTTTTTTGGAATTGGTTGCGGGGCGCACATGTATGATTTTGGGAGCAA
Source organism: Bemisia tabaci (assembly GCF_001854935.1). NCBI lineage: Eukaryota > Metazoa > Arthropoda > Insecta > Hemiptera > Aleyrodidae > Bemisia > Bemisia tabaci. The sequence goes on from NW_017547132.1 coordinate 6,536,038, forward strand.
TGATCCCTTAAAAGAGGCGGTTTTTAAAAACTCTCATAGGAAAAAAATGATATATTTAACGAAATAGAAAACTTTTTAAGGTCATTTTTAAGAAAATCACCCAGGAAATTACTTATTTCGGGACATATTTTTAGAATTTTGAAAAACACCGAAAAGGCGTTACCTTTTTTATTGTTTCAACGGTCATTACCACCACGCAACTAGCACAGAGGTTGCAATGGATTAGGATGACATGATGGTTAAATTATTACTACTGCATTGAGGTATTTAGGTGTTGAGCATGTTGCCTATTTATTCGGGATTCCACTTTCTGCAATTCATTCGTCGCAATAAAATTGAAATAAGTTGTAACTTTCTTTGCATTGCAAATTGCATATCTTGCTGTCGTACGAAGCTCATTTCATTTACGCTTTGAAATCGGCATTAATTGACAAGTTATTGTAATAGTGTTGGTGTCTCGTGGTGAAATAATTGAATCATCAAAACAAATCTTCATTCGATTTTTTTTAAAAAATACTTTAAGTACTCAAAATTTTTATCCACCAAAATACATATATATTTAAATTAGCAAATTGAGCTAAACCAATTTTCTTTAAATCAGCAGCAAGTTTTTTACTTTTTTATCCGAGTAGCAAATGGCTGGGTTGCAAAATGCACTGTCACCTTCTCGGTGAGGGTGGGTGGCGAAGAGCAAACGAGCTGGTAATCGTTGCACTTTGATTGAATTAGATTCCCTGTAGAAAGCGTGTTGCTCCGTGTTGACTCACGGAGGTCAAGGAAGCGCAAGAGTAAACAAAACCCTCACCCCCCGTCACCCTCCCTCGCGCAGAGTTGATAGAAGCGTGAGCTTAATAATAGCTTCCTTTTTCTTCATATTTATTAAACCCTCCACCTGTAGGGCTAATTAAAAGTATCCTCTCATCATGAGTCAGGAGCCGACATTATATTCGGTCCTAGACCTTTCTACTTAGGGGTGCTACATGTGTTCCTCCTCTCGCGGAGAGGGGAGGGGGTCTGGGAGGTGGGATGTCTCCAGCAATGGGGCTTCCGATAGTTCCTCCTCGGAAAGTATTTTATTTTTCTCTTGCAAATGTGATGCGAAAGTAACTTCTGAAAGGGAGCATGCGACTTTCGGTACAGTTTTGTAGAGAATACACCGAAAAAAAAGTTATGAGAAACATTCTGGGTGTAAAAAAGGTGTGCGAGAACTTATAAAATGCTAAATTACCCGTCACAGCAGTTACTTTTACATCTCGGCATTGCTGTATTTTGCCGCCCCCTTCTCATTCGTTTTGAAATATCAATAAAAACCATCAAGTGAACGTGCCGGAGGGGGAGGGGTGCACGAGACGTGTTTACCTACTCGTGTTGAATACATTTTTTTTCAAAAGCCCTGTCAACACTACTAGCAAAATTTCACGGAACTCTGCTTCTCCATTTATAAGAAATGAGCCAAAAAATTATGAAAGAACAAACATAAATGTGGTATGTGGTATAATAATTTCAACTTCCGCCGCTGCGCCGCGCCGCGCTGATCGCACTGTGTTTGGCGCAATGCGTGAAGTATTCATGCAGTCTTGTAGGCGCTAATATGTGTTACATGCCGACCGCCGCGCCGCGCCGCGCCGAGGGCTTGTCCTTTTCATCTCAAGTCCTCGTCATCATTTCTCTCTGCGCTAAGCTCCAGGCCTAATTGCGTGTTTAGTTCCTCTCTAAACTCGACTAATTAAAGATGCTGTCTCTTGTATCACCGAAAAACGACAAAATTAGAAATTACTATACTATCAGGAAAGAGAAATTTTGTCCCTTTTTCTCATTTGATAATTTTTTCTTTCTGAATCCGATTTTTTTATACCTACATTAAAAAAAATTGCAAAATTTGCCGCCATGGGCCACGGCCCATGTGGCCACCCCCTTAATCCGGCCCTGTCTCGCACACTTTTTTTTACATTCAGAATGTTAAATCAACCTCACTTTTTTTTTGGTGTAAGTATTTGCACTTCCTTCATTTATAATTCTGTAGGTATCCAGTCAAAAAGTAGAATGGAGTGAATTACGCGAATTTCAAAAAAAAGGAATGGGTTAATTTTGGAATCTATCCAGGACAGTCCCTGCACCACAACGTTACCTATTGATATATTTTTCAGGTAGTGTATTGCTTCTGAAAAGTCTAAATGTCCAAATTTTACCGTACAATTTCTTTTATATAATTACATAATTGAAAGACGAACTAAGTTTTATTATTTTCGTGAATGGGTGTAATTTTCTGTAGGTAAAATAGTCCCAATGCTTGGAAAAAAAAACGAGCCAAATATCTTTCACCAGACCCTTTAAAGAAAATTCAAGGTCTCACTCTCTCACTGGTATTTAGATAAATAAAATTCTGATAAATAAAAACAAGCGCTTAGAAAACAGAAGTCAACTAATTTATTCAATAAACGCGTGGTATCATTTATACAAAGTTACAGATTGTTACAAATATACAGTATAAAATAACATTTATAGTACAAATGAACAATAAAAAAATACTCATATCTACTTCATCAAGAAAATATTTACAAATTACGTAGAATTTCATTTGGTTTATAACTTGAAAACTGCGGCAATTCTTGACGTTGCGAATTAAGTTTTGGAAATTAAATAACATTCAACATTATCGGTTGTCAGTCGTTTGTAATGATGAAGGCCACTATAGACTAGACTTGGAATTCCGAATGGAAAAAGTTTTTGCCCGAATTAAGACTATATTACATGACTTCAATTCTATAATACCTATGCAATCCATGGTCGTAGACCACTATGCAAATCAATGAACCCACGTACCATTTCATTGGGAATTTCCCAAATGGTACCTATGCTGACTTTGATTAAGTACGCCTGATTAAAAAATTGATGAATTGACGACAAGTTCAACAAGTTCGTTTTCTACAAGTTCTGAATGTCGTTGGGAAATTAGGTACCTACATGATTTTTAATTTGAACTTATGAAAGGTAAATCTCTCATATAGGTATTTAGGAGGGAGCCGATTGGATCTCTGGCAGGGGTAGCCTTCCCTGCAGTGACGTGGCCAAGAGAGAAGTGGGGGCCTGTACCTGACAAACCTTCATTTTTAGTGATTTTCAGGAATCATTTATTCTCGAATCCCTCCTCCTTAGAGGAAAAATTTGACATTTCTTTCCGTGCCACTACCCGGTCCCGCCCACACGGTTAACTTAATTTGGACTAAAATTTCCAATTAGGAACATCAATTTCTGGCTCATCCATAAAAACACTTATGGGCATACATGTGGAAAATAACTGATTTTGTCGTCAGATAAACTTTCCGCGAGTCTTAAGCCATAATCCGCCACAAAAGCAAATTTTAGGCAATTTTTGCCAAATTTGGCAACTTTCCAGTCCGAATTTTTTGGTTCAAAGTTAAAATTCGGATTCAGCGTCAAAAATTACATAGGAATCACTGAGGACATTGCTACCCGGGATTTCTGCAGGCTCTAATCCTTATTTGCCTGAACTATTAGGGAAACTGCATATCGACGGTGCAAGTCGGCAATCACATAACTCGTTTGCGGTGTCTGAAAATCTCCCCAACTATGTTATTTTTTTAAAGGAGAACAAATGGACATGATTCCTTGTAGTTTTTGCAGAATTTTCCTCGCACATAGAAGAAAAATCACGGCAGTTTTAAGGAATTACCGTTGAGTAGTTTTCCGTTTAAAGAATAAAGTATGACAGGAAGTCTGCGACGTCGCAAATCGAGTTATGTGATTGCCGACTTTCACCGTCGATATGGTACGTACGTTATTGCTAGGCTGATTGTGAGCCGGAAACATAGAGTACCTAGAGTCGTAATGTAAGTGGGAGAGCTGGCGCCATGTTCTGCTCGACAAATTCCGAGCCCGGTGTGCGCCGAGTTCGGGTCGCTTTTTCGATACATTTTCGATCCAAAATGGCGGTGTGTAATACGTGGTAATTCCTATCTCCTTTGTTGTTGTTGTTGTTGTTGTTGTTGTTGTTGTCATCGGATGGCCGGGTACCCGTGTATCGCAAACAATCGATTATGCATCGAAAAAGTGACCCGGCGTCACACAGGAGTCTCGGAATTCGGGACATGGAAAATGCTCAAAAGTGGCGCCAGCTCTCCCACTTACATTACGACTCTATGTACTCTATGGCCGGAAATTGTGGTTCCCAACTGCAAAATGTAGTCAATTCATTAGGAGTCGGACGGATTTTGAGCTTCTGGTTCTATGACTCCGAGATCGCGTGTCAAATCGGAAAGACGCTAATCGCCTTTTCAGTATCGCTATCTGGAATCCGGGAAGAGACTGGTTTGCTTGGCGAGCCCCGGCCCATCTCGGCCAGTCCTCGCCTCCCTAGGGGGGCCGTAGCCGTTCATTTGAAATTTCGGGGGGGACCGCGGGGGTGAGATGGGTTCCCCGAAGGCATCGCCGTGGACGTCGACCACCGTTTGGGTCCTCCCGCCTCTCGCCACCGGTGAGGCGGCTCCCCCTCTCTCGCCTTGAGACTGGATTTCGTTTATCCTCTTCAGGAGGATCTCTGAGAAAATGTCCTGGACCTCAGATAAGTCTGTATCGCCATCGACCTGCGGAATAATAAGATCGTCGTAATTAACATGGGGCACAACATGGGAACAGAGAAAGGGAAAGGATGAGCGTTGACGCCGGCGCAGTGATACAACTATTCGTGCTTGGTGGATCTCCGTGTTGCGTCTGCAAAATTGAAGGCGCGATGGCGCGAGGCGTGAATTTGAAAACAGCGCAACATGGGAACAGAGCAAGGGAAAGGATGAGCGTTGACGCCGGCGCAGTGATACAACTATGGAGATGTTGCATGTGTGAGGAATTTGCGATTTGACTGTTGATTCTTGTGTGAAAGTTCGCGAGAAACACGATGGTGCCACTGGTTTTCTCTGAAATCATCTCCCAAGCTCAAAAGAATGCTCTCAAGTTGAGGCTAAAATGCAGGAGATATCCCACGCTACCCTAAGAGTCCACCTCTACATCAAGGCAAACTCTCAATGCAAAGATAGGGAGCAAATACATTTACAGGGCTGCCACTTTATTTGGGGACGCAAAATAAACTAAAAACACGGCATCACTGCTAATGTACTTGCTCCCTATCTTTACATGGAGAGTGTGTCTTGATGCAGACGAGGACTCTCAGGATAGCGTGGGATATCCCCTCCATTTTGGCATCAACTTGAGAGCTTTTTTTGGAGCTTAGGAGTTGATTTCAGAGAAAACCAGTAGCACTATCGTGTTTCTCGCAAACTTTTGCACTAAAATCAACAGTCAAATCGCAAATTCCTCACACATGCAACATCTCCGTTCGTGCTTGGTGGATGTCCGTGTTGCGTCTGCAAAATTGAAGGCGCGAACTCGCAAACAAACGGAAATTAACGCAATATGGAAATAGAGCAACAGAAAGGACGCGAGTTAATGACGACGAAAAAATCGCACCGTTTCATGACCAAAAATTTTATGTCTGCAAAAGCTGCATTTGTTGTATAATGTGAATTTTTTGCAAACCTAACAACTAACCGACCCGGGTCTTTCAGACGAAAATGTTTTTAGAATTGAATTAAGTTAAGTATCAGGGTCATGCCCTTATTGCGATAAAACCATATAGTATTTGTAATGACTTAGGACTCCTAATCGGTGCCATTTTACCTCTAAAACGTCTTTTCACAACCGCTATGTCTCTTTTGCATACAACCAGATACATTTGATTTAAATTAGCTGGAATAACTTAAAGGAATTTTGTTATAACGTTCCTCAAAAATTCAGATTTTATCTGGGGAAATTCGGCAGCGTCCGATCACGAAACGGGGGTTTTCCCTAAATTTTCAAAAGAACAATTTTCAGGAATCTTCGAAATACTTTGGGTCCGAAAACGCCACTGCTTGAAATCTCCTTGGAAATTATTTTAAAATAGGGATTTTAGTGAATGTAAAGAATACTTTAGGAGATTTCAAGACAAGACAGTTAAAGGATCGTCTTGAAATTTCTCCCTAAAACTTAAAAACTCTCTCCTTTAGTGGAAAGTTAACAAAGGTTTATAGGCTTCTAAAGATAGAGAAACGATTATGAATGAATACAGCCTTAAGTAAATCATCTTGAGATCGGTATGAAACGAGAATCCGAGACAGCTCGGGTCAGTGACAAGCTAATAATAAATGATCGAAGACTTACAATATTCATTCTATGGTCATCATCCAAATGTTTGAGCAATGGTAGAGTGTGTTCTCGAAAAAGCTCGAGTCGTTTCCGAAAAGCTGCCACAGTGTCGTCTAAGCGTCCTCGCGCCAGCTGAAGTTTTGAGCAATCCAACAATATCAAAGTCGGCTTTTGCTTGAACTATATCGAATCAGAAAAAAATTGATGATACGATAAAAACTAAAAGAAAAACCCGTCATTCTAGTATTCCCTACGCAAGTAGCACAAGTCTATCGATGAAGTTACGATTACGTGGTAGAGGCTTTGATCGAAGATCGAGTTATGAACGAATTTTGATCAAAATAGACCATTTGATGACAGATGATAACCATGCAACATGTTACGGTCGAAACTTGTAGGGCCACCGAGTTGTATGTATCACATGTATACACCTGAGTATTCATCATATTTTACCGCATGGAACATTTTTGCCAACTTTTTATCTGAACTTGACCCGAAACAACGTTTTTAGGACTGATGACTTTCACGTTTCGATCAGATTCTGATGAGAATTTTAATCGTGGATCGAGGGCTGAAAATTGTGGATACTATGTAGGTGTGCCGTGTATGTTGCCTATCTAGTAATTGAAGGGGCTCCGTAAATTGAAATTCATTTGAAAATAAAGCGAAATGAGTTGCAATCTTTTCATACATTGCTAGTGGCTCGTCTTTCAAACACAAAGAAATCATTTTATTGATCGTTTAAGATTGACATCCATTCTGCAAATGGCAAGAATTTAGTGGAGTTGATACAATGTTAGGCTTGCTTTTCGCAAATTTAAACATCTTACCTTGATTTGGAACTGTTCTAACTGCTTTAGATCTCGAGGGAATCCATCTAATACGATACCTTTCGCAAATGAGTTATTTTTAATTTCTCTTTCTACTAGATGCATCACTTGCTCCTGCAAAAGACAGAAAAATTCATTTAGATTACAGGAAATTATTATAAATGTATCAATGGTGTTCACACTGATTTAACACACTGTCAGGGGTCGAGTTTTGAATGTATATGTCGATCGACGAGACAAGACAAAGCCCTATCTTAACCACTATTACATCGCAAATCAATATGTCTGGTGACGCTGATCGAAAATTTCAATAATTGGCCTGCAGTGCGATGTTTGATTGAAATCTTAAGCCTCTTTTTCTGTAGAAAATATAGGCGAGTACTACAAAAAAATCCGTTTTAAACGTTGCTAATCTTCCATGACAGAGTACGGTATAAAAGAAGTTGAGGAATTTATATCTAGCGATGTCAGAATCTATCACCATGACATCGACTATTTTGATTACTATCTCAGAAATCAACTTGGCCATTCGTGGAATTCGTAACGCTTGTGCTGCATAATATATTACTCGCATATTTAACGTTTTTTCTCATGTTGGAAGATGTTAACTCACCGTTGGCGCTAAATCTCCGCGCGCTATGATATTTTTCAGCTGGTTATCAGGCACTTGAGAGGCATTCGTTGTTTCTAACAATGAACGCAACAACTGTCCTACACTAATATGAATCCATCCATGAGCTTTTCGAATTGCTTTTTGGCACAGGGTAGATTTATTGCTTCCAGGTCCGCCTAAAAATAAAAGAGAGGAAATAAAGATGATAATTCATGATGATTCGTGATTCATTATGTACTCAAAATTAATAACAACTAATGAAACAAAACAAAAATGCGCGTGGTTCAGATATTTTAAGAAACTTAGATTTGTTTCTGCACAACTTCAGAGAGATTCCTCTCCGCGCTACACCTCATTCACCCAACTTAGATACAAAAAAATAGCCACAAGTTCTGGATGGATGGCTAGCACAATCAAAGTGCCTTCAATTGATCGTGATACCACCACCAATGACAGTTTAAATTCGCGCTCAGTGGGCCAGTGGCTCACTGGGTTTCTCGCCAGGATTAGGGCATTCCAATAACTCGCTCTAACACTGACGAATTTAGTCCATCCGCATTCAATGAATTCTTCGAAAGAAAGTATTTTTCTTCTGAATAATTTCACTTGTATAGATTAATAATAATATCAATGTTTTTATATTTTAATTTATAAAACTAGGTTTATCGATGTTTTCAGCCTCGAATTAGTTTCTTAGAGAAAATGTAATTATGAGTTCTTAACATAAAGTTTCAGTGAATGGAGGAGAAGCGTCGAGGGCTTTTTTAGTTTTTCGGCCACAACTGGATTATGTTAAGTGTTTCATATTTTCAAAGCGTTAGCCCCAGGTAGGCGCTATGCCAAATATTTAGTCAAAGTCCTTAGGCATGCCAACTCATCAAATTTTTGCCGGTTTGACACTTCAAGGCGATTTTCGCAATAATTTAGAGACGTATAAACTATTTATAAAGACCACTACTTCATAATTTTTTCCTTTTTTAATGTAATATATCTATACAGTTTTTAAGTTTATTTAGGTTTTAAGGTGATTCGATGGACGCCAGATTTTGTGTCAGAACGACGTGCGATATATCGCATCGATTGGCTCTATTTTTTCAGCTACTAATCATTTTTCTCGAATTTTGAGATCGCAATTCTGTTGCCAGGAGACTAAAGCACTCACCAATTTTTACAAACAAAATCAACGTAATGGAGGCGTGGTTTTTTTAGAGAGAAAACATCGCATTCGATACCGATATCGAAACTGTACACGAATGCGGTATCAACATCCAAGAAGCTCAACCCCCGGAGGCTGCCCCACCCGACATCCAAAGAGCCCACCCCCCGGGCTACGACCGTGGCATCTAAGAAGTCCAACCTCCAGGGGCTGCCCCATCTGGTATCCAAGGAACCCAACTCCCCGGGGGCTGTCCCACCTGACATCCGAGGAACCCAACCCCCAGGGGCTGCCTCATCTGGTATCTAAGGAGCCCAACCCCCCGGGGGCTGCCCCACCTGACATCCGAGGAACCCAACCCCCAGGGGCTGCCTCATCTGGTATCTAAGGAACCCAACCCCCCGGGGGCTGCCCTCCCCCCCGGCATCTGAGAAGCCCAACCCCCAGGGGCTGCCCCACCTTGTATCCAAGGAGCCAAACCCACCGGGGGTTGCCCCACGTGACAACCAGGGATCTCAACTCTCGGGTCGACCTCCCTGGCACCCAAGAAGCTTAACCCCCCGGGGTTGCCTTACTTGGCATGCAAGGAACCCAACCCCCTTGGGGCTGCCCCACCCGACATCCAAGGAGCCCAACTTATTAAAATTTTCAAACAAAAGCTATTCTTTGTGAGAAAAAAAAAATCCCACTTTGAGAATAAAACTTCGTGCGTGAGACATGATGTTTACGTACGTCCTAAGGATCCCCGAAGTTTTGCATCCGAAAACTTGAGGTCTGGCTGCCGAATTTCGGGAGACTTAGCGGAAGGACTTCGGTATTTTGGTTGTAACTATTCGAAAGTCAACCGAAATACCGATACCTGTACTTCAGATATCTGACCCGAACTTTGCCAGCTGAACCTCAAGTTTTCGGGTGCATCATCCGAAAACTTTGAATATCCACGCGACTTAAACTTTGGGTCCCACGCTCCAAGCTGTTTTCTAGACGCATTTGTTTCTCAACTTGTGTATATAGCAAGCAAATCCCATGTCCTCTAAAAAACTTGGTTCTTTTTACCTTTAACTTAAACCTAATGAGCCTAACAAGCCCATAATGAGAGTCTAATAGCTACTGGAAAATCGTCGCTCCTCTGAGGTGAGGGCGTATCTTTATTTCCACATGAGACCCGGGAAGCACATATTCATACAGAGAACAGGGCTTACGTGGAAATGGGTCAATTGTGCTGGTCACAGAATCGTGATTTGACGCTTGATTTTTGTAGACGAGCTAAAAATAAAAAGCTCTGTCAAAATAGCAACTTTCACTTTCAATATGAACCGAGATATCGCGCTCCGAAAAATTCGGTTTACAATGTCATCCACCGCGGTTATGAATTCCATGATCTCTTCCACTTTGGATTCATCCAGAGTCCCTTTACAGAGAGAGTGAGACAACGCAGCTTACAGATGTCCCACACGGGAATGAAGATCACACAAATGGGACGTTTTTAGTGACCTTTAATCAACTCATTCCCGAATTACTGTCTCCGTTCCCTCTCTCATGCTCTCATTTCATTTGTCCCGCACCATATCTCCAATTCCCCGGTCCATTCCAGTTTATAGTCTTTGCAATGGACCATCAGACAAGGTTCGAATTTCAGCATTCTGATTTATGTTTCTTCACCAAAATTTCACATAAAACACGATGCGTACAACGAAAACTACCGAAATTAACTCCATCCGAAGATATTTAATGATTCTTGGTGCTTGAATTGAAATCACCTGCTCATGAAAACTCAATGCTCTACGTGATTCACATCGCGCGCTAAACGTTATCATGAACGTCTCTGTGATAAAAAAAAACTGGCAACCTCATCAATCTTGACGCTTTGGCTCAGCTACAGCAAATTACTTATAGTTTAAAAACACATGGTATGAAATGAACATTGCTCGATTGAGAAGCTTGCTGAAACCGTTGTAGTGCGCGATTTGACTCACGTAAAGCTTTGCGTTTCTTGTGAGCGGGCAGTTCAAAGTCCTTGTAACCAATGTGAAATAAAAATGTTAATATCTCCGTTAGGAATTGGTTTCAGTATTTTCGTTGCGCGAATCGTGTTCTACGTGAAATTCTGATTAAGTAACATGTATCAGAATGCTTAAATTCGTACCTTGTCCAGTGGTCCATTGGTGAAAATGTAGTCTTTATTCCCGTTTGTGACACTGTGAAACCGTAAAATACGGGAACCAATCCGAAATGTATTCGCATTGTCTTTACTATCAGTATGAAGGGACTATAGATTCATCAACCGATGATACACACATTTGCACTGGGAACTCATTGTGAAACTCAGATGAAAGCAAGGTGGAAGAAAGCAAGGGTGTCACTACTGCGGTGGATGATGTCACAAATCAGGGCCGGATTCACCTACTTGCCGCCCATGGGCCGCCTGTATTTTTCCGCCCCCTTCTCATTCGTTTTGAAACATCAATAAAAACCATCAGGTGAACGTGCAGCGGGGAGAGGTGCATAAGACGCGTTTACTCGTGTTGGGCACATTTTTTGCGAAGTCTTGTCAACATTATTAGCAAAAATTCACGGAACTTTGCGCGAAAGTTAAGTTCCGTGAACCTCTCTCTATGTGAACAAGGCCTATCATTTATAAGAAATGAACGAAAAAATTATGAAAGAACAAACTGACCACACCGTGTTTGACGCAATGCGTGAAGCATTCCTACAGTCAAATAGGCGGTGTGCGTTTCACACCGACCGCTTCTGAACGCAGTGTGTTTGACGCAATGCGTGAAGTATTCATGCAGTCTTGTAGGCGCTATGCGCTTCACGCCGACCGCTGATGACCGCACTGTGTTTGACGCAACGCGTGAAGTATTCGTGCAGTCTTGTAGGCGCTATGCGCTTCACGCCGACCGCTGCTGATCGCACTGTGTTTGACGCAATGCGTGAAGTATTCATGCAGTCTTGTAGGCGCTATGCGTTTCATGCCGACCACCGTGCTGCGTCGCGCGGCTCCGTTCGAGGTTAAATTGCGTGTTTGGTTTCTCTCTTAACTCGACTACTTAAAGGTGTTGTCTCTTGTACCACCGAAAGACGACAAAATTAGAAATCACTATACCTTTAATCTCAGGAAATGAGAGATTTTGTTGCCTTTTCTCGTTTGTAATTTATTTTCTGAATCCGATTTTTTTCTCTCTTTTTTTGATACCTACATTAAAAAAATTGCAAAATTTGCCGCCCCCTAGATTTTCCGCCATAGGCCGCGGCCCATGTGGCCATTCCCTAAATCCGGCCCTGTCACAAACCGAATTTTTCAAAGCGGGATATCTCGGATTATAGTGAACGCAGAGAATTGTTGTTTGGACAGATTTCAATATTATTAACTGATCTACGAGAATCAATCATCAAAACACGATTTTATGACCACACTGGAAAAAAAACCTCCTGGTTCAAGAGTGCCATTTCTTGTCGCCGGATTTAAGAGTCTGGACTCTTGTTTCAATGCAAAATCCGCTTGAAACAAGAGTTCAAGACTCTTAAGTCAATGCAATGCGGCATTGGTCCAAGAGGTTTTTTTTTTTTACCAGTGAGCGCAACTAACCCATTGAGATACACTTTCACTTGAGAGAGGAGACGAAATGTCTTACCGACGATCCAAATGACAGGCGGTATCCTGTTACTAGTTTTCTGTTTAGTCTCTTTCGTCGGAGAGTTGTAAACGGAGATGCTGGTCTTGAGCGGCTGATTAGAGGCTCCTTCACCGGCGGTCTTCATGCTTCCAGTCTGTGTCGTCGACTGCTTTCCGATTATCTTCAAAACGGCCGATCGGAAATCTGCGTAAACCTCTGTCGGATTCCTCTCCCCGTTGATCTGGGAACAATAACGAACGGCCAAAAGTAAAAACACAGTTCAAAATGTCCTAGATTATAAGGTTATTTTTCTTGGTCAGATCAACCGAAAGGACCTGGTCACTCAACCAAATGGAGACGTTGCATGTGTGAGGAATTTGCGATTTGACTGTTGATTCTTACGTAAAAGTTCGCGAGAAACACGATGGTGCTACTGGTTTTCACTGAAATCAACTCCCAAGCTCCAAAAAAGCTCTCAAGTTGAGGCCAAAATGGAGGAGATATCCCACCCTACCCTGAGAGTCCACGTCTACATCAAGACAAACTCACCGTGCAAAGATAGGGAGCAAATACATTAGCAGGGTTGCCATGTTTTCAGTTTTGGAGTCCCCAAATAAAGTGGCAGCCCTGTCAATGTATTTGCTCCCTATCTTTGCATGGAGAGTTTGTCCTGATGTAGAGGTGGACTCTCAGGGTAGGGTGGGATATCCCCTCCATTTTGGCCTCAACTTGAGAGCTTTTTTTGAGCTTGGGAGTTGATGTCAGAGAAAACCAGTAGCAACTAGTAGTTTCTCGCGAACTTATATATAAGAATCAACAGTCAAATCGCAAAATCCTCACACGTGCAACATCTCCATTTTTGATTAAATCGACCGAAACCTTAGGTTACTCTGAGATTTCATAGGATGAAGAAAGTGTCCTGCTGAACTTAGTGTCTATATAAAGAAAAAAACAAACAAACAAACAAAGAATGACAAGAAGTCTGCAACGTTGTCAACGGATAAACGTGTGGTTTCGCACGTTGACCATCAATATATGTATAAGCATCTCCATAATAGGCGCGAAAAACAGTTCGCAACCTATTCTTAAAGACACCAAAGAGAATTCATTCTTGAATCCAAATTCAATTATTTAATCCAGCTCCACAAAAATAGCTTTACCGTTTCGCCTCCGTGTTCTTACGTCCCTTTCCGATGGATCTACGTACACCATGTCATACCATGTGACCACATACACTTTGCTCCGCCGCGAACAATGATGGGTGGGTGGTCTTTTTGGGGCATCGAGCATGTTATAATGGGTCAAATGTGTAATTTTCATGACATTTTCCTCTCGTGACGGGCTCTCGTGGTCATAGCAGGAGGGTGGCGTGCTTTGCGATACATCGATTAATTTCCAAATTAAACCTATGGAAAAGGATCGATAAATAGGGCATACCTAAGTAATCGATTCTTCACCATAGCTTCAAATGGGGAAATATCGATAATATATCATTCACGCTTCGCCACCGCTAGTGCCAGGCTGGGGTGTCTCAAGTCGTCAAAAAACTATCAATGCTGAGCTGAATCGAACGCACAACGCAAATATTTATCGATGGGCCGCTGGTCGACCCAGGGACGCGGGTCATGAAAAATTCATTGTTTCGTGACAGGGGCTATTTAAGCCATTTAAGCTATTTAGTCAGGAGTAGTGAGAGGCCGCCAGTGGTATCCGTTTGTAACTCTCGTCTCATATTCGAACTTTATGACTATTGAGCCTCTTTGCCTCCCTTGCAACTCTCTGTCCTTTTTCTATATAAGTGGTGTTCTCTCTCATCAGGAAGCATTGTTAAATTTTGAAACTTTGTATTACCTGATCTCCTCGATTAATAATTTCTCTCTTGCACTTTTATATGCGATGATCACGTTGGCCATTCCACAGGTATCCTTGGGAACGTATAAGAACACTAGGGGGCTAATTTCCCTAGCCGCTACCCAGCCCAACCCCCAAAGGACGCTTCGCGCTCTATTACGCCCGCTTTGACGAAAGAACGATAAAAAAATAAAGAGATTTTCATACGCGACTCTCATTTGTCCAATCTCCCTCTGGCCGGGAGCGATGGAACCAATAAGAATCAAATAAAAAAATCTGCATTTATTTCAAACTTCTCGCAAAGACTGAAACGAAACGGAACAAAGCATTCCATCGCTTTTGAATAGTCTGTGCCAAAGGAGCACCTTCTATTCACCTACCTTATACCCTACTAACAGACCAAGATTCTGCATTTCCCGCTTAGTTCAATTTTCCACTAAATTTGGAATCCCCGCCATTTTTTACCGGCGGGAATTTCAAATGTTGCCCCCCTTTTTAAGCTTCCTGGTCTTCTCTCATATTAAAAAACATAGGTCTTATTCCCAAAATCTGATTAAAGCGGGCTCATTTAGGACATATTACCTGTCGATTACCGAAAAAATCATGGAAATCGGCTCAGTAGAACTACGAAACTACGACGGCTTAGAAAATACTACGATTGAGGTTCGTGAGCTGCAAGTTTAGCCGTTTATACTCAATTCAATCGTATGCAACTTTCAAACTTTTCAGCTATCTCTTGAATTATTTTACACGCAAAATTTTTCTTATATTATTATGTTTTTGCTGGATGTATAATCATCCTCTTCCATTTTATTCGTCATTTTGTATGCTCAGAAAGTTATTTCATCCAGAATCAAGACTCTAAAACCATCGATGGGCAACAAGAGGCTTCCAGAGAAGCAGCCGCATCCAATCTCTGAGGACCGGCAAATTGAGGCCGCTACAAGATTCACACTCTCCATGATGCACAGCAAAGTCTCCTTCATTTTAATGGTTAGGCAGAGATAACTACCTTGTGTCGAAATAATCACACAAATTGCGTTGCGGAAATTGAAATGATAGCATTCTCAACGCTTTACGATAAACTTCTCATTGATTTAGCTGGTAAGTGATCAGCGTGTCTGACTTTAGGTCAACAGGTCCCGGGTTCAGATCCCTAGTAGCGTACTGATTTTCAAGGAGCTGATGAGTGAACCGGTTCCAGAGACAAGAGACGCTTCTTTAGTCTCTTGGCCATTGTGGAAGCTTTTACTTTCGGGACTTCAGCATTCTACTGTTAACTTACCTACATGGTTGGTGTTTAACAACGTGTTGGCAGTTTCATTTTACAAACAAGCCGAAAATGGCCGACGTTTGGGAAACTTGTTTGGCTCATGACGTCACCCGACGCTCATCATCGACCATGTAGGTAGGTCAACAGCCGAAATTAGGGTGGTGACTGTTGCTCCCTAATAATTGTCGATAAGGAATTTTTGAAACCCCGAAAGTAAAAGCTTCCACATGTCGCTAGGAGGCCAGTATGGAGGGTCTCTTGTCTCTAATCGGTTCTAGCAGATTTCATTCAGTCTAAATCCCTACAAACTTGAAAAGCATAAAGTAATGCGTCTTTCCTGATGATGCCTTCAGACAATAAACAGCGTAACTTTGAACACTTCGGCTGTGGGTTCCAGAACTGGAGTATAAACCACGAAACTGAATAAATTTTTTAAAAACAATTCTCATTATTGTTATTTTCGAGTATTTACACCCTTCGCTGTTGAAACCTAGTTAACGTCGGACACAAAATCCCTGCATTTAAATCTGCACATCGGATCTCACGTCTTCTCGTGTTCACGATCAATACAATTTATATGCAAATCGAGGTATCTGATAATTGCTATACAGCAGTTCGGATGAAGTTTATGGAATATCGAAAGATATCAACCGAGGCCGGCCTGTTGTTCCGTTTTCCTGGGATCCTCTGAAATTCATATCGAGTTCCCCGTCCTGTTTGAAAATGTATAATTCACCAAGTCAATATCGTAGCGCTCGGAGCAACCATTCATTAAGCCAACTTTCATCGGCTTATCGTGAATACTTTAATAGCGACAAATTAACATGGGGAAATTATACGAAGGCGCAAGGATGAGTGGAAACCCGTATCGACCCGACCCGACGCATTAAAATTATATCGATAAGCCACGAGGGCAGGAGGCAAGTCCCGGATAGTTTTGATTACCAGTTACCGGCGCATTAAAATTATATTGATAAGCCGCGAGGCCAGGAGGAAAGTCCAGTATAGTTTTGATTACCAGTTACAGACCCTGCGGCCGGGAAAAGAGAATGATAGGTCTTAGAATAGACAAATTGTTACACGAGAGACCGCAGAACGGGCCGATTCTACCCCGCCGCACAGTTGGAATTTGCCGTGTTTTATATCACTGCGGGTTGATTTTCTTACGGTTTGATGAACTGAAACGCTTTGGTTTATTAAAATAATGTTTGATTGAATCGATCTAATTTTCAGTTGGACTTACCTAAAAGTTTGGTTTAATCAACCATAATCTTAGGTTACTCCAAGATGTCTCAGGATGAAGAGATAGTCCTACTAACCTAACTTACTTACGTAACGTTACTTACGTTAAGCTACTTACGTTACGTTCGTCGGTTGCGACTCGTAAGTGACAAAGCTATAAACAAAGACGACAAAGATGATATGGTGGGCTCCTATTGGTGGACGCGGGTAGTTGCAATGGACAAAAAAGGTAGGTAATAGACTAACTGACGGCAACCTACGAGAGAGTTAGTTCATCATTTTCTCCCTTAGTCTTTAGTAACCAACCATTTCAACCAATAGGATTACTCCACGCTCCCTATGTCTTCTTTGCCCATAGGTTTGTCTATCAATTTCAACAATCAGTGCAGTTCATTGAATTATTGTGAGTCCGCTGCCTGTTCCTGTTTTTACTAAAAAGGTGCTATTCCCCCCTCCCCCCTTCCCCCAAGAAAGAATCTTCAGAATACTTGGAGTGATTTATTCCGCTATTATCGAACAAAAAACCGTGATAAATTGAGATGGAATTTCGATTTAATCGAACGCGATCTCACAGAGATAAGATGGAACTAGATCGAGGATATTCACTCATTGTCAGACATTGATAATCCTAGCGATTTTATAGCCAGAATATCCTAGAAAACTCCCACTATATTTCAAAATATCGCGATTTTTCCGTTGAGAAAATCCACTTGGGCACTGTGCGGGTATCGAACGACGGTGACAGGTGGAAATGTCCTTTTTAAAATGTCCAATGTACAAAATATCCAACAAAAAATGCCGATTACAAAAATGTCCACTTTAAAATATCTAATTTACAAGGTGTCCATGGTAAATAAATGCCAAATTTAAAATTTGTCCATTATGTACATAAATGCCCTGAAAGTAGTGCACAATCATCGACTAGGTAAGTACGCCCGAAAAGCCTACTATGTGCTTCGTCCAAGAGCAGCTTCGTCAAAACGTACAATTTCATTCCTGCTTTCTGCCTTCTCCGTCATTTCTGATTTTAACCACCTCCTTCGAGACATTTAACACCCTGGGGTTTTTAGATTCATGGAAAAAATCTACTATTGGACATTCCTTTTTATGGACATTTACTTACAATAGAAAAAGTGCATTGGACATTTTAGAGCCGACATTGTTGCAATGGACATTCCTCGTTGGACATTTCTTGAATTGGACGTATTTCTGCCAAACGGAACTGTGTGCATTAACACATGAGCCCTGGGGCCCATAAGAATATGTGCATAACACTAGAAAAAAAACACATTGGATCTAGAGTCCAGACTCTTGAAAAAATTGACAAGAAAAAGGACTCTTGATTCAATCAGATTTAAGCTTAAATCAAAAGGAAATCCGCTCAAATTAAGAGGCTTGGTTCTTGAATTAAGCTTAAATCTGATTGAATCAAGAGTATTTTTCCTTTTCGATGTTTTTACGAGTCTGGACTCTAGATCCGATGTGTTTTTTTTCCAGTGAACATGGGAGGGCTCACGTTATGATGCACATAGTTCCGTTTGATAAAAATACGTCCACTTGGACTTTTATAATAGGACATTTCCACTGATCACCCGAACGACGCACTTTCCCGGTTTACTTAGAGTACCTTTATAGACAGAGTATGGCCATTCGTATATTTTTACTACATGAAAACTGTTCCGCTTTTTGATTGGTCAACGAGTTTTTAGGCTGCAAGATGCTCTTACGGCCGTAAATAAACAAACAAGATGGCGGCTCACCGTAACATCGATAAGAAGCTAAAATTTGACAAAAATTTCGATTATACGGCAGTAACAATTTAAACTAGCATATCTACGAATAACACACGAAAAACACACGAAAACATTGTTAAATCGCCTTTCACCTTCATCACAGGAGGATGTAAGATGTGCATAACCTCAATCTTGCTTGCTGATAACAGCTATCTTGTTTGTTTATTTACGGCCGTAAGAACATCGTGTCAGCCTATTTTCACGCGACCAATGAAAAACCGGAACAGAAATGGCCATACTCTGTCTATAAAGGTACTCTAGGATTACTTTTTGTTTCGCAGCGGTGTTACATCTACACGGCATGGATTCGTAGCCGTCCGTGCGGGGGCCCAGGCCCACGTGTGAGAACCTCGATATTGGGAGCGATAAGTTTGATAAGTGGTCGCCGGTGATTCGTGCAAAGAGGGTTTGATATGCATAATGAGCGGTATGAATGACACGTCTCATGTTTCTTTGATCGGACGTCCGTCGGCGCGGCGTCCGCGTCGCCCGCGGCTCCAATGCATCCTCGCGTCCTCCCTCCGGCGCCATTCCAACGCGGTGACCACCCAATGCCCTTGCTTCATCGCCAAGGTGGTAGTTACCGATTTCATTGATCATCGTCCCAGTCTAACGTCCTTCGCAACGTGTCGGAGAGAGATAATCCCAGAGACAATTTACAGGTATAAGCTACCTTAGAACAAGGTGAGTGGAACGAAGGTATGCTCTTCCCGACCTTTTTCGGCTAGAACTAGAGTAACTATATAGGGAGAGTATGGACAATTCGCATTAAGTAGCTCTTAGGGCCCAAAAGGGTAGGTAACCTTTGAAAACGAAAAATGTCACTGTCAATCTTTAGACTCCACTATTAAACGAAAATGATTCTTCTGCAAAAATGAGTGAGTTTATGCAAAAACCAAGTCAAATACCTGCTTTATCAACGACAGTTCTCAACAATTGTGATTATTGATCACCCTGGATAATTTGAATTCATAGATTGCCTTCTGATCACGCATCCGAAAAGTTGAGGACGAGCTGCAGAAGTTCGGGTCAGACATCGAGGCATTTTGGTATGTACCGGAGTACTTTAGATGTGTGACCCAAATCCATTGATATACATCGAAGTACTTCCAATGTCTGAATTGTCTGACCTTATTTAATAATATTTAAGTGTTGTACTAATGAAACAGCACTGAAATATATTAGAATAAATAAATATGAAAATATATATATATAATAAACTGACTCTACTTCTGAATCTGAGAGTGACATTTCATCGTATTGGCAGTATAGTGAGTTACGTCTCGTGCCATCGCGCCTTCAATTTTGCAGACGCAACACGGACATCCATCAAGCACGAATAGTCGTATCTCTGCGCCGTCGTCAACGCTAGTCCTTACTCTTGCTCAATCCTTGTTTTGTGGGTTCAGTTTGTCTTATTTGTGGCAGTACTTTGAGGGCTGCCTGAGCAACACAGCCGCAGATGGGAGAGATGTAATCGGACCGCGGTTTTTAACCTTTTTCCCCGAATCCAAACGACCAATCACTGGCAGCAAAGAGCGGAGAATTGGGAGTTCACGCCTCTCGCCGCTACACTCTGAGTGCATACACGCAGCGAATGCTGACCTTGTGTAGTGCAAAATAACTTATTTATTGATTCTAAAAGAAAAACTCGTACATTTTTAGCAATGATTATGAAAATTTTGTCAAACATGACAAAATTGGCGAAAAAAAAGTGGCGAAAATTGTCACCTGATGATGCGGAGTTAGACACTGAGAAAAAAGTCGCTTAGATCTAGAGTCCAGACTCTTAAAAACATCGACAAGAAAAAATACTCTTGATTCAATCGGATTTTTGCTTAAATCGAGAACCAAGTCTCTTAGTTTGAGCGGATTTCTTTTTGATTCAAGTAAAAAGCAGATTAATTCGAGAGTATTTTTTCTTGTCATCGTTTTCAAGAGTCTGGACTCTAGATCCAAGCGACTTTTTTTTCCAGTGGACGATGATCAATAATAAAATTTCTTGTAATGAAGAGCACGGTGCCAAGAAAAAAATTGGAATAAAGGAGATTCTTACCATTGTGAGCATTTTCTTCTGATCAAAGTAATCTATGACAGGGATCACGTTCTTATAAAAATTGGCCAGCTCCATCCGCGCCAGGC
The DNA here is from genome assembly GCF_001854935.1 of Bemisia tabaci. Taxonomy (NCBI): domain Eukaryota; kingdom Metazoa; phylum Arthropoda; class Insecta; order Hemiptera; family Aleyrodidae; genus Bemisia; species Bemisia tabaci. The sequence continues at coordinate 6,556,756 of NW_017547132.1, forward strand.
CGAGAACAACGTGACCCAATTTGGCTCCGTATTCAATCTGCCTCTCTAGAACTCGCTGTCGCCAAGAGACAAGGATAACTCCACTAATTGTTTGTATCTGTAATTATATGAGATTAATTGAAGAAAACTTAAGGCATAAAAAGTGCCTTCGTTACATTCAAACTAGGACCACTTTCACCTTTCATTCAAGCATGTATTCTTCACGCAAATCACCAAATACAAAATAAATTAATCGCAATGAACCAATGAAGTCTTTATATTCTTTTTTAACGCACCAACATTCTTCCATCTGTATTCTCCCTTTTCCCATCTAATTGTATTCTCTGTCCGAACTCTTTCTTAAATGGTTTAACACTCGCTAAGTTATATAGAGGCAGAACTAAATGCGAAAACATTGACGTAGCTATAGCTTCCACCTCCCTTCCCTTCCACTCCGAGGCAAAATTGTGACCACATGTAGGCCCTCAATACCATTGAAACTCCCTGAAGAATAACGCTCTTTTCTGCACTTCTCTCTAAAAAGTATTGTCTAGCTGCGCTCATGTATGCAAAATGATTTGACATCAAGGTACAAAATGTCTCGTAATGTTCATGGCAAGGAAATACAAATACAAAACTGCTCTAATATTGAACATACTATATACTTAGCTCGGTTACATATCGACGGTGAAACTACCAAACCACGTATCTCGGTTTGCGACGTCGCAGACTTCTTGTCATACTTTATTTTTTAAATGAAAAGCTACTTAACGTCCAGTCTTGAAAATTTCCGTGATTTTTCCTCTTCGTGCGGAGAAAATTCTGTGAAAATTTCAAGGAATGATATTTATTTGGTCTACTTCAAAAAAATAAAATGTGAGCGGAGATTTTTAAACACCGCAAACGAGATACGTGGTTTGGTAGTTTCACCGTCGATATTTCTGGTTGATCATTTTTTGCTTTCCTTCCTGCTATTTCCATTCCCTTCTTAGAACTATGTCTTCCAAAATCACTAGTTCACTTTTTTTTAAGGATCCCGACCTGAAATCTTGCGCCTTAAGTTGTGACTGGTTTATTTTAAGCATGAACTGGACCATAGAAACAAGGCAAGTGTGCGCATTCCAATGATAAATGAAATTATAAAATTAGTTTACCTTATTAGAATATTCTACTAAATCACGCATATTCCTCGGATATCCCGAGACAAGGTAAGTCTTGGCTGCCGGCGCCATTTTCATCTCCAACATTAAAACCTCGGTTACAGTTCGACTCATCAAACGACTGAAATCACTTGTTCCAGCAGCTGAAAAAAAAATCGTTTATCATTAGTTGTCACGCTGTACTGGGTGAAATATTCACGCAGCTCGGCAGATGATACAGCCTGCAAAATATGTACTCTTTTAACAAATCAGATCCAAGCACTAGAACTGAGCCTCTAGTCAGGAGGCTTCCTCATACTTTATTATTAGTTTGAAGAGGGGTATCCAGAAAAAAAAAATAATAAAAGAAAAACTTAATTACGGAGACAGAGGCGAATGGTGAAATTCCAAAACGATGGTGAAAAACAAAAACCTATGTCAAATTTTAATCAGCCTCCGGTTCAAGACGTAAAGATTTCTTAATCATAATGCAACTTTATATTTTAGGGGGCACTGAAATTTATTAAACCTCTTGCAACTCATTTTTTAAGACTTTAAAGATTGTGCACGTTTGAAATGTGAAAATTTGATCATTTCCTTTAACCAAATTAGCTTTACTGGAAAGTGTGTTTTCGTGGACCAAGGCCTCTTTTTCTCTCGACAGTCGCCATTACAGCAATCATAAATGAAACATGTTCTGTTCTACCGAGCTGAGGAAGAACGCTGTATGGGCCTTTAGATGATGCCAAATTTATTTTAAAAAAACACGAATGTTTGGAAAAATTGTAGATATTTTTCTCCCGATTTTGCAGAGAATTCTGTTCGCAATTTGATCTAAATTTTTTTAAAATTTTGAGGAAGAATATCCTTCACCCTTCATCCATAACTTTCTTCAAGGATAAATTTTTCCGGGAGAAAATTTGGCAACGTCTGAAGGCTCATACGGCGCCCTTCCTTTAGCACAACAGTGTTAGTATGTGCCTCTGCAAAGCTGGGCAAAGTTGACGTAATTTTTGATAAAACTGGGCGGAGGTGAAACAAGGTGGAATTACTCACAGTCTCCAACACTGTATTGTTGAAGTAGATCGGTCATATTGATGTGGACAACCCCTCTTTTTTCCTGCGTGAGACTATCACAATGGGTCACCTTACCGCTCCCTGGTCCACCTGAAACACAAAGGAAACTAGGTTCGTGAGTGTGAAACCGCATGCAACTCGTTGAATGAAACGTGGGAAGAAAATGTAATCAGCGTAGAAGGTTTAAGAATAGCCTTCGGTGACCCGGTGAACTAGTGATCGAGAACTTTATCAATGCTACTACTCTCATATTCTGCTCTTTTCATATTTGTATTCTCGTATACGGTGCTCTGAAAGATAAATTGGACATAACCTGTGGGAATAACGGTCTTCGTGTAGAAACCGAGTCATTATTTCGGACGTGTCCGTCAATGCTGTAGCGGGATTGCAATGGAAGAGGGATGAAGAGAGCGAAAAGAGGAACTAGCAAGTGAGAAAAATGTAATAATGAGGGTAGAAAATATTTGAATTGAAGAAATATAACTACACTTTGAAGGAAAAACTATCATATTGCAAGAGCGGCATCGGCTAATTTGAGTCGTGTCACAACGTGAGGTACAGTTTTTACCTTGAATTCTCGAGGATTTTTCGTAAAAAATTGCGCGTTTCCAAATTGCAATGAGTGACAACTTTTGCGTTGAGAAATTTACTTGGAACAAATGGTCAAATGTCGTCGAAAACCTCGCTCATCAGTCATAACTATACGAAGTTTATAGCCCTCTCAGCGGGGTCCTGAAGCATCGAACTTTTACTATTTAGGAATTCATTGTATTGATAAACTTTAATTTTGGTTTTTGCGAGAGTGGGAAGTTTTAATTGCTCGATTGTAATTTAAAAAAAAAAAAAAAAAAAAAAAAAAAAAAAAAAAAAAAAAAAATGATTCTTCACTCATGCACTAAGAACAAAATTTTGTCATATGAATCGTTAGAAAACGGTGATGCATGTCGGTCGCAGTATTCGATTCAAATAACCATTCTCTTGGTTCTACGAACCGTACCTATCCTCGATTCATGCAACCGAACTTTGAAATCAAATCTAACTGTAGAAAAAGCTCGGTTGCATCAATTGAGAACGCGGTTTCTAAACTAGGAACTACTGCCACACGAACCGCAATATGCAACACTGCACTTACGGCTCATAGCAATTTGGTTTATTGTTGACATTTTTTGATATGCTAAAGGTGTTCTGCCAGGAATTTAATGGGAGACCGTGTTTTGAGGAATTTTCCAAACCATTTGCATGTGGAAGTCGAGTTGGTGGATGATCCCACTCTACAGAATCCCCTTCATCCCTCATCCTTCTCCGTGCGTTTACGTGCCGGTTGGTGCCACTTTCTGTTGGCGCCTCCCTATGACTAACTGTTAGTCGTTGGTATACCTCAACCCTAGAGGCGGATCCAGCAATTTGGCAACGCTGGATTTCCTCCATTTAAACTTGCGTTGAAAAATCAATCCTAGTCGAAACACTCCTCCGAGAATCGATTTATTCCCATGGGTTTAAATGGAGAAAAGACAATGTCGCCAATTTGCTGGACCCGTCAATGCACCCACGGAAACGACGGGCTTAGCAGTATGTTCGAATTGTTCGACTTTCAAAGGCGAATGCACAACTGAATACTTTGCACTAAAACGCCTTCAATTAGGAGCGATACTGAAGTGTACACCGATGGTCGAATAGTTGCATCTTACGCATTGACCAACGCAGCAACACGTCTATAAGTGTGAGGAGCGAGGATTCGATGAAGCTCAATGACAAAACAATTAAAATTATTCGTTATCGCTAATTTTTACACAAAAATTGATGAAATCAGTAGTGTAGCAATAGTTTACTCGACTCCATTCTTTTACAGATAAATATCACTTCAACATTAAAATTACAAGCTGTGGTTACCCGCTTCTACCTACAGCAGCCTGATTGTTGAATTTTTTTGTTTGTCGGGACAACATAGATGACATAGGTTAAAAAGCGGAGCGTGATTGGTCGGCTATGTCTTATCACTGCTTTGTCGTGCCTTTGTCAGGTGGAATGGACGACATACTGTCGGAAACTTAAGAGGTGCCGTTAGCTTGTCGTGAGTTCAACCCGACATAGGCACGACAAAGCAGCGATAAGACATAGCCGACCAATCACGCTCCGCCTTTTAACCTATGTCATCCCGACAAACAAACAATTTGATTAGGCTGCAGATCCCTCCGTATCTCTTTTTGTCTCCTTTGTCTATAGCCTTGTCTATCCATTTCAATAACCAGCCTGCTGAAAATGACTATTTCGGCGATTAAAACTTGTTCTGAGTGGGATTCGCGCGTATTTTTACCGCGGCGCAGATCGATCGGAGGACGGCCCTCCGAAAGTGAGGATGAACAAAGGAGGGGGGCTGTTTACCTCGGAGACTAGACTTAATAAAGAGTGGAGGAGCCGCCGAATTCAGGGCCGAGGAGGTGCGTATTCAATGACGGGATCCGGGGTGTCCCGGTCTCGGCTCGAACTCTAGTGGACTCCAGGTGGGTGAGGGGNAGGGGGTGGGGGTCGCGGGGCGGACGTAAGGAGGTCAGGGGCAGCCGCGGATGGAGTGGACGCGGGTCCGATGGGCCGGTCGTGTCCACGATGAGCTCCGTCAATGTGTGCCCAATCGATCCGTCCTCGGCCCTCGAACCCTCGACGCCTCGAAGCCTCAGTCACTAGCTGTCGCGGACCAAAAACCATTCCCGTCACTTCATTTACATGCCCGTCCATACGGAGACGGGATATTTCAGCGATCGTATAGGCTGCCCACACTCGATGAAGTCCAGGAATGGAATGGAGATGTTGCATGTGTGAGGGATTTGCGATTTGACCATGGATTCTTATGTAAAAGTTCGCGAGAAACACGATGATGCCACTGGTTTTCTCTGAAATCAACTCCCAAGCTCAAAAGAAGCTCTCAAGTTGAGGCCAAAATGGAGGGGATATCCCACCCTACCCTGAGAGTCCACCTCTACATCAAAACAAACTCTTCATGCAAAGATAGGGAGCAAATACATTAGCAGGGTTGCCGTGTTTTCAGTTTTGGAGTCCCCAAATAAAGTGGCAACCCTGCTAATATATTTGCCTCCTATCTATGTATAGAGAGTTTGTTTTGATGTAGAAGTGGACTCTCAGGGTACGGTGGGATATTCCTTCCATTTTGGTCTCACTTTGAGAGCTTTTTTGAGCTTGGGAGATGATTTCAGAGAAAACCAGTGGCACTATCGTGTTTCTCGCGAACTTTTACTTAAAAATCATGGTCAAATCGCTAATACCTCACACATGCAGCATCTCCATTCGGTGCCATTGAAATTTATAGACAAAGCTATAGACATAATAGACAGAGGGAAAAGGGGGCGATACGATCGGCTGTGTAGGGGTGGTCGCAATAGTCAAAGGAGGCGAGTAATAGACTAACTAATGGCAACCCACGACTCTATAGTTAGTCCATCATTTTCTCCCTGGTCCATAGGAACCACTCAATTCAACCCATAGGATCGCTCTATACTCCCCATGTCTTCTTTGTCTATCCATCTCAATGATCAGCCCGCAAGACAAGGGTCATTTTCAGGGAGGAGGCGAAGGGGATACCCGGTGAAAGGGTGACGACAGGGGGTTTTAGAAGAAAACGAGGGAGTGCCAACTCCCTGAAAGGCTTTGGGAGGATAATGAACCTTGGCGGCTAAATGTCGCCAGGACCAACCAAAAGGACTTGGTTGATCAATCAAAAATTTTGGTTAAATGGACCGGAGCGGCGGAGCTGTTGGTTACTCTAAGACTTTTGAGGATGAAGAAAGTGTCCTGCTGAGCTAATGTAACTTTACTTCACTCAATGTTACCCAGAGGTTGCAACTTGCGGAATGTCAGCGTATCATTAGCCCACTACCATTTTGGTCCAACTGGTAGGTTCGGTACGTGATGAGCGCGCAATGCGCGCAGTATTCATACAGTCTTGCAGGCGCTAATATGCGTTCCGCGCCAACCGCGCTGCGTCCGGCGTACGTAATTAGTTAAACTCAATGAGTCAACTCGGCAAATCGCTCCTGACTTTGACGAAGTTACGAATTTTCACCCTAATGATTTGGTCAATGTAACTCAAAGGAAGACTAATCAAAAATATTAACTTAATATTAATTATAATCCAAATAATAATAAAACAATTTCAACTTTTGGGGACGGAAAACGGAGAATTGAAGAGGGCAGCTGATACAGTTCACCGGTGTGTTGTCAGTTATAAAATGTATTCCTTTTAAAACGTGTATAACACCATTAGTGATGCAAATTTCAGCTTAAAATTTTGACTCGATGTTCTGAGGAGTATAGGAAAATTTAGCACCGAAAACTGAAAATCGAAATTTTTAAATCCGAACCTATTTATCCGCTGATCTAAAAAATATGAATGTCCATCTTATGGACCTTTTCTTCTACTTTCGTCACATAGTGTACAGAACTTGTACTCCCAATCCAAGCGATGTGAACGGCTGCAGAGAAAGATGAATTCGAAAATCAACACTATTTTTCGCCTGACTCATGAGCGTCGTGGAGATTACTTTGATAGACAAGGTTTTTCAAAACGTGTTAGGTTTGCCGAAACTGATTTCTCAACACTTTTGTCATCAGTTACCATTTAAGAATATCAGCGTTAACTTCCAAACATAACCTTAGCTGTATGGGGAACAAAGCGGTGCAGAACTGCAGGGTCTCAAAAATGTAATGTCTCTGAAATAAATAAATAAATATAAAAAAAGTGCGAATTCATCTGAGCGGGGTTGTCATTTCAGTCAAATCATCGCGGCAATTGTAACCCGCACTACTCACGGCAGCACCGAATTTTGTCCATTTGAAAGTAAGTAAGTAAAAAAAATAAAAGGTTTTTATCAAAGGAGGCATATCTAAGTGACGGTTTGTTGTATTTATTTTCTCGATAAGATATTACGGAATTTTGGTCAAACTTAAAAGAATGTAATTTTAAATGGGTCTTGTTCAAGGCGTACAAACTGGATTATAAATCCACCGCTATCTTGTTTGAGTCTAGACTCTCTATCAAAAATTGACCGGCTTATATCGCTCCTTCAGAATGCTTAGTTTCAAAACGAGGCCTAAGACTTCTGAGTATGAACAGTATCTAGACCAGAGGGGCTCGTATCTAGAGGGGCAGTATCTAGATCAGATGAGAAGAGTGGGATATAAGATGGCAGACTGTAATTCCATCGTTTGACGAAGGGTTATTTTCCGTGCGTTCTCGTCAGAATATCATGAAACCTGTCAATTTTCTTCTATTTCGGTCCGCTGAACTTAGCCTCAACATCTCAATAGTAATTATTCCGCGTGTTCGTCCTACGACCGTGGCTTACAATCAGACAAATTACCTTGACCTAGATAGGTTCGCGGGCTCATCGGAAACTGGCAAATTTTCCTATTGGCCTAAATTGGCCTATTTTTCAGGCATTTAAGTAAGGTATTCGTATGTTTTTTCTCTTTTTCCTCTCTTTTGAGACGTTTAGTAGATTGAGAGAGAAGCTCAACTGAGCCGTAAAACCAGGACTGTTTTCACCATTCAACAAAATAAACGTAGCTTAGCTGTTAAAAGTAACCGATGTTGCTCCCTAGTCACTGATATGGCCTAATTAGTTCTTTGAAGGCGAATCGTTATAATATACCGCCGAGGAGAAATTTAATGTAAAGTATAGCATGTGCTTTACAGAGACCAGATTTTCAAACTACTGAAGCAAAAATTGGTGTCTTGAGTCTCTCACACGTCGTAATCAAGTTTTTGAATTTTAAATAGTTTCAAATAAGTGTGAAATACCCCACGTTACTGAAAAGAGTTGAACATCTAAATTTTCAAAATCAAGTTTTCTTCCAATTTGACTATCAAATTTGACATTCGCCTTATTCGTAAAAAATCGAAGGCCACGAGAAAGAGCAGAGAGTCCGAATAATGCTGTGACTTACTGCTGTCTTGCGTAAAACTTCAAGCTTTTTTGCCACTTTGTAACCTTAAAAGTTGCTGGTCGTTTCTCCAAAACGAAAACACACAGGCATACTGGCACCGATGTTAAGACACTTCTCATACGGGAACTTTAAAATGAAAATTGTTTCAATTTCGATCAAAGATAAATATAGCGTGATGACCGGATTTTAAAGTGTTCACGTTGGCTTACGCACACAAAATAGGCCGTGAAAAACTTGGAGCGTCGCGAATTAGGCTTTGAGTGTTTTTCAAATCATCGTTGGTGATAAGAAAATGTGCAACTGGGTACGCGCTAAACTTTAGTGTCAGCGGTAATCGTGATCCTCTGCCAGCAAGTCTACGCGATACTCTGGAAGGCGCTCGGAGCAACTATTTCGCCTCAGCGGTATTGCACAGTATCAGACGAAATTGAAGGCGCACTTTCGTACGCACAATGAGACTGGTATTGTTTACCATTATGCAGAGTCCTACTGTGGTTCTTGTTCGATCGATTTCAGTGAAACTTGTCACCAGATGACACTTTTTGACGGGACACTTGAATTTCAACACAAATTTTCAAAATTTAAACACCCAAGATGGTAGTAGATGTGGCCTAAAATGCAATATCAGCTCCTGTTCGATGGGTTTTTCTGTAATTTCACGTTGGGGGTACTTTTTAACGTAAAAGTTTAATTATTTTCAGTCAAATTTTCAAAATTCAAAAATGTGGAAGTGACCTAAAATTCTATATTGGCGTCTACAAAATTTTCCAACCCTCAAATTGAGATACTTATTATATTTTAGTCTCAAAATCGATGAACTCCCTGCCAATTTAAACGTAGCGGAGATTCATACATCGACTCTCTCTCTGCAGCTTTTTGTGTTGAAGCTTGTTTTTGCATCCATGTTTTTATTGTCGTATTCTTTCTTTTTATATTTTCTCATTAGATGAAGAAATATTAGAAAAGCTAATAATCTCTACATCATGAACGCAGAGACACAAAAACGAGCTGATGCTTGCAGCAAAAATTATGTATGTTTTCAGTCAAACATTTATCTTTTCACGACCTTGTCACACTATTAGCTGATATGGCTATAAAGCATAAAAATTACCTAGAGGTACTCATATCGACGGTGTAAGTCGGCAATCACGTAACTCGGTTTGCGACGTAGCAGACTTCCTGTCATACTTTATTTTTTAAACGAAAATGCTCGACGGCAATTTTTTTAAACTGCCGTAATTTTTCTTCTCTGTGCGAAGAAAATTCTGCATAAACTTTACGGAAGGATGTCAATTTGTTCTCTTTTAAAAAAATAACATGGAGGCGGAGAATTTCAGACACCGCAAACGAGATATATGATTGCGGACTTACGCAGTCGATATATACTAAACTAAAAGAAGTAACAAAATGTATAAGTATAGTGATTTTTTTTTTTTGAGTTATTATTACTGGACACACAGTTAGAATATTTTTTTACTCTGCATGAAGACTGGGCTCACTTTGTCTTTATTATTGACTTTATGCAACCGAAGGAACAAAGACTCGTTGCAACGCCGCACTGACTAGTGTGAGGTCGCTCTTAAAAGTCAACAGTGAATGCATTATTTAATGTTTATTTTGATTCGCATAAACTCACCACAAAAGGCGACGGGAGAGAGGGGGCAGTGAAACTGTGGCGCAAAGGTTGTGTCGCTGTGTTTACTATTTGTGAAAGAACTCGCTGACATCAATAGGAGCCTAGGGTGGCACTTGTGAGGAGAGAGTTGCTGATTTTACAAACGAAACTAGGTAATCCGACTTCGAAAAAGACAGCGTCGAAAAATGACCGAGATTTTTTGCTCCGACACCCTAAATTATACCTCAAATTGGACTATGTTTGTATTTTATGCGGGCCTACTATATTTCTGGCAGATATCCGGAATATCGTATGCACCCTTAGTCTCTCCATACAGGTGAGTGCTTGTATAGATAAAGACAGAAATAGTGGTTTCCTATCTCAAGATGTAGTCCATAAAACCCGAGTCTTACAAATACTTATCACTACACTGAGAAAAAAATATGGCTTATAAACCTATTAGAGGTAAATATGGAACACCACTAATACCTCAAGTCAAGTACCTCTACATATAATAATAGCACATATACCTTAGTTATGGTACGGGGTACCTTAATTAGGTACAGAGACCTTAGTATGGTTCACAGACCGAGAATCATTAGTTTATTTACGACTATTATAGGTGTTCCATATTTACCTCTAATAGGTTTATAAACCATAGTTTTTTCTCAGTGTAGGACGTATTTATGCTAAAAGGAATTATGTAGATAGAGTTTGCGTGTAACATAGTTCCTTTTAGCATAAATACGTTCACTTCTTCTTCGATAAGCCTGGAGAGATGGAGTAGAATCCCAAACGGTGGCGGAAGGGGGAAGGTTGAAAACTTCTCGTGGAAATTAAACATGAAACATAATTTTGCTGCACATCTCGTGAAAGATAGGGTATTTCCGATCATAACCGTGCAAACATTGATTAATGCGTTTGATCGGGAGCTAAAAAATAAGGATTGAACATACGTAAAAATATGTATGAAATTAAATAAAATTTAACTTGTTTTTAAAAGGACATAACCTTGCAAGTAATATAATTAGCAAAAAATTACATTACAGCTTTAGGCATCTTTCGGGCATAGCCCATCTTCAATAGCTTACAAAAATTCAGTAGCTCAACAAACAAATCTAATCAAATAATAACAGAACAAATTATTTGCTTAGCTTTGTTTGTTAAGCTACTGAAGATGGGCTATGCCCGAAAGATGTCTAAAGCTGTAATGTAAGTTTTTGTTGATTATATTATTTGCAAGGTTATGGCTTTGTAATTTTTTTAAAGTTTTATTTTACTTCATTTATATTTCGCCTTGCTTGACAAATAAAGCTCGCAAGCTGGCTTAAAAGAATATGTGGTTCGATCATTTCCTAAACGCAGAAATTCAAGAAAAAAGGAGACTAATGAAACAGAGACTCTTTGCTGAAGAAAATATCGCTAAAAGTTCTCTCTCCACTGGAAAAAAACACATTGGAGCTAGAGTCCAAACTCTTAAAAACATCGACAAGAAAAAATACTCTTGATTCAATCGGATTTTTGCTTAAATCAAGAACCCAGCCTTTTAATTTGAGCGGATTTCCTTTGATTTAAGCTTAAATCTGATTAAATCAAGAATATTTTTTCTCATCAATGTTTTCAAGAGTCTGGACTCTAGATCTAATGTGTTTTTTTTTTCCAGTTTCTCTCTGTGTGCACAATTCGGCATCGCGGTTTCGGAGGAAGCGTAATTAAAGTTTAAAATTCGCACAATCCTTTCTTCAGGTGACGGCTCAGGGACTGTGGCGGTCGGCGCGAGGTCAATAAAACGTGGAGCGTGGCGGTGTAAGCGCCCGGCGTCGACCGACCCCTGAGCTCCCTAAGAAGTCCCCCCCCCCTCCTCCTCGCGGTTCCTGGTGATGTCCACTTCCATCGTCACTCATGGCCGGCCCTTCATGTTGAGCCGTCATCCCCCTTCGCTCTGCTTCAAATCGATGCTTTGCTCATATCCTAAATTGGGTTTTCTTTTTGCACGTGTCTACAAATTTGATGTAAAATCTCATGACGGACGACAGGTGGTTCCAAATAGTACTTATTATTGCGATTAAAAGGAGTCATGAGAAACCAAGCCACGTGAGTATTGGCAAATTTAAGTGGGAAATTTAATTTTTTACAAGAGGACATTTGTGCGGATTCCTTTGAAAAGTTTTAGAAATTTGTTTCGTACTAAGTAGAAAATTCGGCAAAGTTTGCATAAAAATCTGCACAACCGTTTTCATGTAAAAAATAAAATTGCCCGATTAAATTTGGCCATACCTAATGTGGCTTGGTTCCTTTCTGTTTAACGCGGTCCAATTACAACTAGAAAATTAAACTGAATCACCGAATACAAAAAAATTGCGATAATGTTAAAATTGCAGGTGCTTGTTTAGCAGGCCGGGGTTTAATAACATTTTGCACTTAACAGTATTTTATTATTTCAACTGGAGATGGAGATGCTCTATACGTCGTAGTTTGAAAATATCAGAATTGAGCTGGTAGCATTAACTTTTATTGAGGGAAATTGCCAAAAGAGCGAGAAAATACAAAACTACCTAAACCAGAGCCAGAGTGTCATTTTAATGAAGAAGCTACAAACTTTTTGGATATAGCTCTTTTTGGAGGATAGGTTAAAAAGATGAGACATTTTCTAACTTCCGGTATGATTTAGCCCGACATATTATTTTTGGAATAATAAGGACCAGTACTAAAATGCGGAATGATTCGTTCACTTAAAATAATCAAGCCACCCTTTGAAAGTTTCTTGAGGTCGGACTTCCTCAAAGTGTATATACAAACTCTTCACTTTAAATGGAAGGGGCATGAGCAACTATTTTAACTCCCAAGTGAGGGTAGAAGTATCTTCAAAATTGAAGGCGCTTTTTGGTTTCGAATATCATTTCGTTTCACAATTGAATCGCCTTTTGCGGCAACTGCCGATGTTCATCTTTTCTATCTTTTTTAAAACTTACTCGAAAAGTTTTTCAGCCACAAGATTAAAAAGAAAGTACTCAAAATGACTCATTAAAATGTTCTGTGAAAATATGTGGACGAGTAAAGAAAATTTGTGAGAAAGATCAAGAAATACTAATGGTTGGTGTCCTTTTAAAAAAATAAAACAGGAAGAAATATTTACCACCTTTCAGTGAAAGATACACATTTGCAGCTTAGCCATAAATGTGTAATGAGTATGATGAGACGTGTTTTATTCGAAACAACAAAATGTTTCAGTTTTTTTCTTGTCTTTTTTTGCGATTCTGAACAACCAGTGAGAGAGCAACTTCCAATTTTAAGTTAGAAAACAGCGTTGCTTTTTTGAACAACATAAGAACGACTTGCTAAGAGCACGTTGCAGTTATGTACAATAATTCTGCCTGGTTCCCAAATTTTGCGCGCAAAAATAAGCCCCGCCCCCACAACACAAAACAACTTCGAACAAAATGCGGTTGTTGCTTGTTTTCACAACATGTTGCGAGTGTTGCCTCCGAACAAAACACGACTATGATTGAATGCGTGTGCTGCTTGGAGAACATTCAATCGCAGATAGCCAATCTTCCGTGTAGCGCACTGCAGAAATACTATCGAGGACTGACCTAAAAACCTTGATTATCCTGCATATTTTATCGAAAGATCCCACCTCCCACGTATTCGTTTCGGGAAGCGCGCTTCTCTATAAAAAGCTCGAATTAAATCAATCCCATAGCCGGCGTTTGGGTCTCTAAATACTCTCGATGTGAATGGATCCGACAGTTGTTACACGCTAGGTCCGAGTAGAGTCCCTTTATACTGAGAGTCAAGACAATTCGGCTCATGGATGTCACAAACGGGAATAAAGATTACAGAAATTGAACGTTATTCGTAATCTTTGATCGGCCCATTCTCAAATGCCTTTCTCCGTTCCTCCTCTCATTCCGTTTGTTCCTTGCCGAACCCGTAATTCCCTGGTCCATTCCAGATTATAATCTTTTCAATTGGTGAAAATGTAATCTTTATTCCCGTTTGTGACACTGTGGAGGCCTAAAATACGGGAACCAATCAGGAATGGATTCAAATTGTCTTGACTCTCAGTATAAAGGGACTCTAGGTCCGAGTGTAGTTCTCTTCGGGAATTCTGCTGCAATGCATGCAACATCCTGCATCATAACATTCATAACTAAAGATTTTAATCTTTTACCGCTTGTATCAGGGTTACTTAACAATAAAAAATAAATTGAAAATCTCGAAATTTACCGATGGATAAGAATTGTAATATTATTATCGTCTAAGAGTTAAAATGAATACGTTTTTGGCAGTGGCGTGGCGTGCCTTGCAGTAAATCGATTGATCTCTCCCCATGAAAAAGGATCGATAAACCGGGTGTTCGCAACGAACTTCTCAATAATTGATCTTTTACCACAGCTGCAAATAGGAAAAAATCGATATTCGTTCATTAACGCCTCGTCACAGATTTTTAGCTTTTACATACGATCATGTTTTAAATATCTAGCTTTATTAAGTAAATTGATTTGATCAAAACTTGTCTCATTAATTTATGTTAACTTAGATTTTGAGTTTAAACAATTTAAATCTTCAGAAGATAAATACTAAAGTGAGATCAATTAAAACCGGATATTATACCGAAATGAAATTGATAATTTTTAGTTGTAAAAAATATAACGATATAGTGATTAAAATAAGACTAGGGGCTTATGGGGCTGCTTCGCAGCCCCTTATTTTTCCTGTACACTTTTCACTTTCACATGTTTTTTTTTTTTATTTATTTATTTTCATTTAATTTTCTGTTTTGTCTTTGAATCGGGTCTAATTATTTCTTTGAGAGAATAAATATAACAAATGTTTTCAGAAATTGTAATTTTATTTAGTAAACTTTAAACTAAAATTTTGTTTTAATCTTCATACAAAATTATTTTTTAGGTTTTACATTTGTTTTCAAACTAATTTTAAAGAAGATCTTTTTTTATTTTTTAAATACTTTGCTTTTTTTTTCGATTAAATTGTTGATTCTTCTTTTGCCATTTCTGTACTGCTTTTCTTCCTATATTTCCTACAACTTTGCTCTTCTTCTTTCGTCCTTTTGTCTTTTCTTTTTTTGCTTCTTCTTTTTCTTCTTCAGTAGCTGTTCCTTCTGGTTCTTCTTCTTTTTCTGCTCCTGTTTAACTTCATCTAATTTTTCCGCTTTTTCTTCTTCGTTTTTTCCATGTTCAGTCTGCTTTCTGGTTTCCGTATTTGCTGGTATGTTATCTTTTTCTTGTTTCGTTATCTTACTATTCCACATATAAGTCAGTTGTTTATTACCCATGTATGTTCCTAGCTTAACTTGTTTGATAAAAATGGTTTTTCCCAAGTCTTCGTGTGCATCCGGAATGCAGCTGCATTCCGGATGCGTTAAGGGGTGGGCAGGAGGGAGGGACGGACTGAGAAACTGAAAAAAGTACGTTACGTAACGGTAAATATTAA
This sequence comes from Bemisia tabaci, assembly GCF_001854935.1. Lineage (NCBI taxonomy): Eukaryota > Metazoa > Arthropoda > Insecta > Hemiptera > Aleyrodidae > Bemisia > Bemisia tabaci. The sequence goes on from NW_017547132.1 coordinate 6,571,981, forward strand.
ATAAACTTACCTATATATGGATCCTTGAACTTTAAAGCAATAAGGTCCACCACCCGGATTATCAATTCGATTTGCAGAGAAAGAGGCAAAAGCAACAGCACTATTATAATTTCTGATATGCTTTATGAAATTTGGAGAATATAAAAATAATGATTTCAAATCGGTATTTGTCCGAATACTCGGTAAAGAAATTAAGCCATTTTGGCAGCAGTTATTAAAATGACCAATGGACATTTCACCCCGAAAATGGCGAGCATCAAATGATGACAAATTATATTCATTGAACCGACTGAAAATTTGGTAACAAAATTTTCATCAAAGTTCTGATCATCAATTTTATACTTCCGAAATGAAGAAATGAAACTTTGATTTTCTATACTAATAACAGAGTTAAGTTCTTGCTTCACTAAACGAACATGCGAAGAATTCTGGAAAACGCGACCACGTTTTGGAGGACGACCGCCTCGGTCATTGAAAATTTCACTCATAACAACTGTTAAATTTAAAATTAAAATTAGTAAAAATTATTATTATTTTAACAAAATCATAACTGAAAAGTTCAATTTTTAAATTAAAAAAAATAAATCAGAAGAAAAAGGATGAAATGAAAATGGAAATTAATAATAAACATATTTATACACATTGAAAAGAAACAGCGTGAAAAGTTCTGATGGGAAATGAGAAAAAAAACTTGGAGGTTATTGACTTAATGAGGAAAAATTGGCAATAGGAAAAAGATGGAAAAAATCATGAAAAACCGTAAAAAAAAAAAACGCGGGAAAAGAAAAATGTAAGTTGATGGCAGTTGAGTGTTGGAAGTAACCTCACTTAATGATGATTGTTGAATGAAAACAGCTGATAAAAAGACAGCAAACAGTAAAGTAAGATGCGTAGCAACAAAACTTTTCCGAAAAACAAAAAACAAAAAACCCCCACTTCCCCTCATCCAATTTATGAGTTTTTAGGGATTTAAAAATCGGGGACGAACCCCAGAAAATAATTTATAGTTTTCCCGAAGCATTGAGAACAACACCTTTCAAATGAACCAACGCCCCTCGCAATTAGTACAGTGGTTGATTCACAATTTCATTCTATTTTTCAAATTAGATATTAAGATTTTAAATTTAAATTTTTAACTATTTAATTTTAAAAAAAATAAAAACCAACCGAAGAACCCTCTATTAGCACGAAAATGAAGAAAACAAAATGCAAACTTCTAGTATTATTTTCGGACACCAATGTAGAGTATCAATATCTCAAAATCCAATGTTTCAGCTCATCTATACATAAAATGCTGCTCTAAAAAGTTTACCCGCGTGAACGTAAGTTCATTTTTGCACGATCCGTCATAAATAAAAGCGAAATAATTACCATTGGTTTTTTTTTCTTTTCTAAAAAAATTACATTGATCTTATAAACTGGTGTGAAATATCAACTCACCGAGGACAAATATAACAGGAACACCTGGTACTTCAAACTTGACGTGCCCATCAGTTTGGGGAAAATTTACGTTACTTGGAGAGTCCACTTTTTCAAAGTCATTCTCATCTGTAAGCCATGCATCTCTGCCGTGCATTTCAAACTCCTGAGATCCATTTTTACTGTTTCGTTCTGAAATAAAACCAAACATAAAACTTAGTAAAATAAGGGTTGTTCTTTCAATGAAGAACAAGAGAGAGAGAGTAACTTTCCAATTGTCCAAACGTCTATGCTTGGAAACCTGTACCAGAGGGAGTAGTAGTAGTAAGATAAGTTTATTTTAAAGCGGTGCTTTAGCATCTAAGGCCATTTACACCTCTGTGTGTGTGGAAGGAGTAAAGGAAATAATTTCTTCCACGGCTTTTAAAAAAGTTATTCACTTGAAATCATTACTCATGAATGAACATTTATCAAAGCGGTCGTAAATTTCACCTATTAGGAACTATATTTCCGGAAATCTTAACCACCTCGCGTGTATCGAGGACGTTTAGGTAACGACACACCACCTGTTGAATTTTTCACTTCCCTTCTTTCCTCTTCACGGAAAAAATGACTTAGTGCTGTGCTGAGCCCTAACTGTTTAGATCAAATGGAGCCGGCTGATATGGCAGTAATGCTGAGACCTACAGTCTGTAGGACTGGATTCTAGACTGTCGTGCTAAGAAAGAACGCTGTATGAACCTTCAGGCGTTGCCAAATTTCTTCTGGAAAATCACGAATTTCCGGGAAAATTTGTAAATATTTTTCTTCCAATTTTTCAGAGAATTCAGTTCTAAATTTGATCTAAATAGTCTGAAATTTTCAAGGGGGCATGCATATTCATAACTTTCTTCAAAAACAAACATTTCCTAATAGAAAATTTGGCAACTCTCAAATATTTATACGGCGTTTTTCCTTAGCACGGCAGTAGAGTTGTCAGGTAGGACTCAGCACTACCGCCATATTAGATGGCTCCATTTGATCTGAACGGTTAGGGCTCAGCACTAAGTCGTAATTTCCGGGTTTGAAATTGAACGTTTTTAAGACAATCAAAAAAGCTGTCTCCATTCAGACATGGGCTCTGTCGTGCATTTTTACGGGTCCTAAGGGCCCAAGCCATGATTAAGATAATTATGTAAAATACGTTCAATTGGCTGATACTCTCAACGCGCTATGTTTATTTCACTGTTTTCAAACATCACCCTACCTCAGGATCGAAGAGTTCTTAACAGGATGGCAAAATTACCTGAAAAATAAAATCTTGAAATTTTACGTGAAATATTTAATGAAATTCCAGAAATGTATGAAAGATATTGAAAAGTACCGGTCTCTTTTTATGTTTCGCAAAATGTAAAAATTGTGACTTTCTTCCATTTTCGAATGTTTGAGTGCGCGTTGCATAATCAAACCCCTGAAATATATGAAATATTTCACAGCCTCGTAAAATTTTATGAAATATCTCACTGAAATTTCCAATATTTCATTTCTTTCTCACGTTCCATGCCACCCTGGTTTTTACTAGTAATGTGCATAGTAAATCACACAGCAGCAGCTGGGAATAGAAGGAACGAGGGATCAATTTGCATTGAGAAGTTAAAAAACAAACTATAGTAGGTATTAAATTTTAAGGCGTTGTTCGATAAGTAGGGCGTTGTGTTATGCGAGACTGTTCGCATTCAAAACCAGCTCAGCAGCTATCAAAGCGAAATTTTCTTTGAGTATGTTCACTATGAATTCCACTCATACCTACTTTAAACATGTAAGATGCGAAAGACGTAGAATGAGAGAATCCTGATTCTCCTCAAAACCGGAAGACCTATGTCTCGTAGAAAGTTACACAAGATTTAATCTGTATGCTTGTCAAAAACTCGTTTAGGAGTTAATTTCTGAGCCTTCCGTTTTTTAAAACGTTTTATATACTGAAGATAATCGGAGAGAACGCTTGACTTTTTCTATACTGTGAAAAATCAAGGCGGGAACTTCGTCGATGCTTGAATCAATACGGCACCCAAAAACCGGGAGTAATATGATTACCTACGAAGCGAAATCAGCACTATAAAAGCGTGCGTAACTCCGCAAAAAGAGTAGATTCTGCTCCGTAATACACTGTAAACCACTCCGTGAGGAAAATAGACTCCTTTCCGCTTTCATATCACTGGAGGTGGAGGTTTTTGGGCGTTTTACAGACTCCGTGAATGTATCTCCAACATTTTCTAGGTATTCTCAACCCATGTGACTAATTTCCAATGCATCGTTTGCTATTTTTGAGGCTCTTAAAACCTAGTGAAAATCAGAAATGGGCCAGAAATTTATGTTTAAAATGGACTGCATTATGCAATTTGGACCTATAAATTCCTGCCCGGTTTAAAAGCAACGTATGTGCCATTAGTTTCCCTATGCACGTAAGTGTTTTTTTAGATGAGCCAGAATTTATAGGTCCAAATTGCAAAACGTAGTCAAATGAGGTTCATGAGAAATGATCGAGGGATCGCTGATTGCCACCCGAAGTTTCAACTTCGCCGAAGTTTCAACTTCGCCGAAGTTTCAACTTCGCCGAAGTTTCAACTTGAGCCGCGACATGCGACACGCTTTCCAATAATTTGATTGCAAGTGTGGAGTGACCACTGTCCGGTGAGTGGGTAAAAAGCGTCGAGAACTACATCACTGACCCTGGTTATTGACCTTATTCCATCGAATCGCAGTCGGCACGGGTAACTCAAGTCCACCAACCGAGTCTCAATACTTCTCCTACAATGCCCAGATAATCGATTATCGTAGACAAAGAATGTACGGCCGCGAGTGCATAAGGTTTTTTTTTCCTTCTTCAATGCATAAACTTTTTCTAATTTACTCTCAAATTCAAAACTTGAATCTTTCAGGAATCGAAAGAGAATAAGCCAGTGGATAAGGTCCTAGATGGTAAAAAAATATCAAATATTTATTTTCAAAATCTCACGTAGAGAATTATTCACACAGTAGAAAGTTTGGAAATCAATTCATGAGCAAGATTAAAAAGTATTTTCAGCACAGACAGATTAGAGATTAGATTATACAAAATGACGTTTGTTTTAGGTTCGCGGTTTATTCAATGGTATCTACAAATATGAACACATATATCTTGTTTGGGAGTTGGTTTTCAAACTTCCCGTAGTGTAATTTATTTTCCTCGTGAAATTTTGAGTTAAAAATATGTTGCATAGTGTTATAATTCATACCTTGTCAAGTCCCCATTGCATCATGCATGTAATTAATTGTATACCACTGGTAGAAGAGACTCCTTTGGTGATTTTTAACAATGATTGACTCCTTAATTTAAATTTGCGTCGGTGCCAAATAAATTCAACACAATAAGGAGAACTTTATTTATTGATCATCATTTTATTTTTTTGAAGTTTAAGATTTGTTTTTTACGTTTTAACAGACGTGAGTTTGACTCAGCTTTAGATTAGATTAAATTTAAAACCTGAGGACAAATCATAAAACAAAGAAACTCCAAGGAGTTAATCGTAACCAGTTAATGATCCAGCCTTAAAGGTGGAAGCTTATTTTTAGACAATAGTTTTAAAATAGTTAGACGTTAGATTTCCGCGCATGAATGAACACAGATCATCTCATAAAAAAAGACAGACTTAATTACTTTTTCTAAGTGACACAGGACACACATAAGCGCAAGCGAAGACGTATCTTTTATCGTAAAGTCTTGATGCAACTATTCGCGCTCCAGAGTTGGCTGTGTTGCGTGCTCAAAATTGAAGGCGTTTTGATTTTCCCCCGCAACACGATTATTAACTTGCCTCGCCGCTTCAAGTCACCAGTGGGATGTTGCGTCCATGATCTGTAAAGGACGTGAAAAGGAGGAGTAAAGGCGGTGGAGGACTCCTTTATGCCTTTCACGCTACAGGGCTAAGCATAATGTTTTATACGCGATACAGGGTGTCCCAAGCCACCTGCACCAGGCTTTTTTCTCGGTTATTTTAGGTCAGATGCAGTTGGAGATTACGGAAGAGAAGAGGATATCGACCCCTAAGAATTCCAATTCCACGCCTCCCCCGTAATTTTTCGGCATTAACTTCAAAATTTGACAAAATTACGGACCCCCAAGACTACATCGAAAAATTGAGAGTTTCAAGTGTCAAACTCTAATGCCTGGTGGTCGATTATTGCCGGAAAAAATGATAAAAAAAATGATTTATAGAATGGAATGATAAAATTAAAAAAATGAAAATAAAATAAATAAAATGATATTGATTGGTTGAAAAATAACCGGAGAAAAGCCTAGCACGGGTGGTTTGGGACACCCTCTACTGCGAGTAGAACATTACGCTTAGCCCTACAGCATCAGAGGACTGAATTATGAGTCCTTCACCACCCTTAATCCTTCCACCCACGTCCTTAGTTCATGGAGACAACACCTCGCTAATGATTTGGAGTTGCTATTTAGCATGAGATTGGGGACATAAACGTCGCCAAAATGGGCCACTAAGCCATAAACGACTTTATTTCACCTACAAGTGAATCAGCTATTACAGAAAGGGCACAATCGACATTTTTTTCGAAATTGAGTTTTTTGCGGTTTTCGCATTAGTGTATGTAGACACATCCTGTAGTGCAGACAGGGCACTATATTCGCATTTTTTATGTGTTTTTGACAGGGGTTAAGTTCCTCACGTAGAGCAGAAAGGGCACTGTTGCAGCAATATAGTGCCGTTTCTGCAGTACATGCCCACTGGGTGCGCGCGCATTGGCAGCGGCAACTCGTCGTTTGTTTTGTTTTGATACGATCGAGAGGTAAGTTTTGCGTTTCGAAACGACAGTGATCACGCTACACGCTTCACTCACGCTGAAAATGAAAGGAGTGACAATTGAACCTTGAGTGTAGGAAGTGCGAGGAGCCCTTACAGGTTGGATGAGGAAGTAGGTAGAAGATTACTACGCTATTGAACTTCAAAGGATACATTTTTTTTTTTTCTTCTTAAATTTCTTGACTTGAAATAAGCCAGAAATATTTTTAAAATTTACATAGCTGTGGGCAAACCACACGGTGAAAGTTCGAAATCGCATACCATCAATTACGACATTGCCAATTTTATTTCGTCTTCTTTTTTTTGTTCTTAAGTATTCTCTATTGAAATGTTGTGTAAATTTTCTTCACACCATCACGATTGTTTTCTGAAAATTTCATGCGAAAATCTCTATTAGTTCTCTTTAAGAAATAGTATAAAAAGAGAGCAGAAATTTTGAAACGTTGCAATGGAAATATACAATTTCCAACTTTTGCTATAGACATGCATCATTGCCATACATTTGAGATGAAAAACGAGGCCTAAAATAATTTTCTGGCTTCATTCTATCACTCTTTATGGCTCCTTCCCCCATGTATTACAGAAAGGGCACTAATGCTCTTTCTTCAAGTGTCATTATTTACAACCCAGAAAGAGTATCATGTAAAAAATTTTTATGGAAATTGTCAGTCTACTTGGGGGACAAAAGAAAACCTCGAAAATTTTTTTCCCAAAAGCTTATAGTTTACTCAAATCAGTTTTTTGCATTTTCTGAACAGTTAACATTTCTGCAATATGTGATTCAAGTACAATATTCTAAAGGTATAATACGCGTAGAACACGTCATACCTAACAACGTGTACATTAAAACGCTAAAAAGTAACAAAAGAACGGAGAAATACGCGGTTGAAAGGGCAAAACTTTTCCGCAAATTGAAAACACTCCGATTTCGCGCTGAGCCAAGTGATGTCATCCGGCACGAATCAGAAGCTAGCTCGAGTTTCTACGGCTTCCGTCAAATGTCGTTCTACTCTTCGTCCACGAAAAATACAATAAGAGAGTCGAAACTATAACCTCAGAATTAAAGGATCGAATCTCATTCATGTTATCTGTTGCGAACTAGCAACAGTCCACTGCGGGCTGATTGTTAAAATTGATCGACAAAGCGATAGACAAAGGAGACAAAAAGGATATGGAGGGATCCTGTTGGTGTGAGCGGGTGGTTACAGCGGACATCGGAGGTAGATAATAGACTAACGGCAACCCACGAGATAGCTTATAGTTAGTCCATCGTGTTTTCCCTTAGTCCATAGGAACCGCCCATTTCAACCAATAGGATCGCTCCATACCCCCTATGTCTTCTTTGTCTTATGCTTTGCCTATCAATTTGAATAATCAGCCCGCTGCGGGCCGATTATTGAAATGTATAGACAGAGCTGTAGACAAAGAAGACATAAGGAGTATAGAGCAATCTTGTTGGTTGAAATGGTTGGTTCTTATAGACTAAGAGGGTAAATGATGGACTAACTATCGGGTCTCTCGTGGGTTGCCGTTAGTTAGTCTATTACCTACGTCCTTTGTCCATTGCAACCACCCGCTTCCACCAATAGGATCCCTCCATATCCTTTTTGTCTTCTTTGTCTATTGCTTTGTCCATCAATTTCAATAATCGACCCGCAGGGGCACAATATACTTAGACGACGAAGCCGTGAATATCAGAGGATCTTCTTCGGCTGGGGAGAGGCGTGTTTTTGAGGGGCTCGTACGCGCGAGTATAAGTCGCTCCATCACCTTGACTACCTTCGCCGGGTCGGGAATTAGCCGATGGCCTATTTTCCAGCTCTGCCCACTCAACTTTTCATCCATCATTTACCCGCGCCCTGCTCAGCGTTTACTCGCCGGCCGTCACCACTCCGACCGTAGCCCCTCGCTCGTCTTTTCTCTCATTCCTCTCCCAAAATTCTACAACTTCGCGCGGACACTGTATTCATTTAATTATTTATTTACTCACGAGGAAAAAGGTCCGGGCTGAAAGACAAGATACTGCGCTGAGAGGCGTCAATTATATTTTCGTGTGTTTCATAACCGGTGATTAAGGCCGCGGCTCGAATTCGGTTTGTACGGATCAAATCGTCGTTTTTAAGATGATGGGATAACGTGACCCCGTTCAGGAATCGCGAAATTATTTTGTCGGTCGCCTGTGGGCCGATTATTGAAATTGATAGACAAAGTTATAGACAAAGAAAACAAAAGGGATTTGGAGGGATCCTATTGGGGGAGGCGGGTGGTTGCAATGGACAAAGGAGGATAGGAATAGACTAACTAACAGCAACCCACGAGAGACCCGATAGTTAGTCCATGATTTACCCCCTTTGTCTATAGGAACCACCTATTTCAACCAATAGGAAAGCTCCATACTCCCTATACCTTCTTTGTCTATTGCTTTGTCTATCAGTTTCAATAATCAGCCCGCTGAGGAGTGGTGGTTGTGGCGCTCGCTCTATGACCGACTCCACTGCGTTTGGTGCAATGCAGGAAGTATTCATGCAGTCTTGTAGGCGCTAATATGGGCCCGCACTATTTAGCTCAATGCGTGAAGTATTCCTTTAGTCTTGCAGGCGTTAATATACGTTTAACGCCGGCCGCACTGCGTTTTGCGCGATTATTCGAACTCGCGTTAGAATAATCGTGGCATAAAATAATAGACCTTAAAAGGCCCATGTTGTGTTTCGACGCCGTATGAGCATTCCATCGTTATGCCTCGTTTCTCTCGATTAAACATTTTTTTCCGAGAAGAGTTAAGAAATTTCTTTAAACCCAGGACCATTATTAAATCTTTTCACTTCATTCATTATCAGAAGGTAGGACATCGATGACTTTGTAAAGACACTACCCTATAAACTAGCGTTAACATAAATATGCGATTGTTTTCCAACTGTTTCCTATTTTGCCAAACCTCTACCGTCTATTAACTTCATTTTAAATTCGCGCATTCCTGTAGCAGATGATAGGGTTTCTAATCGCGCAAATCTTTGTGCCTTTTTCGCGCAATCCTCATATGTTTTCTTAGACCTCTCTCGCAATCCTATATTACCGTCAGGGATATTTGAAGTGTAAAATGAAGAAGAAGAAAAAAAATGGACTCGAATAATTCAATTTCCTACAGAAATATAATTGCGACTTCCCTCCAAATTTTTACTATTTTGTGCGTGTAATTAGAGGGAAAAATCGTGAATTGTTTAGAAAAACCAGGGATCAGTGAAGCAGTAAAATTGTAAGAATGCCAACTTTTTCCCTCGTAAAATTGAATAAGTAAGTGGAAATTGTGCGACATCGAAAGCTAATCACGTTCTTTCAACCAGAGAACGACAAAATGTAATAGAGTTGGGGGGAAGTTAAATAGTTGATATTACATCTTTCAGGGCAAATCCAAAAATTGAAAACAAATAATTAACACTTCGGTAGAAATGGAAAGTTTGCGAACGGAAAATCCGCGATTATTTTAACGCGGGTTCGAATTATCACGCCAAACGCATTGCAGCCGGCATTAAACGTATATCAGCGCCTGCAAGACTGTAGGAATACTTCACGCATTGCGCCGAACAGTGCGGTCGGTGCAAAGCCCATGTTAGCGCCTACAGGACTGAATGAATACTTTTCGCATTGCGCCAAAAGTAGTGCAGTCGGTCAGTTGGTGTGAAACACATATCAGCGCATACAAGACTGTAGGAATATAGTAGGACTGCGTGTCTTTGGTTATATTAAAAGAAAATAGGACGAACGAAAATATCGCGTCGAAACTGTCGATACTTTTATTTGAGATTATTCAGATAAATTCGCGGAAACTTTTCAAAATAACTGCGTGTAGCTTCTTAAGAACATTTATTAAAAATAAAACATAAAAGTGGTTCATAACGTTGCAATCAGTGATAAACATACGCTTTCTTTCGGGTGTACCCGTAAGATTTTGAATCCATTCATCTCTCAAATAAACTTGAACATGGTTGCTCTACGATTTTTCACGATTTTTCAGTGGTTGACGGCCGCGTAGCAGCGTGAACGGGACCCTCGTTCACTTTTTGTGTTCACTTTTTCAAATGTCTATGAAAGCTCTCTGGGCCATTCGTGCTACCTACTAGGACTCTACTAGGGTTCTAGGGCTATAGGGCTATCCATCGAGGAGAGACATGCCCGTAAGTGAGGAGGGAGTGAGCAGTCTTCCGAGATGTAGTTATCTACCACAAACCACCAAGGTTGCCAGATTAACGCTTCCTCGTTGAATATTGAATATTCGCGCAAACAAAGTTTTCAGTACCAGAAAAATTCGTGCAATCCTGTGTATCTCTAAAAAGGTAATAAAGGTGGCATTCGCGTAGTCCTATCGCAGCCGCTAATTCCTATCGAAAAATGAATCAAAGCCCGTAACGAACATCCTACGCACTTAAGGCTCGTACTTCATACCACAAAACGTGATTGTAGTTCGCTCCAATACTCTGCGACTCTAGCTACTTCATTCGGAAAAGTAGGACAGTAGCCCGGAAGAGGGGGAGGGGTGAGATAGACTGGAAATAGGAGTCGCTCGTTCAAGTCAGGTGGCAAGATGAAGAACAGAAGGGCTCGTGACGTAAACGCTGAGGACTGAGGAGACCGTGAATGATCGATTATCGATTCTTCTTCATTTGAATCTGTAGTAAAGAATCGATTATTAAGGAGTTCGCTGCGAAGACCCTGTCTATCGATCCTTATCCATAGGTTTAAATGGCAAACCAATCGATGTATCGCGAAGCACGCCACGCCACTGGAGAAGACCGGAGTCAGAGGGGACGGAGAAGAGTAATTGACCGATATGGACGGGACGCTTGCGAGGACAGGTGGTTGGCGAGGGTGGGAGGAGAGGGGGTGAGTGAGGCGAGTTCGAGCGAGTAATAACTAATAATTAACATCCAAAAAGTATATGAAATCGATAATATTTGAAAGAGAGCGGCTCGCACTTTTCAACCGGGCAGCCGACGCGGCACGCCACCGACCGGACCGCTCGGCCTTTTTTTTCCAGGTTGGAACCTTTGTCACGCTAGGGGCTAGGACTGGGTAGAGTGCTCGGATGAGGCTAGCACAAACGAGTCGAAATAGGACCAAAAAGTGCAGTCAATCTTCCCTCAAGTAGGTATTACGAATTTCCAACGATTAAAACGCGCATTGTAGTGAACGCGCAATGCGTGTAGTCTTCCTACAGTCTTGTAGGCGCTATAAGGGCAATTCTACGAAAAGTGTTCAATGTTAGTCATGAACATTTTAGTCATAGAATGAGTGGTAAAATATCTCACATTTCACTTTATCAAATGACAGATAAGTATTTACAGGGTGTCTACTGGTCCAAGAAAAGCACTGGAAGAATATCACTGTCAATCCTTACATTCAAAGTTCAAATCAAGATGCGACCGACAATGTTTGGAAATTAGCATCTTTGCCCACACGACTAAGGAAACGTATCTGCAGAAAACACGGTATACGGTCTTTAGACAAGAACCAAACCCTTAACGATGTGGCCTGAACTATGTACGTGCTAGAGGGGTAAAATATTGCTGGGTCCACTTACTTCTTTTATTTTCTACTTCAAATTAGGGGCTTGGAGGACAAGGCGCATAAGAGCAGTTTTTTTTATTTCGAGAAATATGTCTTTGAAGTTTAAAATTACATGGATCTTTACGGGGGAAAGAAAGTTCAAACTGACTTTTTGATGCTGGAAAATTGGAATTTAGGAGCGAATTTTTCACAGCATATGTATTAAGTAAAACTTGTTTTACTCGAAATCATTAAAACCTCAATTTTTTACAAACTGCACTTATGCGCCTTGTCCTCCAAACCCAAATATCCCTAAGGAGATAATCTCACGCTTGCAGTCTCTTAAGTTCCATTCGCCCTTCAGTCTCTAAACAAGCCAGTCCCATGTAACCATTGTTTGAGACCGTCCATCTCGGGTCACTTAGCCAAGAAGCGAACCCGGGATCTCCCAATCATATGGCAAGCGCTAAAACCACTACACTATAGAAAGTCGGGTTTTACGGGGAATCTAAGACCAAAAAATTCTAACAATTTCGATTTGTCGAAAATTTGAGCTCTAATGAATATTCGCACACGATTGAAGGATAGAGAGTGTCATATTGATAGCCTAAGTGCAAAACCACGTATTTCCATTGGGATGTTTGATACAGCACATTCTGCTGATGGAGAAGAAAAAGCAAGGAATTTTCCAAAAAGAATATGTTGGCTAGTTTTCCAAAGGAAATATAAAGTATGGCAGGAAGTATGCAAAGTCGGAAACGGAAACTAATTTTGGCCATCGATATATTTTTTGGAGTGGAATGCTAAAAAAGAGGCAAATATCTTGTGATGGGGATTGTGAAGTTAGGAGTGAATCTCAGACTTCCCTGTTAAGCGGTTAACAAGTAAGACACACGAAATCAATCACAATATAGAAATAGAGAGAAGGAGAGGACGCGCGATGATGACGGCGCAGAGATACAACTATTCGTGCTTGGTGGATGTCCGTGTTGCGTCTGCAAAATTGAAGGCGCGATGGCGCGAGGCGTGAACTCAAAATGCTTCGCTCGATGATGCCAATTAGGCGTCAGTTCGGTTCCAAAGAACAGTGAAAAAAGGATGGGTCGAGTAGGTCTCTCCTATCTCCGGCTGTATTGTCTCTCGATTTTTTCTTCTTTTTTTCAACTTGACGTCTGATCATTTTGTTCTAGGATGTATTCATAAACTTATGTTTAATGTTACTATGAACAGACTCATACAACCAATTTTCCTAGCACAATGTTTCACATTTTTCCTGGCAAATTTGACTTTTATTGAAGGAAACATGACAACATCGTGATGCTCGTAGCATCACAGCAGCATTCTCCGTAGCGAGGCAGATATGAGGAAAAAGTTTCACAAACCGAGCTTGTATTTTTCACGACTGAAATACTCTCGGATTTTTCCTTGGATTTTTTCCTCTAGGATGTATTCATAGACCTACATTTTAAACACCATGCAACCAAATCCTCCAGCACAATTTTTCAAAATTTTCCCGGTAAATTTGTTTTTTATCGCAGGAAATGTGGCAACATCGTGAGGCTCATACGGCGCTTTTCCTTAGCAATGCAGATACGAGGTCTGTTAGATTAGAAACCGGATTTTGGTGATAACTAGCTTTCTGTGAGTCAAAATTAGGTTTTCTTGGACTTTTCTGATAGCTGATAACATACTAAAGAACGCTACGTTCACAGATTTTGTTTATCTTGATCAGTGTTTATTCTGTGTCATCTTGAATACAAGGAAGTCAGGTGCGTTTTGCGATTTTCATCATGCGATCACTGATAGAGAAAAGATTCGACATTAAATTTTGTTTTAAACTCAGTATACCTGTACCGAAACTTTTGGCATATGCTAAGTAAAGTTTACCATGATCATTGTATGAGATGTTCTCACTGTTTTGAATGGGTTAAACGATTCAAAACTGGTCAGGAGTTCGTGAAAGATGAGGAGCATGGGAATCGACCACCAACGGCAACTAACATTTGTTACGAGGAAGAAGTGCGGGCGAAAGTCTCGAAAATGGTCGTTTTGAGCTTGCTCGACAGTGTAATATTTCTGAAGGCTCTGTACATACAATTTTGATGGAACATGTAGACATGCATAGAGTTTCAGGCACACTTGCCCCTTGATTGTTGTCCGTTGAACAAAAATCCAACCGAATGTTAATTTCCCTATAGCTGCTTGAACGTTCTAACAATGATCCTACGCTAACAATGTACGGCTACGATACGGAGACGAAACTCCAATCATCCTTATGGATTGAAAAATGCAGTGCAAGACCGAAAAAAGAGAGACAAGTTCGGTCAAACATAAAAATCGCAAAACACCCAGGAGGTTGCCGTACTGGAAGCCACATATCAACAAAGCTAATTAAGATTTTTCAAATCTGTGAACGTAGCGTTCTTAAGTATATTTCCAGCAATCAGGAAAAATCAAGAAAACCTAATTCCGATGCACAATAGGCTAGTTATGACCAAAATCCGGTTTCTAATCTAACAGACCTCGTATGAGGCTATAATGTTTCACAAACCGAGCATATATTTTTCACGACTGAAACACTCTCGGATTTTTCCTTCTAGGATGTATTTATTGACCTATATTTAAAGTTTGTATGAACAGACTCCATGCAACCAATTTCCCCAGCACGCAATTTTTCACAATTTTCCTGGTAAACTTGACTTTTATCCCAGGAAATATGGCAATATCGTGGGGTTCATACGGCGCTTTTCCTCAGCAATGCAGATATTAGGATAGTGTTTCACAAACTAAGCTCATATTTTTCGCGACTGAAATACTCTCGGATTTTTCCTCGACTCGAGTCAGGGGTCTCTTGTATGTTGTTGATATGAATCGGCGATGTGACAATATGCTAAGCCTTCAGTGCATAAGAAATGAGTGAGACAAGAAAGCGAGTGAGCCGGAGAAATGCTCAACACGTTTGCATAGAGTGAAGCGGCGATGACGTCGTAAATTGGTTCATTGATTGATTTACTCGGTTCCCATTCACAAGATTCCCAAGGATTCCCAAGTGTCTCAAGGATAACAGCTTATCGGCATCAAATCACATAGGATTCAAAGAATCTTCCCCTTCCCCTCCCCCCACCACAGTCGCGGCTCCCTTCATTTACATCAAATTCCGTTTCCAGCATAGTTGCCGCCGCTCTGCCGTGCTGAGGAAGAACGCCGTATGAGCCCTAGAAGTTGCCAAATTTCCTTCGATAAATACCGAAAATACAGGGAAAATTGTGAACATTATTTTCCAAAATTTTCGGACAATTTTGTACGTAATTTAATCTAAGATATCTGACAATTTCAAGGGAAAATATGCATGAATGTTGTCAAAAATACATATTTTCTCAAGGCAAATTTGGCAACTCTCGAGGGTTTATACGGCGTTCTCCCTTAGCACACTGGAAAAAAAAACACATTGGATCTAGAGTCCAGACTCTTGAGAACATTGACAAGAAAAAATACTCTTGATTCAATCAGATTTAAGCTTAAATCAAAAGGAAATCCGCTCAAATTAAGAGGCTTGGTTCCCGATTGAATCAAGAGTATTTTTTCTTGTCGATGTTTTTAAGAGTGTGGACTCTAGATACAATGTGTTCTTTTTTCCAGTGCACGGTAGCATTGCCTACCATCATCGATACTGCCGTTCTGAGGGAAAATGCCGTTTGAACATTCGAGAGTTGCCAAATTTATCCGGATAAAACTCGTATCTTTGGGAAAAGTTATGCTTAGTTTTCCTTGGAATTTTAGCATGTTTTAGATTAAATTGCGGACAAGATTGTCGGAAAATTTTGGAGAAAAATTTTAACCATTTGCTCAGGAAATGCGTTTTTTATTGAAGCAAATATGGTAACGTCTGAAGGCTTATACGGTGTTCTTCTTCATGCGCGGCAGAATAGTTGTATTTGATAATAAGCTCATACTCATCCTATTCAATAAGGGCAACTCCCTAGCAATAGTTTCCCCTCTTCTTTTCCCTTTTCATACGTTATTTTTACAGCGAAACTCAGAAAATGTTGCTTTCATTAGCCAAGTTGTAAATATCTCGGGACTTTTTGTCATTTTCAAGGAATTAATAGGCAAATTTAGCCAGACTCAGCCTAATTGCATGCCGCTCCCCATTTTCTTCTTATGTGCTATTGTGTTGACAGAGAACTAAAACTCAAAACTGCTTGAAACTTAAATTCCTACTATATTAAATGTAATTAACCTACGTATTTTTAAGTCTGCATTTCGTTGTTTGGTTTCTTGTTTATAAATACAATTTTAACAAAAATTGATCAATATTTGATGTACCTATGCTAGGCTAAAATTCCTAGGAAATGCGTCCATTCAACCGTACTGAAATATCTATTTTACAAAATATGCTTGATTGTCCTAATAATTATCTGCGTAACTAGTTCTCTAGGCAATTTTGACTGTATTTTATAATAAGGCACCACAATTTATCCGGCTCAACTATAAAAACACATCTGCACAGCAGGGATACTACCATCATAATTGGATGACATTATGTTTTAGAATAAAACGGCTTATAAGTGCGCCTATGAGAACCAGTAGCGTGGCGTGCTTTGAGATGTATCGATTCATCTGCCCTTTAAACCTATGAAAAATGATCAATAAACAAGGTGTTTGCGACGAACACCTTTATAATCGATTCTTCACCATAGTTTCAAATGGGGAAATATCGATATTCAATCATTCACGCCTCGTTATTGATGAGAACTCGATGACAGGTACGAGGTAATCATTTAGGATGATTTAAAAATGATCAATAAACAAGGTGTTTGCGACGAACACCTTTATAATCGATTCTTCACCATAGTTTCAAATGGGGAAATATCGATATTCGATCATTCACGCCTCGTTATTGATGAGAACTCGATGACAGGTACGAGGTAATCGCTATATTACTTTCTGCTCAATGAGCCTTGAGATATTTAAGTTTTTTCAAACAGGAACTATAAGCTGGTTCTCGATGGATCATCGCGTATCTGCCAACGAGTGTTTATACGCACTTACGCGCTGTCTCCTAAAATGCGATATCTTTGAATCAAATAGATTTTTTTTTCTTCCAATAAATGTGTATTCTCTTTTGCATCATGCCACCCAAAAACTGACTTCGAAATGAATCTTTCCTTTGGTTGATAGGTATACTTCAATTTCAGTGGCGTGGCGTGCTTTACGATGTATCGATTGATTTGTCATTTAAACCAATGGAGAAGGATCGATAAACAGGGTGTTCGCATCGAGAACCTTAATAATCGATTCTTTACCACAGCTTCAAATGGGGAAATATCGATAATCGATAGTTCACGGCCCGCCACTGTTCAATTTGAGCGCGAGTCAAGTAAGAACTGTGCTGTAACGATTGTGATCGTGAACCGAGGGTTCGGTTTTACCAACTAAAAGTTCAGATCTGCAAACTGAAGGCTCAGTTCAACGAACCATTAATTCTGGTTCGTAGGGGGTATGATCCGTGAGGACCGAAATTTTGGGTTTGGCAAACCGAGACACCGAGACAGACCTCCCTGGTTCGTTGAACTAAACTTTCAATTCTGCCGATTAGAGAGGTCGATTCGCGCGTCTGAGGATCATACACTTCTCAACCAAAAAGCGGCCTTTTGAACTCATGCGGAACTATTTCACGAGACTGTTTATTTGTGGGCAAGGTTTTCTCTGGTCCAGCCAAACTCTTCATGTAAAGATAGGAAGCGAATACATCACAGGGTTGCCACTTTGTTTGGGGACTGCGAAACTGGAACCACGGCAACCCTGCTAATATATTTGATCTCTATCTTTGTATGGATAATTTGATTGGTTAAAGAGGTGGTCTCTCTCCAAATGTAGAGGATTCCCTTCATTACGACCTCAACTTTGAGATCTTTTTTTGAGCTTTGGAGTTCATTTCAGAGAAAACCAGTGGCACCATCATTTTTTCGCAAAATTTTACACAAGAATCAACAGTCAAATCGCAAATTCCTCACACATGCAACATCTCCATAGTTGTATCACTGCGCCGCCTTCAACGCTCATCCTTTCCCTTGCTCTGTTCCCATGTTGCGCTGTTTTCAAATTCACGCCTCGCGCCATCGCGCCTTCAATTCTGCAGACGCAACACGGACATCCACCAAGCTCGAATAGTTGTATCAGAGCGCCGGTGTCAACGCTCGTCGCTCATCCTTTCCCTTGCCCTGTTCCCATGATGTGCTCCATGTTAATTACGACGATCTTATCATTCCGCAGGTCGATGGCGATACAGACTTATCTGAGGTCCAGGACATTTTATAGCAGAAAAAAGTGCTTCGATCGCAAATCCCCCACACATGCAAGAGCTTCATCTCTCTTGTGCAAAAGATCTACTTGTATTAAATCCAAATAATGTATGAAAGAAATTTTCACACCACAAGCTGGGAGGTGAGATCTCTGAGATATTTTCCGTAGTCTGAGGGCTGATTGTTGAAATTGATAGACAAAGCGATCGACAACGAGGACGTAAGGAGTATGGAGCGATCCTATTGGTTGAAACGGGAAGGTTCTTACAGACTACGGGAGAAAAATTAAGGACTAACCAATAAGGGTCTCTCGTGGGTTGCCGTTCGTCAGTTTATTACTCTCCCGTGTCCATTGCAACCAGCCGCTTTCACCGCAATACCGCCGAGGTAAGGAAGAACGTCGAATGAGCCTTCGAACGTTGCCAAATTTCCTCCCGGAAAAATTTATCTTTGAATAAAGTTATGGTTATTCTTCCTCAAAATTTTCAGAAATTTTAAAACAAACTGCAAACAAAATTTCCCGAAAAATCGGCAGAAAAATATTTACAATTTTTCCGAACACTTGTGTTCTTTCAAAAGAAATTTGGCAACATTTGGAAGCTCATACGGTGTTCTTCCTCAGCTCGGCAGAATAGGATTCAAAATGTTATGAAACCTTTTTCTTACCGATTTTTCCAAATTTTGATGCTTTTACTTTTCCACTAGGGCCGTTTCGAGCAACCCCTCATCGTCAGGTGTTTTTAACATCTGATGATTTGACCTGTGTTAAAATTTTTAACGCCTGACGATGAGCGGTTTCTTGAAACGGCCGTAATGGAAAAGTAAAAGCATCAACATTTGGAAAAATTGATAAGAGAAAGGTTTCATAACATCTTGATAAATATGACCGATAAAGTTAATAAAAAAAGTGAGAATGGGATTCCTCCATATCCTTTTTGTCTTCTTTGTCTATGGTTTTGTCTACCGATTTCAGCAATCAGCCGCAGTTCGTGTTGAGCACTGGAAAAAAACAAAAAACACATTGGATCTAGAGTCCAGACTCTTGAAAATATTGACAAAAAAAAGGACTCTTGATTCAATCAGATTTTTGCTTAAATCAAAAGGAAATCCGCTCAAATTAAGAGGCTTGGTTCTTGATTTGGACTGTATTTTGCAATTTGGAACTATAAATTCTGACTCATCTGAGAAAACACTTATGTGCATAGGGAAATTAATGCCACATACGTTGTTTTTAAACCGGGCCAGAATTTGTAGTTCCAAATTGCAAAATGCAGCCCATTTAAGCTTAAATCTGATTTAATCGAGAGTATTTTTTCTTGTCGATGTTTTTAAGAGTCTGGACTCTAGATCCAATATGTTTTTTTTTTTTCAGTAAGAAAGTTCCGGATATTGAAATGTCCTCACCTGTATCCAAGCAAATTCCCATAGTCCGGGAAGAAGAGATTAGGGCAGAGGCGGCACTCGGTTCAGGCCCTTCTGTCGACGACGCCAGTTTATCCTGTCAGCCTGGATCATCTTGCCACATCCTACCACTTCCACCCTTGCCCGACTCTCAGTAAAAGCGTCCCGCGGAATCTCAGCTCCGGAGTTAAACCAACCCTATCGCGAGAACCCGAAGAGTCATGAGAGCCCCCGAATCACCAAACAATCCGCACTGACGAGATCAAACCGAAAAACGTCTCGCGCGTTCTCCTCAGACACTGCCCGAGCAATTTGACTGTCTTCGATGCCAGAGAGTTCCGGATCACTAGTTTTAAATCCAGTTTTGGATTTTCCCGCAATTTCCTAGTTTCGTTTCACAGTTTTGCCGGATGCAAGACCGAACCGCGTCGGTTCATGCAGGAAGTGGGGGTGTTCTTAGAATTCTGATGCATAACTTGGACTCCTCGCAGATAAAGAGAATTTTCAGGTACAGTAACAAGATATGCAGTCTTTGTTTCTTTATCATCGTGGTTGGCACCTTCTCCTAAGAATAATTATATTCCAATATCGTTCGTAGCTCAAATGCGGTGGTTGAGCGGTCGACTTTAACATCGTTTGTTCTGCCTCGTCCATTGGCACGAGCAGCTTTTTACCAACTATATGCTGTAAAACTGTCAATTTTAGGTTTTAAAAATTTTCTACTATAAGGTCAAGCATTGCATACCTCTTGCGCAGCTTAGATTGGTATCACATCTCATCAAACCTCTAAAAATTGTGATTAAAGCTATATCATTCTTTTCGGGGAACTCATCGTAGCGCATGAATATGCTTGGGTATTGAGTACCTACACCGCTCCTTCGTTATTTTCAGCAGAATATTGTGCTAATTATACGAAATATACTTTACCGACTCACATTAGATACGGAAGAGAAATCGGAAAAGGGACTTTACGATAATACACACTCGATTCTTACTTATTACACACTTGGTCGCTGCGTTCGATGAAAGATTGCCAACAAAATCATTTGAGTGTGGTTCGCTCATTTACACTCTTAAAGACTGAGAATATTTCACGGGTAAGTAAGGATTGAGATACACCCGACCAATTTTTCAATATGACCTGATTTATGTTCACCATAAACGAATGCAACAAATCATATTATAGCTGACACTCACTGTATTTGAATTCGAGTAATTTATGCCCAACGCGTTACGGGAAATATCAAGTACCCGAATTCTGAAATCGAAGAAAAGTTTCAGGAGGCATCTGTAGAAATTACGAACACATCGAAGATCGAAGTCAACACTTTCGAATGAGATGGAAACGAAGAACGTAAAGGCGAAAGGCGATTCACAAGAGCGGAATCGGCACGAACAAGGGATGTTTACGTCTTTCTGAACATTGTTCGTAGGGGTTGAAAATTAGAGGATCGCGCGGTGATAGTTTAACGAGCGTGTTTCGAGGTGCGTTTCCCGCGAAGTGCGATGCGCCCGCCGGTCGGCCGTGGAAGGGTGCGATCTAGGACTAGCAGTGACCACCGTCCACGGCTCCAAGTCCGGCCCCAACCAAGTCCTTGAAGCGGCGACCCCGCGGTCTCCCCTGACAACAACTCAGCCGCGCAGTCGCCATCCGTGACGCACAGTTGGCGGAAATCCTGTCTTCTCTGGCCATCACGGAGAAGAACCCTTCGTGCGTGAGACCCAAAATTCAGGCCGTTTGCTCCAGTGAAGGCTGTCGTGCTAAGGAAAAACGCCGTATGAGCCTTCAGGCGTTGCAAAATTTCCTTCGAAAAATCACTAACACTGGAAAAAATGGACGTATTTATGCGAAAAGGCGCTAAACGCCATTTCCAAACTTCTCAGTAAAGCAAGTTTGACTAAAACAATTGGCGTTTCCGTACTAATGGACCGATTTTGGTTTACTTTAGCTTGTTTGAAAGCTGAAGAGTTCCTCTAATTACGTACGTTGCCAAAATTAGGAAAAAATGCATATTAAGCGAGATATAGGGGATTTTNAATTAGTATTTTGGGGGCATATTTACGTGTGAGAGCAGCCTATTACATGGAGAATGCAGATCCGTTAAAAACTGAAATTTGGAAATTTGGCGCTTAGTTCCCTTTCGTATAAATACGTCCAAATACACATTGGATCTAGAGTCCAGACTCTTGAGAACATTGACAAGAATAAGGACTCCTGATTCAATCAGATTTAAGCTTGAATCAAAAGGGAATCCGCTCAAATTAAGAGGCTTGGTTCTTGATTTAAGCTTAAATCTGATTGAATCAAGAGTAGTTTTTCTTGTCAATGTTTTTAAGAGTCTGGACTCTAGATCCAATGTGTTTTTTTTCCCAGTGAATTTTTAAGAGAATCTGTGAATATTTTTCTTCCAATTTCTCAGGTAATTTTGCTTGCAATTTGATCTAAAAGTCTGAAAATTTCAATTAAGGACATATATCGACAATTTTCCTTAAAAATAAACATTTTATCGGTGAAAATTTGGCAACTCTCGAATGTTCATACGGCGTTTTTCCTCAGCATAGCAGTATGGATCTCTATGAAGTTTCCGGATCGCGCATCCAAAAACTTCAGAGATCCATACTGACGTGCTAAGGAAAAACGCCGCATGAGCATTGGAATGTTGCCAAATTTCCCCAGTTAAGAAAATTATTTTTTTAGTAAAATTTCCAGTTATTTTATACACGATTGCGAATAAAATATCCTGAAAAATTCGGATAAAAATGTTCATACATTTTCCTAGAAATTCGCATTTTATCGGAGGAAACTTTGCAACGTCTAAAGGTTCATACGCGGTTCTTTGCTATTGACGATCTGACATCACTTACAGCTTACAAGCAACTTATAGTAAAGTGATGAGCAAAAACAGTGGTTTTTATTCTACAAACTTGACAATAAATAAGGAAAATTTGTTCGAAAAAGTCTCACAAAAATCCAAGTAGTTTGAAACTAAAAAACAATAGGTATATCTCGATTGGAAGGTTGGATGATTCCGAAGGCGCCAAGATAGCTATTTAGGCCACTACCCTATTCTTAGATTTTCGATTTCTGAAAATTTGACTGAACTCTTACTCTGAATTCGACTCTGACGTCGAAAAATGTTCCCTGCAAGTTCCGTAAAAATCGATCGAACAGGAGCCAAGATAGCATTTTAGGCCATATCCACCATCTTGGATTTTCAAATTTTGAAAATTTCAGTCGAAATTCAAGTTCCCCGTCAAAAAATGCGACATGGTGTACCGACTTTCACCAAAATCGATTGAAAAGAAGCCGCATATCGTACAATCAAAAGGACTCCACACGGTGATAAACGAAACCAGTCAATTTACGTATGGCAGTGCGCCTTCAATTTCGTCTGATACTGTGCAATACTTCCGAGGTGGAATAGTTGCTCAAAGCGCCTTGTATTATCATTTCGACTTGTTGGCAGAAGATCACGGTAACCGCTTACAACACACTCTAGCGCGTGGACAGTTACACATTTTCTCATCACCAATGGGAGGTAAGAAAGATTCATACCTCAATTTGCGACGTTGCAAGTTTCCCACCGCTTATTTTACGTGCATAAACTATTGTAAGTCTGCTGTACTTTTTTCGAGATAAGATAAATACATTATTTTAAAGTTCAATTCAAAACAATTTGTACCTTGACTTTCAATGGGAAGGAAAAAGAAGTTCACTGGGCATTCGTAAAAGCACATATCTAAATAAAAAAAAACAAGACGACGGTTCCAACGTTAAGACGTTGTTACTGTAATGAGCAAAAAACAGGATTTTATTTTGGCAGAATATAGTTCAAATATAAAAACTTCATTAATATGCAAAAATTAAGAAAGGACAATCATTGAATGTTCAAAAAATATGAAGTTGGATTAAATCAACGATCATGACCCATGTATGACATTTTGACATTACATGACATTTTCAATGCAATATTCACTTTCTCAGGGAAAGAATAGGAGGCACGGGCCGTTGGGTCACCCGCCCTATGACCTCTCAAGTTTCTGTTTAAAACAATTGAGATTTTTCTTTCTCTTTTCTCTCTCTCTCTTTTCCTCTTTAATAATAATGAACTTATTCAGCGATGAGATAATGGCGATCATTATCCGGGAGCTAGGCTATCCTGTACTTTACTGAAAACCAACACTTATCATCGGAACGTAATTGTAGGTTTTGGTTACCTACGAATCCTTAACCATAGCGTTTCTAAAACTATGTCCCGCCTATGAGGCTATTGAAATATGCATACGATTTGTGAACTGTGTTTAGACAGTCTCGTGAAATCTCGGATACCCATTTCGTGTTAAGTTTCTAGGTTATTCAAATAGCAAAACTTCTCAACTTTTTAAATTGTAGGCATAGGACAAGTCCGGAACAAATTTATCGTCCGCTCTTACCGATCGAGGATAGGCTGGCAATACTTCGACTTTGTTAGCAATCGTCACTACAGAACCTTTCTATGCATTAAAGCAACGCAATAGTCTAAACCAAGGGCGAATGTAATGGCTTTTATTTTCAGAATAATGGGACAAACTCCAGAGTAAGAATATCATACATTGGTAGTCATTGAGATCTGGTAGATGTACATTACGGAGAAAAAAATCTCGGTTATACGAACCACATATTTGAGGCTTTTCAGATTAGAGAAGTCAAACCTTAATTGGACTGCATTTTGCAGTTTGGAACTATAAATTCTGGCTCTTCTGGAAAAACACGCATGTGCAAAGGGAAATTAATGGTACATAAGTTGTTTTTAAACCGGGCTAGACTTTATAGTTCCAAATTGCAAAATGTAGTCCAATTGAGCGACACGACTCGCTTCAGTTGAGCATTTTGTTTTGAGTTCGACGAACCAAACATCCAGTTCACCGAAATGAAATACTTCGTTCGATCTAGAACATATTCTTTGTTTGCCACAGTTGTCGGTTTGGTAGACTGAAACCTCGGTTCGTGGAATTGAAGTTCAGCTCCATCAACTGAAGCGGTCGGTCCGCTCAACTGAAGGCTTCAAGCCGAAAACTAAACCGAACGTCCTCTGAACCGAGAACTTCCACAAAACTATTTGGTTTGAATCGCCGAAATGTTTTTCTCCTTGTCCACGCAAAATAAAACTTTGATCTTGCTGAGCTGGAGAGTTTCGCCAGCTCACACGGATAAGATACGCGCAGGATGCTTGAATCGCGAGCATTTTGTTGGTTTACCCGCATAAAACAAGGAGAAAAAAACTTGCAACGTCGCAAATTGAGGTATGGATGTTTACCTCACCGTCGATGATGAGAAAATGTGTAACTGCGCGCGCGCAGTACCTAATCGTGATCCTCTGTCAGCGAGTCTAACAATGAGCGATTCTCTTGAAGGCGCTTTCAGCAACTATTCCGCCTCGGAGGCGTTGCATGGTATCAGACGAAATTGAAGGCGCACAGCCGTACGTAAATTGACCGTTATCGTTTACCACTGTGCCCTAGGGTGGATACCGGCATAGACACCACGGACGAGGAATGAACTGTCAGCTCTGCCTTGCTCTTTTTTCTTGCTTTTATACTTCATTTCTAGACAGTACCATATAACGTAGACTTAAAGTGCTTAAAAACCTTATGCTCGTGTCCGCCTTCCATCGCGAAAATCCAGGATTGCGCGAGAGGTCTAAGAAAATATATGAGGATTTCGCAAATAGAATCCTTAACATCTGCTACAGGAATGCGCGAATTTAAAATGAAGTTAATTTAAGGTAGAAATTTGGCAAGGCAGGAAACAGGGGGAAAACGCAATTTTATGTTAGCGCTAGTTTAGGTCTTACCTTCTGGTGATAAATGAAGTGAAAAGAGTGAATAATGGTTGTGGGTTTAAGAACTTTCCTAACTTTTATAGGAAAAAATATTCAATCGGGAGGAACGAGGCAACGTTGTGAATGCTCTTACGGCGTCGAAACACAACATGGGCCTTTGAAGCTCTATTACTTGATGTCGCGATTATTCTAACGCGAGTTCGAATTATCGCGCCAAACAGTGCGGCCGGCGTTGAACGTATATTAGCGCCTGCAAGACTTTCGGAATACTTCACGCATTGCGCCAAAAAGTGTGGTCGGTGTAAGGCCCGTATGAGCGCCTACAAGACTGCATGAATACTTCTCGCATTGCGCCAAACGCCGTGCAGTCGGTCAGTAGTTGGAATCAAAATGTAGGAATGATGTTGGACTATGCGTGTCATCGTTCTTGACTTTTCTGCTCCAGTTTTTACCATAACTAAACCATGCTAAACCATGCATTAATCCATGCTGTTTTCACCATGCTATTTATTTTATATTATATTATTATTATTTTTTTTGTTACATTGAAAGAAAATAGAACGATCGAAAATGTCGTGTCACAATTTTCGATACTTTTATTTGAGATCATTAAGGTAAATTCGTGGAAAGTTTTCAGAAAAATTGTATGTAGCTTTTTAAAAAAATGATTAAAATAAAACATGAATGAGGTACATAACGTTGCAATCAGAGATAAAAAATACGCTTTCTTTCGGGTGCACTCGTCGGATTTTGAATCCCTGCATCTCATAAAAAACTTGAATATGGCTGTTCTACGATTTTTCACGTGTAGTTTATTTCAGTGGTTGGGGCATTGTAGCGGCCACAGGCCCCTAGTTCACTTTTTAAATGTCTACGAAAGCTCTCTAGGCTATTAGTGCTGCGAGGGCTAGGTATCCACCGAAGAGGGAAATGCCGTAAGGAATGAACAGTCTTCCGCGATGTAGTTATCCACCACAAACTACCAAGGTTGCAAGATTAAAGCATCCTCGTTAATATTGAATCTTCGCGCAAACATGAGAGTTTTCAGTACCGGAAAAATTTGCGCAATCCTATGCATCTCCAAAAAGGTAAAAAAGGGGCACTTGCGCAATCTTATCGCAGCCTTCTCTCGTAAAGACGACTTTCCTTTGTAATACACTGGAAAGAAGTTAAGTTGATTTAACATTCTGGATGTAAAAAAAATGTGTGAGAACTCACAAAATGCTAAATTACCCGCTACGGCAGTTAGTTTTACATCTTGACATTGCTAAAGTAACTGCTGCAGTAGTTATTTCAGCACTTTGTATGTTCTCGCACACTTTTTTTACGCCCAGAATGTTAAATCAACTTCATTTTTTTTTCAGTGTTATTATGCATCTGAGGAGTAAATAAGCAAACAAACGAAGAAAAAACCATTTTGTAGAGTCCTACTGATTGTACGATATACCTACGACTCCTGTCCGATCGATTTCAGTGAAACTTAGTACCAGATGGCATTTTTTGACGGGAAACTTGAATTTAAATTGAAATTTTCTAAATTCGAAAATCCAAGGTGGTGAATGTGGCCTAAAATGCTATCTCGGGTCCTGGCCAATCGGTTTTTGCGGAACTTGGTTCCAGGGTATTTGACTTTAAAGGTGAATTTTCATTCACATTTTCAAAATTCAAAATAAAATGCTACCTTGGAGCCTCGGAAATTAAGTATCCAACAATCAAATCGAGGTGCTTATCCTTGTCCTATCCTTTTTTCAAAATCGATGCACTCGTAGCTAATTTAAACCTCGATATTGGTGCCCTCAATTTTTTTTTTTTTTTTTTTTTTTTTTTTTTTTTTTTTTTTTAAACTGATTAGGTATATTTATTCATGTGATGCAATCAAATTGCATACCGTCCGAAATTAAGGAAATTTTAGCAGGTTCGTTAATACGCGTCTGATCATGACAGCCTCGCGCCCATTGCTCCGAGCATGAGCAACTATTCGAGCTCCCCGGAGATCAAATTGCATACCTTCCAAATTGAAGGAAATTTGAATGGGCATGATAATTTGTTGGTTTACAGTTCAATTGAGGGTGCCACGCATTGAGATCTTTGGATTTCAAAAATTTATTTTGGCTCCCATGGTTGATCAAATTCCTCACCCAACGCAAAAAGAATTATTTGTACGAGGCTGATGTAGTGCAATCGCGGGGCCAAACAGCCAAGACCAGGAGTTTATGGCAATGCTTGGCAGAGAATTAGAAAATTACGGTGAAGAAATACATATAGTCTACCAGACAGCCATCGATTCTTTTGCCTGTTCACTAAACCGGAGTTAACCATAAGTGCACCGGTGCCTTCACCAAGTATCCCAGAAGAGAAAAAAATCTTATCTATGGGCCAGAGGGTCTTATGAGGAATTTGATACATTTTCCAGACTTTAAGGGATTAAATTAAATGGTCCCTGGACCAACTAATGTAAACCATTGCCATGTTTTAAACCTTCAGAGGTTATATTAAGAAATCTGAAGATAACACATTTCATATCTCCCCCATACGCCACGAAAATTGGCAGCAGAAGGGAAGAACCTAGCAATCTATCGGCTCAATCTATTTTTTGAAAATTAATTGCCTTTGTCGAGCGTGGATTTTTTTAAAGAACCAATATGACCTGCTTTTAAACCATTAATAAATAGATCAAGTTTAATACTGAACTTCGCCCCTCATTCTTCAATTGTCCTGAAATAGTCTCTAAGACCGGGGCTAGTTACCTATAGATAAGATAAAATGTTAGGTGACTCAAAATAGAAATGAGGTAATAAAAAACACAAAGATGAAGATCATTTTTAAAAACGAATGTAATTAGATGAAAGAAAATAAAGGTATAAACATATTTAACTTAGGCTACAAACATTATGACAACAAAAAGTAAGAAGGGAAATCCATCACCTTCCCCACTTCTTTTCGTTGAGTTCTGTCTTTTTGCTCTTAGGCTGATACTAATAACTAAACAAAAATGCATTCATGCATGCTATGGTAATAGCATTTCTTGAAGTTTCTTTTCCTTATGACTTTCCAAGGGTGAAACTGCTTTGACTAAATAAGAGGAATGAGAGGACCAAAAGATGAACAGAAAGTAAGGGTTCCTAGAATATTCTCTGAGCACCAAAAAACTTGATTCGTCACACAGAAGAAGTAGCTGATCTTTTTAAAACCAAGGTCTCCAACAGCCCTGATACTAATGGTGAAACCGGTTTCGAGCTTTAGAATCTGTGAGTAGAAAATATTATTCGAACTTGAAAAATTTGATGAAAATGACATCACTGATCAAGAGGAAAAAAAGACCAAGAAAAAGTGAGATCTTCAATTACTCCCGTTTTTAACACTGAAGGCTTGTAAACATTTTAAAATGAAACATCAAACAGAATAATAAAGATTTTTCTTGATAATTAATGTGGGGTTGAGTCATTTTTAAAATAAAAAGTCTGGAATTACAAATGTTTCGGCAGGAATTCAGAATACATATCTATGTTCCAACTGAATTGCTCTTTTAATTTAAGAAAGTTATCTGATCATGAAAGGAATCACGTGCACGAGGTTTTAATCAGGGCATAAAATTCACAGTCTGCATGACAAAATAGGCACAACATACACTGAAGATTTTAGGGCTGGAAATGCGTACTTTTAAATGCTCTTCATTCTTATGGAGAAATTGTAGTATGTCCCAAACTGCTAATATATTCTTCATATTTTCTTCACTACAATTAAAGTTTAAGGATACATTTCAAAATATTTCAAGTGAGTATAAATCGAGAAATGAGACAGATATTACATTCACTGAATTCTTAGCCTAAAAAGGTCCTTTGTGGTGCAGAAATGTTCACACTTCTCCTGTACCTATCTTTTAAAAACGTTAAGCATACATAAAATGAAGTTACTATTTGATCAGAGGATCACAAATGAGAAAAAAAAAAAAAATTAAAAGTGGAAGAAAGGAAACAGTCTAACTGCAGGCATTTCAACAAAAAATTGGTCGATAAGGGTATCAGTCAGTCCTGAACTGCTGTGGGGATCTCACATTCTAGAGGAAATGATTATCAGTTGTATAATTGTACCTCTAAATTGTCAAAAGTGTCCCCATACCTACTTGAAAACAACAAAATTTCACAGCCTACATTCAGAGCAGAAAATTGAACATTGGCTCTAGCAATTTTTTCTCATAATTATTCTACTGGAAAGAACCAAACATTCATTATCGTTTATTTCACTTCCTAGAAGAAATAAAGATTAGTGATAACAGCCCTCCTGAGGAAATTTTGGCATATTCTTTCACTCACACTGTCACTAAAACAGGATTACAGGGTGGAAAAGAGAAAAAAAGAAAAACAAAGTAAGTAGATAACAATTAAATCTATGATTAAGGCAAATAATTTAATCTCAGTTACTCTTCAGTAAAATTAAGATCTGGGAGACACAGGTTTGACCTTCGCTTCACACCAGGCTGCAATAATCGTTTGCGTTTCTTTATTGTAAAATTATAAAATGGCAGATGCCGTTCATTATCAATTCTTCCTCTAGAGCTCATACCTAGGTGAGCACATAATATATAAAAAACTTAGAAACAAGAGTAAGTTTCAAAAACATACAAATAACATTAATTCATTTCATTGGTTGTTCTTAAGTGCATAGTTCATATCACAAAATTCAAAGCACAAAATGAATAAAAATAAGAATATTGAGAAAAATTTACAAACCCTGATTTCAATTTATAAAATTTAAAATGATTCCTTCGAGATAAAGGGCAATAAAAATTTCCTGATCCTCCGTAATTTTGGACAAAAAATTAGACTCAGGGCCGATTAAAATTAGAGATAGAAAGATGACTGATGCTTAGACTTGCATATGGATAGAAAAGCCAAAATAGAACTATTCAGACTGAAGGTATGCCATGGCAGTGCCGGTTTAAAGGGCCAAGAAATAACAAAGAGTGGTGCCTAGTGAAGAGTATAAATGGGTAAGATTTCACTTGGAATGTAACTTTAGCATAGTGTTTCTTTCTGGCTTTCAATAATTTTCCTTCTCGCAAGGCAATAATGCAATACACCCCTCCTTAAATAAGGAAAAAGGAAGATAAATAGGGAAACTGGACGAATGTAATGGGCTGCCAGACAAGGTGTGAAATAAAAACCCAAAAAACTGAACAAGTTTTGTCTTCAAAATCTAATGTTTTCCTCATGAAATTTTTCTGAGGTGATAGAATACTCCATTGTGTTGAAAAGTATACCTTATTTAGTGGCCTATGGTCCAAAACATTTAAAAAAAAAAAAAAAAAAAAAAAAAAATTAATAAAAATGTTAATCTTTTTATAGCATTTTAGTTCCATTAAGCCTCATTCTGAAGCAAATATATGGATTGGATATTTCAAAGAGCATAACTATGTATCACATCTGACTTTAAAAATTGTTATATATCTCTCTTCTTCTTGCAATAACACAACAAAATTGGGTAAGACCATTACAGATGAGATTTGAAAGACTCTAAACAGCTGCATCAGACTGATTATTTTCCAAATTTGAAGCTATGTGATTATTCTCTTAAAGATCGATACCACAATGTTTTGGAA
This sequence comes from Bemisia tabaci, assembly GCF_001854935.1. Lineage (NCBI taxonomy): Eukaryota > Metazoa > Arthropoda > Insecta > Hemiptera > Aleyrodidae > Bemisia > Bemisia tabaci. The sequence continues at coordinate 6,602,909 of NW_017547132.1, forward strand.
AGAGGGATATTTTTCATACTTCTTCCGTGAAAAACTTTTACATAAAAAAAAATATCGGACAGATGATTCAATTTAAAGTGCTGTGATGTCAAGATTATGGAGGCACACATCTAAATGTCAGAATTCAACTGAAGTATTCAGTCACACCTGATCTCCAAGTCAAGGCTGACGACAAAAAAATATCGTTTAGGAAAATAATAAGAAAAGTATGACAAGATTTCCTAACAGCGATAGTACATACATTTATGGCTCAACCAGTCACAAATAAATTTAAAATTATTCTAACAGTAAGGATCAGTAAATTTTCATTGCGCTTGTGAATTTAACTCTTAGAGAATATTCTCCTTACCTAGCTTGAGATTAACAGGATACTCATCTTTAATATTCTCAGAATTACATTAGAAAAAAAGATGAGAAAATTAAACCAATCTTTTATACATAACAACTGCTTCATAAATGGGAAGACATATCTTAGCAGATAAACTGACCATTTATCTGAAAAGCAGCAACTTGGAGTTGCATTTTGTACTTCTTTTTCATTCACAATTCAAGGATGAAAAAATATAATGGGAAGAAACTGAAAAATAAAAATGCTTTCCACACCATGCTCTTTTAAGAGCTATTGCGAGAGATGGACGGGATGACTTTGATAGAGGTTCAGACTTCAGCTCCTAAATCTTGGACCCCACTCTCTGCAATGGGCACATACTTATCATCTATTTTCACTAATAACACAGTCTTATCAACGTGAGACCTCCGGTTTGGATCTCTATGGTTGGGAATCCAGCGATGAACAACCTGAAAGCATCAAAACGACAGGTGAGTTACGAACACTTGAGTGCTATCAAAAAGGTAAAAAAATTCTCAAAGAACACCCCCAGCAAGATTAAACTAAATACATAAATCCAGCCAATTGAATATTTTTGACCTTTTCTTGCCTTTTGCAGATGATGAGTTGTTGATTGTCAATGTTTCTTTGAATAACTATATGATTCCATCAAGGGTACAAAATTAAAAAGGTTTGCATTAATTCATCGACTATCCATTTATTTCACTAAAAGTAGACACCGGATTATCTGAACTTTCCATAATCCAAATTGGCCAACTGTCAGGTTAGTTCAACTAATCCAAGGTTTACTATATCTCTTAACCAAGATATTTACAGGATTTTATGCAAAAGTTCAAACTTTCCACTCACACTAAACAACACCACTAAAACAGCCGGATAGAAAAGTGCTGAAAAGAACATTAGTATTGCATTGAGGCTTTGACATCCAAAAGCTCTTTTGCTTTGGAAATGATGAATGTAAACTGACCTGTCCTTCCATTCCAGTTTGGGGTATCCAGTCTTGCCAAAAAGTACGGCCACCTTGCTGCCGCATCCTCTCATCAGGCCAAAGGACATCTATCCGTCGCCCCAAATTTACAGCATCATACACTTGATAGGGATCCACAATCTAAAAAACATGAATGAGCACTTATTTTAAACTTTCAGGTTTCAAAAACAAATAAATAATTCAAATAAATTATCGTGCGAAGAAAACTAAGTCCCTTACAATTAGTAGGACATCCATGAAAGGAGATACAAAAGTATAAAAATTACCAGCATTTTCAAATAACCACGCTCTTTTGTTTGATTATGAAATTCTCATGAGTAAAAGCAGAGAGGACATATTTGAATTACATTTAGCAATAAGGAACCACTATTTTTGGCTCATTTAAGAAACAACATAAATGCCATTGGTTTCCCTATGCAGATACGTGCTTTTATGGAAGAGCCAGAGGCAGTGGTTCCTTATTGCAAAATGTAATCCTGTTCACACACCTTGCACTGCCATTTTTCCTATAATGTGAGAGTTACTCTCAAGCATGGACAGTTGGATTTGCCTGATGATGACTGGTGACTGGACAGTTAAGCGACTGGTTTATCAGTCTCATCGTGATTTGCAAAAACTTGCCTAGCAAAGTGCTTACCCCCAACATTTGTCAGCCATCATTTGGCGAATTTTACTCAACAAATTACTCATCAATCATCATGAGACAAAAAAACCGTTGACTTCAAAAAAATACTGTCGCCTCGTCTAACGATGTTGCATAGATTGTTCAGGTGGGATATCTAAAATGTATGATAAAACTATTATTACGAACTTTGGTCATTAATAATACTCAATAGATTGCACTAACTCTTTATCACATCTCACCAAATGTTTGTAATCCAAATTATGTCACACCATTTGTATACACCACCATCATAAAAGAATTTGGATTACAAATATTTGATGAGTCGGGATAGATAGTTAATTGCAATCTAAGTATCTTCAGAATATTCTCTCAGAGTGTGACTGGTAAATACTGCTAAAAGCGAAAAGTTTTTAAGTTTTTAAGTACTTTTTGCTCTGGACCCACAGAGTAAGTCGATTTGGTGTTATCATTTCTTCTGAACATTTTTTTTTTGTTGAAATTTCTTTGAGATACCTACAAAAATAAATAAATAAATTAAACAAAAAATGTATTAATACTTTCACGAGAAATGTACAGTTTGCTACTTACTCGAACTCGTTGCTGTAGAGGTTCTTTCTCATGGTCATCCTTTGATATAGAAGGATTGTTGTTGGAGGTGGTTGAAGTTTTGGAATTACTATCTGCGGATGGTTGCTGGGATGATGACAGGAGTCCAGCCAAACTAGCTAGCGTTGATGAGCTTGGCTTCCCTGTTGTGCTACCTAAACTACCTCGGTTGATTCTGCCCATACTCCCACCTCCCATGATGGTGCTTTCAATGGATTGACTCGCAGGAGTTGATCGATTATACCCTACGACAGAAAAAAATTTTGATCAGTGAATATTCAAAGATCCCATAAAAAATTCACAATTTTTCAAGACAGTAAAGTTTGACAGGCGTCTTTGACTTATTTTTTGAGCAGCCATAATGTTAAAATGATAAATATCACTGGTGCCTCAAAGAGTATGCTATTAAACATGCTTCTCATCTTACCTGAGTGAATATTGCACGGAGTCATTGCATACATGCCTTCATGACCGAAACCACCATCATCGTGTTGCAATGATCCGCCGCTGGAACAACCCTCGATACACCGCCGTCTCATTCTGTGAACATAAGATGACAACAAAGACAGTAAAAGGAGGTAAAATCAACGGAAAATTGCCAGTAATTTCTATCAGATAATAGGTAGGAAACCACAGAAGGCAAGAATACCTGAAAGGGGAGAGTGATATTGCTTATGAAATTATGACTCAGTGACTGAACTGATGAGCTTTCATGTTTACAGTAAGATGAAATAAAAGCTGAAATTCTGAGTAATTTTAATGAAAAAATTCTGATTAAATTATTTGAAAACGAACTCATGCTAGATTTTCAAGTGGCACGGCAACAAATTTCTACAAATGGTAACTTTTTCGATGAACACTGACTGAGTTCTAAAAAAATATTAGGGACATTCTAAAAACAAAGGATACTAAAAGTACTTACCGGTTCCATAATCTTAGAACAGCTCGCTTCATAGCGCCTAAACTAAGTGAGCCACCAATAATACTGCATAATTGTTCGTTTGTTTCTGCGTAGGAGGTTGTGAGAGGAGACACGAAGATAGGATATCCAATTGGTTGATCACATGAGGAATTGATAATGTTCCGAAGAGCCTGAGATTAGAATGAGAAAAAAATTAGTCTGAGTCAGCACTACGTAATTTTTTAGTTTTTTTTTTAAAATTTTTTGCGATTTAATTCCAGTAGATTATTGTTATAACTATGGGTGGCAAGTTTGAGATTATGCATTGAAAAATGTTAATATCTTTGTTAAGAGTTATTATTAATACTTATCGTTGCATAAATCGTTTTCAAAGTAAAATTTTGATGAGAAAACAGATATCATGATGCTTGAGTTCACACCTTGTTTTATGATCCATTTTGCAACAGCCTCTGAGATAAGCAACTAAGTAAGCAAGAAAGATAATCTACTTTTGCTGTTATCGTGCGTTAAAATTTGGCATAATTCTTCATAAGGAGAAATAAATTGAGAGAAAATTACATGAGAAATAAAATTATCGTAATTTCTTGGTGATTCTATCCAAATAGAATTATAATTCCTGTTGATATTTACCTGTTTCGCATTTTGAATGCTTCCTCGCTCCTGGTTACAATTTCTCAAATAAACAAGTTCTTGTTGTTGTCCTGCCCAGAGTCCTCTTACACACTCTTTGTTCATTTTGATCACCCGAAAACTTAAGTATCGCTTGTTCAACATTATCACCTGAAACAGAGAGGACATCCATTTTACATCAATTCAAACACATATTGTCAAGAAAACCAATATGACACAAACAAATATTCTTGGGTTACACTTCCAATTGTGCATTACCTCTAGAATGATCTAAAGGCCAAGCAGTCATTATCAATAAATGGTGCACAGCTATATGGACACAGATCGCACCAGAAAAAGACGTGATCAAAAGTGCACCTGCTGCATAAAAGATATGTTCTAACTCTTTCTTGGTTCATCTGGCGATGTGTAAGATTATTACAAAAATTGTCAGAAAGAATTCATATGAACTAATTTCTTTCTCAACTTTTCAAAAGTGTAATAGTTGAAAATTACTGGGCAAGCTTATTCATAGTCTGCACGCTAATTAAAACCATATTTTGTTCAGGCTGTGGAATATGGTACAGGGTCATTTCCATGGCCAAAGTGCAAAACTACATATCTCTATTGCAATTTTTCAAAAAATCCACTCCACTTTTCATTTTTTAAAGATGAACGAGACAAGTTCATAGCTCGATTTTATAAAAAGTAGTCAGCTGACGGAGACAAGAAATTCAAGAGGGTTTCAAGAAATTAAGTTGGCTAGTTTTCTGAAGACAAAATAAAATATGATAGGAAGTCTGCAAAGTTGCAAATGGAGATACACAATTTCGCATTTTGGCCACCGATAGGAATCGTTGAAAAAGTCTTCAAAGTTGCAAATGGAGATACACAATGGACCACTAGACAAGGTACGAATTTAAGCGATCTGATACATGTTTCTTAACCAGAATTTCACGTGGAAAACGATTCACACAACGAAAATTACGGAAACCAATTCCTAACGAAGATATTAACGTTTTTATTTCACATTGGTTACGAGGAATTTGAACTGCCCGCTCACAAGAAACTCAAAACTCTACGTGAGTCAAATCGCCCACTACAACGGTTTCAGCAAGCTTCTCAATCGAGCAATGTTCATTTCCCATCATGTGTTGTTCAAACTATTAGCAATTTGCTATAACTGAGCCAAAGCGTCAAGATTAAGGTTGCCAGATTTTTATATCGCAGAGACTGTCATGATAACGTTTAGCGCGCGATGTGAATCACGTAGAGCATTGTGTTTTCATGAGCGGGTGGTTTGAATTCACGCAATAAGAATCATTAAATATCTTCGTAAGGAGTTAATTTCGGCAATTTTCGTTGTGTGCATCGTGTTTTACGTAAAATTTTGGTTAAGAAACATGTATCAGAATGCTGAAATTCGTACCTTATCTAGTGGTCCATTTCGCATTTTGGCCACCGATAGGAATCGTTGAAACATGGGTGTCTCTACTTCCGAAGTTGAGAAACCAAGATGAAATTTGGTAAGATAATTAAAATTAGTGATTACGACAAACCTCACTGAGTCGAAACCTGCTAAGGCTGCAGACCCTCGTTAAACCTGTCAAGTCCTGTTTTATTGCATATTCACCCACTGTGGAACTGAATGGACATAAAGTGTCATGTCTGACTTTACTTCATGACAGTAGTTTACTTTAAGCTTTTAACTCAAACCTTTGTCCAGAAGTCATCCATTTTTTTTTTTTTTACTTTTTTCGTCAGCTTTAGTGCTGGACAAAAATCAATAAGATAATATAAAGAAACGGAGAATAATGAGAATAAAGTTAGGATTTCAAATGACACCTGTGAACTGGGGTAAGTTGTTTTGTGACTTGACAGGTCCATAGGTAGACGCAAGTGCAGTGGGCTTTTCCTTCATTTTGCTCAGACCCTTCCCACAACCTCTGGAGCCCCTCTAAATTAGAATAAAGCCTCATTCTTGACACATTCCGACTCAGTGAGGTCTAAATATATTGAGAAAAGTACCTTGTAATCATCATTATCGTCCTCAAGTATGTGACGTAAGGCAAGGAGGGACGGCATGCCAGACAAAACGGCATTTCTCCAAACAGGATCTCCTTCGTGGGAAATGACAAGATTTTCTTGATGACTGACGATTGCACTGTAGAGTGCGTTGGGATCTTCATATTCGTCAGGGGACATGAAATGATCTTGATGTAGTTTCAGAGACATCCTAACCCCTGGTGCGACTACTTTCTTAAGAAGTTCCATGTCTGAGAAAATCCATTCATCTCGAGTGGAAGTTATCCGGAAATCTCCTTTGAATAGCGCATGTAAACCATATAAAAAGTACTCCACACTAGAAACAGAATAGTGAGATGCTGCGCCCAATGTCCGTCGGCCAAGCAAACTCAGAGCAAAACAAAGAGATACTAATGGTGAATCACGGCCTTTGTCTCCTAGTGGTTTTGATCGTTTAGATGCACAAAACTGAATCCACTCTAAGTAGATAGCACAGAAACTATTTCTTGTGATACCACTGGCTCGAAAATCGTAGTCTTCATCGATGTTCATGCTGAAAATGGGATCTAAATCGACAAAATTCCGGTCTAGAGTTGATTTTAAGGCATCTAAAATGGTTGATGATGATAGCCAACTTTCAAGTAATGGAGAACTGACGGCATAGAAGATGATACTTTTTACGTAGTAGGTCACTAACACTTTGCGGAAGTCAAACACTTGGAACATGGAGGCTGCCGAATTGTCCGAGATGCTGTATCCTTCGAGAACATATTTTGTTTGCGTTACTTCCCAAGCCAGCCATCTCTGACTAAAAGCTGCGTTTAGAGAAAGCATGTCTGGAAGATGACCGGGCTTGCAACAGCAACATCCCTTGTCTTCTTCCACACCTTGAGTGATTGCGTCAACTTCACGTTGTTGACAATACGTTCCTCGAAATTCCAATCCGCGCATTTGAAAAGTGACTAGACCGTTTCCAAGTTCGATTATGTGGACAAGGCAGTTTAGATTTTCTGATGCTAAGACAAAGCAATCACCTTGACCGACAGGTCCCCAACGACCGAGAATTAAATCACCGCATAATGAGTGCTGAAGCGATCGTGTTAAATGTTCGTAAAAAATTGAATTCAGATTATTATCATCAGCTCCTAGGTTCCTTTCCAGATGAGAAGACAGGCGAGTATTCGAATGATCAACTCTGCGAGTATTATAGTCTCGTTCCCAAAACTTGACAGGGCGAGGATAGGATGTCAGGAATATTGCACTTCCCAGAAACGGATACAGTGGCGTTGAGAGCACTGCTGATAAGGTGGCTTGCATGAACATGATTGCAGAATGGGGCACGGAGAATGGTTGAGCAAACGCATGAAATGCTGAGCCCCAGGTGATTTGCCAAGGGGCGATGTAAGTGACGACAAATTGTATTTTCAATAACAGTTCATAAGTCTTGTGGTATACGATTGCCGTTATAAAGTAATCTACAAGGACAGTTTCTGAGCTTGCAGCGTAGTCTAGTTGGAAAAATAAGACAGAAAAAATTAAAATGAGATACTGAGAGCGAGGATCTGAGAATGAAGAGCGAAGACATTTTAGTCCGCAAACAGTGACAATAAATGCACCAAGGGCAACCCCGAACTTTCGAATGATGACTGGGCTGTCAGATGTCAGACAACTGAGGAATAAAACTGGATACAGAATATTTTTCTCAAAAAAACACAGGTACACGAACATCTGAAAAGAAATTGAGAGAAGGAAAATATTATTTTCTAAGAAATCATAAAACCTTTAATAATAACTCGAATTGTGCTGATGCCGTAATTGATGGTAAATATAGAGTCACCGCCCTTCAAATATTTGCACATTTTCATAAACAAATTATTTGTACTTGACAGAAAACTAATATTAATGGGCCTGTTGCAAACTTTTGTCAGAGCAAAAATAAGAGTTGTTCCTCATAGATAATGTCTCAAAAATCTTAATGAGCGCATCGGCAAACTCTGAAATGAACTTCTAACTTCACAATCTGCTTAAAAAATTTGCGTTTTTTTAAGCTTCCCGCTTCAAAAAGGATACTGCGGCATAGGTGAACATTTCGTAAGAGGAGTCGTTCCATTCAATCCCAGCTCAACATGGCCAATGCTTCCGCGCGCAAGTTGAGGATAGCACAAGGTTAATAAAGGCGGATATCTATCAACGCAAGAAAAACGTGAATGTAAACACGCCGTTTGTTATCAGGCGGTTAGAATCTTCGTCCCGTCACATGTGTTTTGGCAGATTGGCATCGGCTATGTTGAATTGCATAGTATCCTTGTGAACAGGGGTTGGATGGAACGACTCCTCTAACGAGATGTTCATCTGGGCCGTGGTATCGTTTTGGAGGCGGGAAGCTCGAAAAAATGCAAATTTCTTGAGCAAATTATGAAGTAAGAAGTGTATTTTAGACTTTGTTGATGCGCTCATCATGATTTTTGAGACATTTTCTATGAGTAACAACTCTTATTTTTTCTCTAGAAAAAGTTTGCAACAGGCCCATTTAGACCATTTGCTTTGTATTTGCTTTGCACTAAAAATTCACTTCCTCAACGGCCCAATAATGTAAAATGAGTTTTGATCCTGAATTTGCTACTGGCTGAGGCCAATGAAAAATTAATAAGAGTACTAAGACTGAATAATAAATCAACATAACTTGCTGCAAGACAAACCCCCTTCTGCTACACCACATTTAAAAAACTGCAGTTCTTCTGTATCAAACTTATTTTAGGGTATAGCCAACAAATTATTTGGTACATATTGCGAGCAAGTGTAGGTTAAAATTAGCATAATAATCCACAAATCATTTCAAATAACTGAATTGTTTGAAAAGCCACAGAATTAAAACCAAAATAGGGGATGTAAAAGGTTTAATTCTACCACTAAGCGACCAACTAGAATCAATTAAAAGCTATTTTTAAAGATGGGAGAACGGAAATGTACCTTTTCAAACCACATAATTTTCGCAGGTCCGCAAACTTCATATTGTCCATGTTCATGAGATCGTAAAATAGGTCTTGCTATACATAGCCATGGAAGTTGTTTTCGCAGTTGCGGTAAAATATAATGTAAAAGCAGGCCTAGACAACCACAGACACTCCAAAGAACCTGGAAACAAGTAATGTTTACAGTTAAGTAAAAGTGAATCACATAAAGCGGTGCATGGGAACAGTGCAGATGTTGACATCCATTGTGTTTAAGGATATTGGCTTTGTACAATCTTCGAATTTTCAAAAGTGCTTGTACGTTACAAGTTTTTGACTCAAAATTCAAGTCTGCAGAGAGAAAAGCGTTTAAACCAGAGTTAAATGTTAAAACGATGGATGTATAAATTAATATTAGGGATTTCCTGGAATCTTCTAGGAGGGCAATGTCACCGCATTAAGGACCCAAATCATCTATTAGGAGCTCATCCATTTTTGAACACTCATTGACTCAAATTGTGAATAAAGATACCTCCTTATCTTTCATTCTGTTTGAGATGAATTAAAATTCAAGAAGTTTAACACAAAAAAAAAAAAAAAAAAAAAAAAAAAAAAAAAAAAAAAAAAAAAAAAAAAAAAAAAAAATTACCGGATTGAGTTCTGGTTGAAGAGCAGTGAAAACCGCACTGCAATGAATCACAAAGACAAACACAGCGGCAACAGTACAAATAATAAGATCTGACTTCAGTCTGGCATTCACGGACTCTTGCAGCTTGGATGGGAGAGGATCTACAAGTTCTTGATCATCTTTCTCTTCAAATCCATTTTCTGCATTGTCTAAACATTGCTCTGAAAAATAATATAAAAGATACGTCAAACACAGAACTAACCCGAAAAATAATGATTGAATAAACCTTTGGTCTGTTAATTTTATACAGAATTAGAAAATATGAAAACTTTAATAGCGTTACCTTAGCATATTAACATGGTAGGTATGTTAAGATAAGAACTAAAGTAAAAATGTTAAACTTCCAAATTAGCATTTAAAAATGAAAAAAATCATCCACAATAAAAGCGATTTCAAATTAAGAAAAGTCATTTACAACATTCTTGCCTCAACGTGGTGTTCACGACAAACCTCTCGACAAAAGAGGTTGTTCCATCTACCATTGAAACTGGGCCCCGAATGAAATCTCCTCATCTTTTCAGGTATCAAAGGGCATGGTCAGGGACACCCAAAAATGGTTGAATTTTTTCCAAATTCCCCCCTGGGGAGGGGGAGCGGGGGGTTATATGAAAAACGGTTTTTTGGCTATAACTTTTGAACGGTTTGAGATATCGATTTGAACTTTTTTTTAAATGAAAGGTCGTTTAAAGAGCTTTCTTTTGGTATATTATATTTAATAGTTAGGTCAAGTTTTGACCAATTTATGGCCTGTCAAAAATTTTCCATGAGTCCAAAAATCAGATTTCTGTAGTTTAGAGCAGCGACGATCGCATGCAGATGAACAAAAAACTGTTCAACTTATAGCCCTCTCTCTGACGGTTAAAATGAGCCCAAGATCATCTTGGGGAAACGATTTGTCTCCGAGTTATGCTTCTTCAAAGTTGGCGCGGCGGGGTCCGCTTCCGCGGGGCAGCGCTCCGGAGTACGATAGTTCACTCCCACCCCCCTCCCGTCATGCCACGCGACGCAAACCGAGGAAGACTACCTTTAATGATCATTTGAACAGATAAATGCACACAATATACGCTATTATGGTGTACAAGTATTATTAAAATTATATTGAAAACGCTCTATAAAACGAGAAGCAATATACCTGGATCCGGCAATTTGTTTGACGACTACCGCATAGTGTCCGCGATACATAATTTATATTTTCAACGCCTGCAAAGTGATGGTGACGACGCAAAAATTGCCATTCAAATGCTCCAAAAATTAAATGAGCCGAATATTGTGCAACAAATTGTAGAGGACGAAAAATGGCTCCGAAAAAAAGTAGTTTTTGAAAACCTGACGACAGATCATTTTGAACAATTAGAACAGTGGAGGAGCGAAGATCTTGACACTCTCTCGGGAAGTTATCAAATTGGACTTGCAGCAAGTCATATTGCAGACCATTTTGCTGATGGAAAATATTGCTTTCAAGTAACGAAGGATAACTTTTTGCCAGATTTTCAAAAATATGATATTTCCGTAAATTCGCCTCTTTTTCTTCGATCGCGGATCCTATCGAGGCATAAATCAAAAAAAGAATATCATATATTTATATTAATCGACACCAGTCAAAAATCCAGCGAGGCCATTAAAGCAAGTTACTGCACATGTAAGAACGGTGCGCGTACCATCAATCCTTGTGCTCGTATTTGTTTTACGGGCGCTATCACAAAAAACCAGCGCCTTCAGCCTTTTTGAACGAGTGCTTCCCTCTCAGAAAAGTCGATTTTGGCTTTTCAGACGACGAAGATGAGGATGAAAATGCGGATCACACTGCCGATGATCCTATGGATTGCGGTGATGATAAAGTCGGTGAGATTCCACTCTTCTATTTAGTATATTAATATAATTTTAATAATACTTGTACACCATAATAGCGTATATTGTGTGCATTTATCTGTTCAAATGATCATTAAAGGTAGTCTTCCTCGGTTTGCGTCGCGTGGCATGACGGGAGGGGGGTGGGAGTGAACTATCGTACTCCGGAGCGCTGCCCCGCGGAAGCGGACCCCGCCGCGCCAACTTTGAAGAAGCATAACTCGGAGACAAATCGTTTCCCCAAGATGATCTTGGGCTCATTTTAACCGTCAGAGAGAGGGCTATAAGTTGAACAGTTTTTTGTTCATCTGCATGCGATCGTCGCTGCTCTAAACTACAGAAATCTGATTTTTGGACTCATGGAAAATTTTTGACAGGCCATAAATTGGTCAAAACTTGACCTAACTATTAAATATAATATACCAAAAGAAAGCTCTTTAAACAACCTTTCATTTAAAAAAAAGTTCAAATCGATATCTCAAATCGTTCAAAAGTTATAGCCAAAAAACCGTTTTTCATATAACCCCCCGCTCCCCCTCCCCAGGGGGGAATTTGGAAAAAATTCAACCATTTTTGGGTGTCCCTGACCATGCCCTTTGATACCTGAAAAGATGAGGAGATTTCATTCTGGGCCCAGTTTCAATGGTAGATGGAACAACCTCTTTGGGCCTCGATAGTTTTTTTTTAACATTTTGGAGGTTTTTCTAATATTGAAGTTTCACGATATTTCATTCTGCCGACTTTCACACATTAAATAAAAAATATAGTTAGGAAATAACTACTGAGTGTTACTTAGACTTACCTTGAACAGTTGTCTGAGAGCAATTTGGAGATTGTTTCTTATCGGACCCAGCACTCTTAGAGCTGTTTAAAGAATTGCTTTTGGCTTCACTAATTTTTGATTGACTAGCTGATTTCTCTGAACCTTGGTGCTTCATCTTGTTCCTTGATTTACTCCTTTTCACACTTGATGGAGTTGGAATGGATTCAATATCATCATCAGGCCATAAATGCATTTTAAGTATGTTCCATATTGGTGTCGGATCACTCGCACTTCGACTTAGATGATAAGATGTTGCTATGAGGAGGCCGCAAAATATTGAGAACAAAATATGTTGTGATTGTTTGGGCTCATTTAGACCCCCAAATGCAAAACCGTAAAGCATTAAAACAGCCAAACAACTGCGAAGAACGCAGTAAAGAGCAGCAGATGCTGAAGCAGTCGCATTGCCACCAAACAGATGCATTTCTATTTGTTCTAACAAATACATGGAAAAGGTATTGACTTGCGGAAACAGACCGAAACTAAAAACAAGAGGAAAGTAAAGTAAAAAGGAGACTAGCGTATCACGCATGAATGTGACTGATTCCCTAGGATAACAAAGCAGTCCATATATTTGAAAAGGGGTCCAACTTTGTTTAGTGACTAGAACCAAGTGCAATATTAAGACTAAGGCACTGCATAATATAAAGTACACAGGTCGGCTGAATGCAACTATCCTGTTGAAACCATGCGTGGGTGACGATGCGTCTGGCTGGACACTTTTAAGCAAAGAGTATTGACAGCTGGCGATCACCAAGCAGAACATGAAAGCTTGAAGATCTTGATAGAAATTTAAAAATAATAATAAAGAACCTAAAAAAGCAACAACTATGGCTAAAAACAAGGTTAAGAAAGTTTCAAAAAAACTTAAATTCCGGTCTAGGACAGCCAGAAGAGCTAACCGATCAAATTTTATTTTAATCGGAGCACATGGGAATAAATGGTAATTGTAATATTTTTGAGTTTTTTTCCCGTTCTTCGGAGAGTCAATCGAACTCATGAATTCATACTTGGTACTCCGGACGATTTCACGGTCTCCTGCCTCACGCTGGCATATGTAGGGACTTGCAAGGAACTGATCTCGAAACTGTTCGATACCTAGCTGGTGAGAAGCGTTCTCTTGCATTCGCTCTGAGACCGAGCCTAACAAAGATACCCCTGCTTCGGGAGGAGCAATTAAAGGATGTATAGATTCAACTACGTAAACACCACTAGAATTTAAACGAAGATGTTGCAGAAGCGACTTAGAGGCAGCAGAGTTTGCAGGCACTGTTGGTAACAAATGAACAGGAGAAGTGCAGCTGGAACAATCGCTTGACAGCGACATTCTCCGAGATAAATATGGAACTTGAACTCCGGCATCTGCGACAGCTGATATCTCATTAAATGCATCTGCCACTGGTGGCGATTTGGTGACTTGACGATTCTCTGGGTGGGTCTGTTGCGCCAAAAGCGATTGCAAAAATTTGTTAGGGCCCGGAGGAATGAAATTGTCTGTGCCAGTGCCCTTTTCATCGAAAGTGTAGGTCATCCACTGTCCATTTTCGTCTCGGAAAACATGAACAGCACCATCTGCTGTGTCGTCGTGCGATGATGCAAGATGTGTGCCACCAACGAGTTCTGCAAGCTGCATTGAGGCGGCACTATGAGCTTGCATCCCCGATAAGGCTCCAGCTCCTGCAGAGGGAGATGGAGCCATTGATGGTCCAATCGGATCACCCATGTTTCTTGTTCTTCTTGATCTGTAAATGAGAGGTAAAAAATAAAAACCATAAAACAGCAAGGGCTCAGCAGGTAGTGTGAAAGTATCAAATTGTGATTGATCATGGCTCTTGTTAAATAACACAAATGGGAAGGAAGAATTATGATATTATTGAAACTTAACTGGCGCAAATAGTACTGGCATTATAGTCCAGTCAATCTAGCATTTTTCTGGGAAAATCTATACATAGAAGGTTTTTTTGCGGAAACATGTTGCATTAGGCTACCAGAACAACATATCAAAAGTTTACCAAAATCGGCCGTCCGCTAAGGCCGCCATCTTGAAAAAAGGGGGGCGGGGGGCCAAAATACGCCGCCGGCGACCGGTTTTTAGCTTACATCTTGAAAAATATCGATCCTACGGAAAAATGTCACTGAACCTTTTAAAAAGATCATAAAATTTCCTATTAGAAACACTGTACATTTATCAAGTTGCGACTTCTGGTTCGTGAGATATGGCGGTAGTTTCCTGCGGCTAGGAAAGTCAAATCTTGCGAGAAATCACGGTTTTTCAACAAAATCTGTAATTATCTTAAAAACGGCGAGTCTGAGGCAAAAAAGTGTTCTTACCGGAATGAAAGAGCATGAAATTTCCATGCTAAAAATGCTTATGAATTCACTAGGGGGTCCGCCCCCGGAGCGCTATGCGGTCCGAACCAACGGCGGCTACGACGCGGTGAGGCTCGGCTTAGCCGCGCCATGCATTGTTGGGGTCCAAGATGAAACGGCTTCACTTTTTTGGTAGATATACCGCGAGGGTAAGTCATATTATTATCCATTTAAATATGTGCTAATTTCCTTTCATCATGAACCCCCCCCCCTTCCCCCTTTAGGTCATGCATGTTGTATAGTTAACAAATGTCAACGGTCGCGCTTGAAGATAATGTTATTATTTTATGCTTTCTTATTCAAATTAAATTTGTCTAACAACAAATCTTCTTTTTTCAAAGTAACTAAAAGGAAATGAATTAATACAAAATATAGACATAGGAATTAGACAAGCATTTCTTCGTTTATTACCGTGTGCGGTGGAATCGTTTATTAATACCTATGTGTTGAAAAGCATGATGGTCTTGAAGGTTCAATTGTTTTTGATGGATACGAACAAAAAGCGCAACAGATTCTACAAAAACCGTTGAAAGGTGACGACGTTATAGCTTTAAGAAATGTCCTGCCTTAATTTTTTGTGAGGACACTCCTCTATCCGTGGCCCAGGACTTGCTTCTATCTATAATGAAAAGAATGAGGCGCGTTTGATTTGCTTGCTATCGAAACACTTTACTACAGGGAGTCAAGTTAAAGTATCTCAAGCAGAGGACGATGCGGATACTCTCATCGTAAAGGAAGCTCTCAGTCTGCCGAGAGGAACGAAGAAACAAGTTGTTATCGTTGGTAGAGTACCTATATTGAGAGAGTATGGCCACTGGGCCCCATGGAGAGACTTTTAGGACCCAAAAATGGCGGTGCTTTGTTTTGGTTTTTGTGGATAGGAGGGGGTCATTGCCAACTTTTGACGGTTTTCACCAACCGCACTTGCTGCCAACCTTACTACATCTAAGATAATTTTTCTTAAAAATTGCACACGATTAGCCTTAAAAATATGTAAAGGATCGCAATAGTGCATTTGGGTAAATTTCTCGTTACGATGAGCAAAGAAAACTACAATTTGAGTCATTTTGCATCACATTAATTTATGGCGTCCGCCATTTTTGGGTCCTAAGGGCTCCATTCAGCCTAAGATGGCTGAGCCAATCAGAGGTGGTAACACCGGTGGCCATACTCTCTCAATATAGGTACTCTAATCGTTGGTGAAGACACTGACCTCCTTGTTCTAATGATACCTTTGACGCCTGCATCAAGCAACGTCCTATTACTCAAACCAGGTAAGGGCAAATATGCAGCCCAAATTTTTAGCTCAAATCAATTGCGAACATCGAATGTAAATTTGAAGAAGAGCATTCTGTTTATCCATGTCGTCAGTGGATGTGATACTACTTCAGCATTTCGTGGCAGGGGCAAAGGCTAATTTATTAAACTGTTGGAAAAATGTGGCGAAGTCTCTTGTATTGCTGAGAAATTTGATGAAACCGACTGCACTCAAGATGAGCTTTGTCAAGCGGGTGAGTAACTCGTTCTTTTGCTGTATGGTGCTGAAAAATCAGTTACTGCTTTGAACAAATGCAGATTTCAATGTTTTAATCGTGCTTTGGCAAGGCAAAAACTGAGGTGAAACTGCAAACGTTGCCTCCAACTTCAGATGCATGCAAACAACACTTCTTACGTGTATATTATCAAGTTCAACTCTGGAGAGGAAGAAAACGGAATCCCAAAGAATGGGGGTGGATATCTTCGGAACTCAGGCTTCTCCTTGTGCCTATGCTCAACCCGCCTGACCCCCCCCCCCCCAAGAACTTTTACAAATCATCTCATGTACATGTTCGAAAGGCTGTAGTAACCGCTGCTCTTGTAAAAGAGCTGGTCTACCATGCAGTGACATTTGTCTACATTGTTCCGGCTTGGGTTGCAGCAATCAAGCAGAAACACTGATCGAAGAGGAAGCAGAGGATGAATTTAAACTCCCTCTTTCTATATTTTGTATTAGTTCATTTCCTTTTAGTTACTTTGAAAAAAGAAGATTTGTTGTTAGACAAATTTAATTTGAATGAGAAAGCATAAAATAATAACATTATCTTCAAGCGCGACCGTTGACATTTGTTAACTATACAACATGCATGACCTAAAGGGGGAAGGGGGGGGGGTTCATGATGAAAGGAAATTAGCACATATTTAAATGGATAATAATATGACTTACCCTCGCGGTATATCTACCAAAAAAGTGAAGCCGTTTCATCTTGGACCCCAACAATGCATGGCGCGGCTAAGCCGAGCCTCACCGCGTCGTAGCCGCCGTTGGTTCGGACCGCATAGCGCTCCGGGGGCGGACCCCCTAGTGAATTCATAAGCATTTTTAGCATGGAAATTTCATGCTCTTTCATTCCGGTAAGAACACTTTTTTGCCTCAGACTCGCCGTTTTTAAGATAATTACAGATTTTGTTGAAAAACCGTGATTTCTCGCAAGATTTGACTTTCCTAGCCGCAGGAAACTACCGCCATATCTCACGAACCAGAAGTCGCAACTTGATAAATGTATAGTGTTTCTAATAGGAAATTTTATGATCTTTTTAAAAGGTCCAGTGACATTTTTCCGTAGGATCGATATTTTTCAAGATGTAAGCTAAAAACCGGTCGCCGGCGGCGTATTTTGGCCCCCCGCCCCCCTTTTTTCAAGATGGCGGCCTTAGCGGACAACTTTTGATATGTTGTTCTGGTAGCCTAATGCAACATGTTTCCGCAAAAAAACCTTCTATATATGGATTTTCCCAGATGACCCTTATTTAGAGCTAAATTGACTGGACTATTAGGCAAATAAATGCAAAACTATGGTTTCTTAATTTTGTTTCGAAGTCAGAGACACAAACTTCTTTGATTGTACAGTGAAGAAAACATATTTTCTCCCATTGTGAATTACTACAGTAAATTATAGAACTTAGGCTAATTTCATTGGTTGAGTGACTAAGTTTACCTGTATGTTTTAGAGGCACGTTTTAACAGTCGCTCGGACCGCTTAAAGTCATTGGAACTGGAGGACCCTCCGATAACATGAGAGCAAGAGGTGGAAGAGGTTGAGGACTTCAGAAAAGAGGGTGATAAAGGCCAAAGGGGAGGTTTTGGAAGAAGGGAGCTCAGTTCATTGTTGGAGCCAGAAGAGGAAGCTTCATTTGCGACTTGATCAATCTGAGACTGGATTTCAGCCAAATCACTTGTGTCACGGTTTTGTTGGGTTGGGTGGCGGTATTTGTTTGTGAACTCTTCTTCGCCACTTGCTTTCAAAAGACTTTCCACTGCAGGTCTACTTGATGCTGAAAACAAAAAAGTTACAACTGATAAAGATTTACAGAATACAAAACTATTGGACTACCTACAAAGACTCTTTTTTTCACCGAAAAGAGATTTTCAGTGCGCAAGTAGTGAATATGTTAATAAAGTTTAAAAAATGCCTCTGCAGACAAATGAAGTCGAAAACATTAAAATCTTGGTTTAAATGTTCAATATTTAAAATCTAAAAACTGATAAATCTCTTCACTAGAAGGCAAAAGGGAAATAAAAAGACAAAAATGAGAAGGTAGCAAGTTGATCGTAGCTTTGATAGAGAGCTCTCCAGCTGTATTTTTAGAGGGTACTTGGGAATAATTTCAGCAAGATGAGCGCGATTAGAACTGAAGAGTAACAATGTTAGTTTTTTCATTTTTCATTTATACATAGTTTGAAACATCAATTGAAAACCAAAATACCTTCTGGGTAATCCTCAGGCCAATTATTAAAATGTTGTCTTTGTTGTAAAGACATGAAAATACTATGCGTAAGAGTGGCATGACTGGTTAGTTGGTTAAAAAGATTTGTTTGTCCATTCAGCGACTCAGATTAAAGCTGAGCTAACTGCATTTCTTACATAGAAAAGTAAAGACACAAAACAGATATTATGCGGTCAAACCAATCAATAAAGCAAATCTACTTCAGTAGAAACCACTTGTACACATCCCACTGTAAGAGAGATAAATTCACAGTCATTACTTCAAAAATCTGGCTACTAAACACCAAACAAATCTAAGATTTTAATCTGGAACTTGATTGTAGCTTTTTGTGTGAATATTTTCTTTGAAAAGTTTCTTACGAAAATAAACTTACCTTTTCTTGGTTTCGTTCGACGCCGGACTTCCATGGACTGTTTTGGATCGTGACTTAAAAGGGATGATGAAGTTGATGTAGAAGCATGTTTCTTTAAGACTTGATTAGGATCTGGAAATATAAATTAAAATTTGCTTAATTAAACATAATTAACGTCCATTTGATACTATGCTCATTAGGTAGACGTTTTCATAAATGTCCTGTAAAATTTAACTTTCTAAGTATTTTAAACTCTTACATTGACCCATTCAAAAGGAAAAGTTCCTCCCCCCCCTCCAAAAAAAAAAAAAATTGCAGAAAGGGTACGATAGTAAAGAAACTTACGTCTGTGGAGTCTGGACTTTGGTATTGCACCAGTGCTCTGTTTTGGGGTCTTTTCTTGCTCCTGAAGTGACGGGCATTTACATGGTTTATTCTCATTTCCACTTGTGCTAATTCCTGAGCTACTAGGCGAATTACTCAAGACATCTGGATAGTTACGAGTTCCTCTGGGGTCTGGAAATTAAAATTAACATTCAACAACTTGGGGTTATCTCCACGATAATCATAATGGCAAATTGATGGCGAACGTCTGCTATCACATATCTTGTTTGCGGTGTCTGAAAATCTCCGCCTCTGTATTATTTTTTTAAAGGAGAACAAATTGACATCATTCCTTGAAGTTTATGCAGAATTTTCTTTGCACAGAGAGGAAAAATCACGGCACTTTTAAAGAATTGCCATGGAGTACTTTTCCTTTTAAAAAATAAGGTATGACAGGTAGTCTGAAACGTCGCAAACCGAGTTATGTGATTGCCAACTTACACCGTCGAAATTGTAGGAGGAGCGAAATAGCACATCATTGAGTATTAAGATCGAAATGATTGAGGTCAAAGACGTTGGCGAAAATAAATGACTTTCAATGGAACACTAGAAAGGGTACAAACTGAAGTATCACAATATGTTTTTTTAATGGAATTTTACAAAAAAGACAATGGACGCATTAAAGTTTTCCTAATTTAAGTAATGAGCAAGGAAATAGTGTTTTTTGGTGCCTCAATTCACATGTCCTGCTCACAAAAAACTTAAACCTGCAGGAGTCAAATCAAGTTTAGACTAATTTTGGTACATTTTACGATGGAAAAATTTACTTCTTGGCTACTAACGCTTCTTGACAGAATTAGAGACATTTTTACCGATGGAGGAGGAAAATGTGCGTTGCACCAAGTTCCAGTTACTTGTCTCCAGATGGATTTTTATCAATTACTCTTTGACCTGAGTTGATTATGGTTTTTTCACCAACAGAAATTTTGAATTAACTGTTTGAATGTTAACTATAAAATAGAATTAATACTGAAATGCTGATTCTTCGCTTAAAAGTTAATTGTGGAGGTTCTCTACATTTTCGATTTAATCTGCTTGGAATTTTAATGAGGAAACAGGTCTTTTGAAAGCTTGGTTAGGCTCCATGTATCTTGTGATCCATCATAATCTTAATGGATAGAAATATGGCACAAATTATCATGAAAGGAAAAGAACCACTGCATTCATAAGTTCATTTTACATCAGGCGTGAGAGAAAGAAAATTTTTTTTCGACCATTGAAAAAAAAGAAAACTCATTCTCAAAAGCTAAATTTTAACTGGCAGAAATGTAAAATATTACCGTTGAGATTCTGCTGGGTGGTAGCTGGAACACTTGACTTCAAAACTCTATCACAACTGTTTATACTCGAACAAAAACAAGTGTCAGGCTCATTTTTTGTAGTGGATACACACGGCTGTCTTGAGCACTCACTGTGAGAATTTTCATCACTTGCAACTTTACTCTTTCCTGTAACAAAAATGCATAGTTCGAAGATTATTTTTGAACTTTAAAAATCAACAATTCTTCTGAATATTCCTTGATTCATGATGAGATACTAAGAGTCACAAATGAAGAGTCAGACTAAAAGTAAAAAATTAACCGATCCTCCAAGTAATTGCTCTTCAGCAATTTTGCAGGCACTACGATCGACTGATCATGGCTTTAGCTGATTCCCATTTCCACACCAAGCATCAACCAAAAAATGTACATATTGATAGCTGAAGTCGAAAAATGCATACCTCAGATTACAGTGTTGTAAGTATCCACTCATGGGTTCTTATTTTTATAGAAACATTAATTTTCTTCATCAATTCTGAAAGGTTTCACAGAGTTTGCAAGGATGCATTTGGATTAGTTTCCTTTGAGGGAAATAAAGCAAACATAAAACGAACAAATAATAGTTGGCTTTCAGCTGAAGAGGACAACTTACCACTCGACTTAAAAGACGTTAAATGAAAATTAGTTTTAGGAGTTGCCAAATCATCATCAGAAACAGTGTAAAACCAAGAGGTACTTTTTGATCTCGGTTTCTTTTTAATCTTCACAGCAGAGGAGGCAGCTACAGGAGAGGGCGCAGCGTCCATAACAAGTTCATTCATAAAAATTACTGGTCATGTAAAAACTGAGCTTACCTCAACGCAATGGGAACATATTTGAGTTTATTACAGGAAAAATACACAATTACTCTTCGGTGCTGTCTCAATTTTACTCATGCTAGGTAAAGCACAAGTAATGATGAAATTAAACTCTTTTGCTCGGTAAATCTTGATGGAAAACAATATGTGACTACATCAGTACGGAAAATTAGATGTTGTAGTCCAAAGGCTCAAAATGAGGCTACTACTTCAACTTTCACTTAGATACAGGACAACTGCTTCACAGACTCCCAGAAGTTAATCTCTCTACCTATAATTGACACACAATGCTGAACCTAAATGTTACCTTGGAATCAATTAAAAAAAAAAAAAAAAAAAAAAAAAAAAAAAAAAAAAAAAAACAAGATGTTATGTGAGCCATGAGAAATGGTTGGATGGAAATCCACACTCTCATTGAATCTGTTACTTAAAGATCTATTCTCGGGAGAATCTAAAATTACTAGCTGTGGATATTTCCTGAGGACAGTGCAGCAGATTTTCTTTCTGACAAAGATCTCAGTTTCATGTGATCAACTTTTGATAAACTTACTTCAGAGGAATTTATTCAGGGGAAGGGCAAAGGTGCAGATATGGTGACTTCTGTATGGAGTGAAGATAAAGCGGTTATACGAACAGACATTAGTGTCGGTAGACGAATTGTGCCTTTTCTTTTCTTACATCTACTCAATACATGCACCAACTTTTAACACCTTACTTTTTAGCATCCTTTCCAATATCATACAATTCACTGATTTGACAGATCATCATTTTATGAAACCCTTTCAAGCTTAAAATAATCAAGGTGCTGCATAGATGGTACTGTCTTGAACGCCTGATTGAAAACTTCTTAAAAACAAAGTTCATAAAATCATTCAAGTATGGTTGTTGTGACATTTGTGAGCTGATAAGATAGGCAAAAGATCACAACCAAAAATATTATTATTTCCCTCTGAATAAAATTCAGACTAAAACAATATTAACTACATACCGGTTGTAGCTTTGCAACTATCTGGTTCACTGTCCGTGTTTCTGAATAACCAATCAAAGAGGCCTGGTAATTCTGACTGAGAATCTGATTTCTTTCCATATTGTTGATCAAAGCCTGTGAAAAGAGACAGTAAAAAAAAACCTAGTTAGTTCAAAATTTGGGAAATGTAAACTACAAGGTATTTTAAAGCGTAAAAAAAAATCTCTCATATTTTTACCTTTAATTATCTCATTAGGGTTTGGACTATTAAGGTTTTAAACTTAATATTTTGCACTACAAGACCATTGGACTTGCACCAAGTATGCATCGGACAAATCCGTCACATACTCTTTTTCACAATTACTTTATTGGCGCATTGAAATGCTCGTAAATGGAAATATAGGTGCCTTATGTTCTGATGTTAGAGAAACAATCAGTCTGATTTTTCTTTAAAAAAATATATTCAACATCTATAAATTTTTCAGCCTTAAAAAAATTTCAAATTAACCTTTCATCACTATGCCTGCTAATTGAGTGAGCAAAAACTTAAGTCAAGGAAAAAGGTGACCTTTTTAAATTCAGGAATGCTCTGCTGAACTCAATTTTTCAACAAATGAAAGCGATTGCAAGATATGAAAAACTATTCGTTCAATTTAGTATTTTTGGTTCAAATCTGATAAGATTTAAATCTCTGTACACAGGGTAGAATAGCATACTTAAAAATTAATGTAAGAAGAGCTATGAAGAGGAAAACTCACTTTCATCAATGGTAACAGTAGTTGACATTGCATCAAGACTCTGACTTTTCTTTTCATTTACATGAGAAACACCCGATTCGTGAGTTGCACCTTGTATTCCTTTTGCATCTGTCACTGAAGGAAGTGAGAAAGGAGATCTAGGAGGGGGCGAGGGCGGCAAAATAAAAAGAGGAGACGATGGAAAAGGCCCTCCGTCACCTTGATCTTTTTTGTCTGAGAGTCCTGCTGCGGAACATGGGCAAACTGATACATCTTTCGATGCCGGTAGCCTCCCATTCAAAGAGTCAATACGCTTTTTCACAACATCAAGCCACATTTTACCATACTTGGCGACGTCTGCTGTGATATCCGGGCCCGCTCTTTCAGGCAAACTATCAGCATCATCTATATCTACTGAGACACAGGCAGGAGCTATTGTGCTGGGGATTGTTCCGCTGACTCCAACGCAAAGGAGGGGTGATCTGCTGCCGTTATTTTCATCATCGTTTTTCTCCTGTTCATCATCGCCATCCCCATCGGTGTAATCATCATAATCGTTGTCTTCATCATCATCATCCTCATCATCGTCCTCATCATCATCTTCATCATCATCATCCTCAATATCATCTTCATCATCATCGTCATCATCTGCATCATCAGCATCATCTGCATCACCCATTAAAGCTATCGCTTGGTTGCAATCTTCCACTATGTCACTTGCTGTAGCACTGTGGCATATGGCTCCATCCTCTTGATCGTTCTCACAACTTACTCCACCAATGGCACCTAAGACAGAGGAAGGATGATAAAATTTACTCATATGGCTTGCTTTCTCTGCATGAAGCTACACAAATTAGTTTGGAAGTCAGGGAGGATACGGTCCTGCGAGACCGGAACCAGACAGGAGATAGGAGATCTTGAACAGGGTGTCTACTAAAACAGGCTGGCCAAAAATTAGTACTTTTACGGTACTTTTTCAGGACATTCCAAAGAAATTCAGTACTTCCTAAACATAAAAATTCAGTACTTTTTCAGTGCCTCCATTTGACGTGATTTGAAAAATTTCAAAAATTTGAAATCCTTGCTCAAATTGCAAAAAAAAATTACGTAGCCATAAAATTTCATGGGTGGCTTAAGGATTATTTGACTACACAATCGCAATCTTGCAAGAAAATACAAATCTAAGAATCAAGCGAGGGGATTGCAAACTTTCTAGGCTTCATAAAAATCTTGCATGACATGACGGGAAAAATTCCAGACTCTCTCGCGGAATTTTCGCACTTTTTTGGGCACTTATTCTGGGCTGCCCTTAGAAAATCACTATTTCTGGAAATTCCGGGCTAGTAGACACCCTGTTGAGGGGGTCAAATTTACAATGGGTTTGAGAAAATTTTACTACATAATGACACCCATGAAATAGTTCAATTTCTAAGCAAAATCATTTATAGAAAATTTCAGCCAATTTAAAACATTATATGAATTCTGGGGCAGTGTTCGAAACTCACATTTGAGTTTAAGGAGCCATGTGGCGCAGAGAGCTTGATTTTTAGGGGCTATTGAAGATTTTTTGGTGGCCAAATTTACTTTCAGCCTATATATCATAGGGCATTTAGTGAAAAGTTAGACGCAAGATGCTTAAGTCACAGAATTAGTAGCCATAACTTGGGGGAAGTTTTGAAAAATCACAATACAGAAAAATTAGGATTTTTTTAGGGGCCACGTTGGCGCAGAGCCTCCATGGCGAGGCACCATGACCGATTTCTTAGGATCATTTGGCGCGTTAGCACCTGTGAGTTTCGAATACTGTTCAGAGGGCAGTAGGGTCAAATTGTATCTTTAATCAGCTAAACANGGGGGGGGGGGGGGGAGCGTCTACTGGTAGAATGAGGTACATGCTTCCTAAAAATATTAGAAAAATAATAATCTAATAAAGCAACTCATACCTTGTTCATAATCAGCAAGTTTATCCTCAGGTAAGATTTCATCGTTTTTCACTTTTTCATTCTTATTCTTGCTATTATCCATGAGAAGGGTCTTATTTCTCTCATCATTGTTACTGCTCTCTTCCTGTGATTCTCGGCTCATGTCTTGTTTTTTAACAGCCTGTCCTTCTTCACCATGTACAAGGGCTTTGGATCTAGTGTTCCGACCTGTGCGAGGACATCTGTGACCTGATCGATTGCTCCGCTGACCTGAGCGACCACTCCTGTGATTTGGACGTGGAGTTCTCCGACTTGACCTTCCACCACTCCTTCCATCCAGATCCATCAGGGCATCCGTATTAGTTTCTCTAATTGGATGCTCAAAATCTCCTGTTTTTAGGTAATAGACTATAGGTGTTAATATTTTGTTGCGGAGCTTGGTAAAGGATAGAGGATCAGAGCGAGATCTTTGAGAGGCTGAGGATCCATGAAGATAGTAGCGTACTCTTCCGGATGGCAAACTTCGTTCATGGCGGTTTTTGAGTTCTAGAAATGAAGAGATTAAAATAAATTTATGTTAGGCAGGAATGAAAAAATGTAAAGTTACGTACCATTTTATTTTATAAAACATGATGAAATACAGTGATGTTTCTGCTTTTTTTTTTTCCAAGGCCAATTGCCCCTCCCCCTTTTCAATCCAGGTGTAATAATCTCTAAGATTTGGCTGAGCTGGTGCCTCTGAGTTTATTTCAAGTAATAAACTTCTAAATGAATGCAAAGGAGAGAATCAAGACTTCAGCATATTCCGCTAATTCATTAGGCACAATTATAGCACAAACTCAATAGTTTCTCTACTCCGTGCCAAATCAATTTCAAAAGGATCAGTCACTGAGGTAATGAAAAGGTCGATCCAATGCTAACAATACCTATTAGTCCTCCATTTTGAAAAATAAACTGCATGTCACATTTTGAGAATGAGGGAAATAACAGAAAAGGCTCTATTACCATCATCTATGATGCCGGCAGCACCAAATCCATCGGTTGCGGTATGAGCTCTCAGGTAATCCACAGCATTCAACTCTCCATAATCTTCTGATGGTAGGTCAGGGAGTCGAGTTTCAGTCAATCGCATGTCGTGAGAATATCTTCTTCGACGGCCACTGCTTCCAATGCAAGTGACACTGTGTGGCACGGATCTGATGGCGAATGACATGTTTTTCTGCAAATAACGAACATAACAATGAGAAATGCTGAATTGCAAAGTACATAAATGTACTAAACAGTACAAGAATAACAAATATTGATGGCTAGAGTAGAAATATGTGAGTATTAGACAGTGATTTAGCAATGGATGAGACTTCTTCCTACCAATTTTACTGTATAATTTTTACCTTTTTAAAAAATAATAAAAATAATCTTTTTTCATATTTTTTAACAGAAAATCTCTTATTAAAAAGATACATAGTCTACAGTGAAATCAGTTAGAAAAAGTAAATCAAAACATCGATTAAGCAATTAATCCATCACAAATCAATGAGTGCCAATAGAGTTATCAGAACTCAACTACCTGCTAGCGATATTGCATGTCTCCTCATACTTTATTCTTTAAAAGAAAACTGACCTACACTCTCTTTAAATTTTCTGAGATTTTTTCTCATTTTTTAATAAATATTTTAAGAAGAGGGTTTGTAACTGGGGTAGGTTAGATTGGGTTAATTTTTAGAGACTCAATACTTACGTCTAGGGGTAGGATGGCAGTGTTGCGACGATGTGTTTTTTTCATGGGCTCAACTTTTTGAATTGCTGGTAAGCTACTTGTTTGGTTTGAAATGGAATCAATTGGCATGCTAACAGAAATGTGTTCCATTTTCAAGGGGATGATAACTCCTGTATTACCTAGAAGTAAAATTAAATAGATAATTAAAAGTTTTAAAAATTAAAAGCGATGAGAAAATATGGAGTCAAGCAAAAGCATTGTTATCGTGTTTCGATGGACGCTATATTTTGTGGCAGAACAACATGCAATATATAGCATCAATTAGTTCCATTTTTTTTTCTCAGATTTTGAGATTGCAATTCTGTTGTTAGGAGACTAAAGAATTCACTTACCAATTTTGACAAACAAATTTACCATAATTCAGGGGTGGTTTTATTAGGGAGAAAATATCGGATTCAAGTGAAGTTTCATTATCAGTATCAAATGCGATATTCTTCCACTGAAAAAACCATGCTTTTATTCCGTTGAATTTGTTAGTGAAAATTGGTGAGTGAATTTTTCAGTCTACTAACAACAAAATTGCGATCTCAAAATTCGAGAAAAATGGCGAGTAGCTGAAAAAATGGAACCAACGGATGCAATATATTGCATGTTGTTTTGACACAAAATATGGCGTCCATCGAATCACCTTAAGATACACCTGGTTGAAACATAAGAAATAAAATAAGCACAAATCAGCAACAACTAAAATAGAACCGTGCTAAAAACAGTGGCAGTTTGACTGCCAAGTAATTTACAGAGAGAAATGGTGCATTTAACAACTCTGTTCGGAAATTTCAGATCCGTTCCACTAGTCCTGTTATCGTCAGTCTTTTATTACTACTTGCTCAATTAAAATTGAGAAAACAAATAGGATTCAATTAATAGGGATGAATGGTACCTTGTACT
Organism: Bemisia tabaci; assembly: GCF_001854935.1. Taxonomy (NCBI): domain Eukaryota; kingdom Metazoa; phylum Arthropoda; class Insecta; order Hemiptera; family Aleyrodidae; genus Bemisia; species Bemisia tabaci. The sequence goes on from NW_017547132.1 coordinate 6,630,621, forward strand.
CTCATCAGACATAGTTCACTGTTTGCTGGCCTGGTGATACCAAAGTTAAGATTAGTTTGCTCTTCTCCGCTACTCTCCGAACTATTTTTCCGATGGACATCAACTTTCAAATCTAGAAAAAAAACGATTCATCACAAAATAAGAGGCAATAGAAATGAGAGCTCACTATCTAACTAGGTAAAACAGATACGTGAGAGCCTATGTTTCTTGTGAACATAAAACATAGAAATGTGTTTCATTATAATCTTTATTTATAGCCAGAAAAAACTTGCCGGAAGAATTGCAAAAAATCAGAATCTTAAATATATTTAAGACATTTTTGCTGACCCCACTTATTTCTGTGACAAATAGAAGAGTTACAAAAAGGGAAATTTACATTCCGCTTGGAGAACTTGCCAACTTTACTGCATTAAATTTTTTGCTTTCATTGACTCCTAGTCAGCTTTAGCTTGAAAATTAAAAAAAAAAAAAAACCCAAAATTTGCAATACCTACTTGGATTTTTTTGCAATCTGATATGTTGTCAATTTTTTCATCACTATCAGAATGCAACGCATTTTGATATACATTTAATATAGACACTCGGAAGAATATTTTTGTGAAAAAGACAATCCACCCCTTGAAATGATAACATATTCAATAGAGTATAACTCTTCCCTCATGGTAAACCAATATAATAGAATCGAGATCCTTGCCTTAGAATCAGACAAAAAATTTGCTGAATTAACATCTGCTATGTTAAAATTAGGTAGGACAACTCGGGTACCTTGATTTAAATTCTCTGGCTGTTCATGTGACCTCGCAACACTGTATTAACAGCCAGAGCCTTCAATATCAACATCTCATAGTTGTTGCGCAAATTTTTAACATCCTGACTGATAATTCCACAAATTGTCTTGCTGTTATTTTGGAGATCTACATCAACTGTCAAAACAAAAGCAGGGTGTCTACTAAAACAGGCGGGTCAAAAATCAGTACTTTTTCAGTACATTCCCAAAAAGTTCAGTACCTAACTAGTTCTAGTAAGTAAGTAGAATAGAAAATTTCAGTACTTTTTCAGTACCTCCATATAATGAGATTCGAAAAATGTCAAAAATTGGAATTTCTCACTCAAATTGAGACAGAAATAACCAAAAAATGAAAAAAATTCCGGACCTTTGGCGGAATTTCCGCACTTTTATAGTACTTCCAGACCCCCCCTAAAAAATCGGTACTATTTCCGGACTTTCCTGAAATTCCGGACTTGTAGACACCCTGAAGGGGCAGAAATGCAGTAATTTTTAATGAACATGAAAGTATGTAGGACAAAGTAAGTGACTAAGGGCCATGCTGAACATTAAATTTGAAAAATAAATGCAACATACAAACAATCATCAATACTTAGTGGGAAATCCACAGGAAAGATTACTTTACCTATTGTACTGGCTGCTTGATCCCTCACATTATTTCTTGAATAATCAACACTGTCATCAGAGCCACCAGACGGTCTAACATTGTTGATTTCAGTGGCAGACTTAGCTCCACTTCTTAACACTTGGAGTTCAATTCCTTCTTCTTCCCTATACAGATGGGAAATAAAATCCAAAATTTTGTAATTAGTTTCGAGAAAATATTTCAAGTAACAGGATTGAAGGTGAAACTGCAAGAAAAACGTGTCTTGATTGCAGAGTTTCAAAATGTTCACTTTTTATTTTTAGCAAGAGCCCGAACCATCATCAAGACTTGAAATTTTGAAACAATTTCCTTCATTTATAGAAAGAAAAAAAAACCCTAAAATTTTCAAGGAATGGTATGGAGTACGTTTTTGGTATGAAATAGAGTACAGCAGGAAGTCTGCATTGTCACAAACAAAGATACTTGTTTCTGCAGTGTCTTGTGATAAAAAATCTCCAATGATACACTTTTGAGGTAATTTTGACATCATTATTTTACTAGTCAATACTACTTGTATTAGAAAAACCTTTAAAACAGATCCTAATATTCTGGTATAACCTACCTGATATTGGAATTTGAACATTAATGTAACAGAATAATATTTTTCATTAATTTACAAAATTGCATTTTATGAGTATCTAGTGGCAGTTTTCTAAAAAGAAACGTTTTTTGCAAAACACAATTTTTTAGCATGAGCACTGATTTTTGAAAATTCATCTCTTGCACCTACTAAGTGACTTTTCTTTATTAGCTCTACATAATATCCAAAATGCTTACTTAAACTGTGAGTAGATATGAAGAATTTGTCTTGATTGAGATTTTCTTCAAGAACAAATTAAGCTTTCATATCAAAGGGGATAGGATTTAAAACATTCAAAAGCCACACAACCTTTTTTAATCTGCGTTTTCAAAATTAAAACTGGGTTATTAAGTTTGGTAAATATAATTACCTCCTTTGTAGACAAGATGGCTGCCGCGAGCGAAGACCTGAGCTATCATCTTCTAATTCCTCAATAAGACATTCATTTGTGTCGAAAACTTTGTGTAAAGTGTTATTTACAAGTTTTATCATGGAAAAAAGAATACTGATGATGGCCGTATATATGCCCCAAATGAATATTGATGGTGGTGCATACTACAAACAGAAAAATTAGATATATTTAGTAATAGAATAATTGGTGTGGTAACAGTAACAAAATATATTTCTTCATTGTATCAACTCTGAGCCATTTGCACAGGGACACAAATTGTTCTAGGCCATCCGCAATTTACTGCAACGCGCAAGGTTTTTGCAAAAAATATCAGCAAAACGCACTGATCAAAGTTTTGTTACACGCAAGGTTTTGACAAAAATCAGATCAATGAGAAGTGCTGATTAAACCCCAAGACCCTGAAAAAAAAACTGCTCAGCCTCTGCAATTTTTAGGGCATGTCCGCAATTTGGTCCCGAACCCGCGGTCAAAAAAAAATTTGTACCCCTGCATTGACACAAAATAGAACCAAGATAACATTGGAGGTGTAAGCATGGACTTGCACACGGTGAAAGCAAATCTGTCAAAGATCTGTTTAAGCCTATGATCAAAATCTATATTATTTTGCCGGAACATCGTCTTACCTACAGTTGTCATTTTCTCCTCAGTGTCTTCTTAAAATATACATGAGAGAGTGAAAGCTCACTTTAAATGTTAAATAACAAGGAAAGTGGGCCTTCTGTATGTTTACCAAAATTTCACTGCCGACTTGTAGGACAGTATTAAGAATCTGCCATGTTGACTTTAGCTTTAAGCTTCATTGTTAAAATGAAAATGGTGCGTAGAGCTTGTGACTTGGTTTAGGATTTATTTAAAAAATTTGGCAGAAGTTCTCCTTGCAAACCTTGAGACTAATTAGAGGTGTCATCAGCTAAGTTGGCGGTATTGTTTACTTTCGGTTTGCAAGCGTTTCCGTGTCACTACTATCCACATGAAAACATCCGACTCTCGCAGAGGCAAGAACACAAGCTTAGATAAGTTTTCTAATATTTTCAAACCCTGTAACACTTGAATTTTTAGCCACACAGAAATCATACCTACATAAAAGTTGCAAATCATAACTCTTAAGTAGTTTTTTTCTGATACGATCATGAGACGGATGTTTTCAAGGTGGATGGTAGCAAACGCCGCTTTGTGCAGAGGCCCAAATTTGTCGTTGGCGCTTGCAAACCAAAAGTAAACAACCGTAAACTTAGCTGATGACACCTCTACTTTCCAAAATATGCAACTTAGGATCCTTGTGGGCTTGTCTCTCTGTAAGTGTAGCCTATTTAGTCAATTCTACTAAACTGGCCTGCTCAGCAGTGAGAAAATTCCAAAGTAAGTGACAAATTGGAGCTTGAGATGAGTGATCAGCTGAGTTGGATTTTCTTCAACCATTCAGAAAGAAACAAAAAGTACAGGGCGTTGTCTATCTGACATTGATATCTTGTTAAACAAAGATGTACATTAAGAATAGACTCAGGTTTGAAGATTTTAAGCTTTTGAGTTTGATGTTCAACACCAACCTCTAACTTACTGATAGGGGGAACATTTCTTATAGAGAGTGGCTGATTAATGAAACGCATGTTAGTTCCATATGAGACTTCTAAACTTTTAAGCTGAAATGGCTCAATACATACTCGCTAAAATGGCTCGGCCCCAAAAAGCTGTCATTGGGGCCTGAACGTAACATGAACCATAAACTTCTGATGACAGTTGAAATCACGCCGTCATCTTTTAATGATTGACAGAAATGTCTAGAGAGGACAATACGGCTAACAAGCAATGATAAGCTGATAAGAATAATTCTTTGTAATAGTGTAGATCCAATGGTTAACCTAGTTTGGAGCTAACCTCACTTTCTCAAATCAAATCTGCGAAGTCAATTTGGAAGTAAAAATTGAAGTTATACTTACAACATAGATAGCAAAAGGTAAACAAAGCAGAATTAGCCATAGATATAGGTGGAAAGTGTTGCAGAATAGACTTTGATGGGGATCGTAAAACCATCCTCCTGTTAAAGATGCCCAAATTCCTTGACGAAGTACATCCAAAGTTTGGGAGCTCATTCTGAGCAATGGAGCACAAACCCCCCGTTTCAAGTGACCATTAGAACTAGAGGAATTGAACTTAACACAATTGCAAGTTGCAAATTTACTACATTATCAGGCAAAAAATTCGCGATAAAATTGAATTATTCGAAATCGCACTATCGCAGACATGACATCAACAATAACAAATCGGGGAAAATTACACCACTCACCAATTAGATTCACCTGGGGACGATGAGTGATGAGATATGAGATATCCAAGAAAAGAGGAGGGAAATTCGAATTTACAGTATCGTGCTGCTTGAGCGAGACCATGTTTGGACCTTGTGCAGGAAAAGGGGACATTATATGAGAGAATCTAACGATACGATTATAATGGTAGAATTGGGTCGCTAAGATAATCTATTGATAATAGGGAGTATAAGGTACTTAAATTAGCGCTGATAAAATACTAAAAATCACCTTAATATCATCTTGGAAGTTGCTACTTTCAATTTTAAGATGAATACCTAACTCTTAATTTATGCTGAAAATTCGAAAATATACGTGACAAAAATATGAATCCGAACACATGCCGTGCACCTCAATCAATTTATTCATTAACAACTCACTGATAAAATTTTCAAGAGGCGGGGCGGAGGGCGAAGAACCCCCTAAAACATTTTCAGAGTGCTGATTATCACTGAGCTAATTTTTGAAAGTATATATTTTTGCCCTTACGGATCAAAATTGAACCAGTAGAATATCCAATAAACGGAATGTCCATTATATTGGACGAAAAGCAGGGTGAGCTCTTATAAGTGAGAGGAATACAGGGGTGGGGAAAATTGAGGTTTTTGAAATATAAATAAAATTAGAGTACATATAAATTAAATATAAAATTAAAGATAAAATCATACATCCATTTTTATTCAATATAGCTAACTAATCACATGGTTGTTTAAGTTCATTGACTAGCTTTGTCTAAAACCATGGATAGTGATTTTCATAAAATTCTTAAGGGCGAAAAAAAATTTCTGATTGCCTTCTCCCATGCGAGACATTCATCACAGATACTGGAGAGAATGGAGAGGAGACTATGAGGCTTCTTGGATCCGCCACTGGTTGCGTGCCTCTCACTCTGTCCGTTTCGCCTTCAAAACACGCGATGGCAATTTGAGCGGCTTGGGAACACGAATAGTAATTGAGGACACCGCATCAAGAACAGCCTATAGGCGTATAGGTCGTTATTACGCCCATCTGCTTTTCGGGTTCTACGTACCCTGGACTATGCTGTGGTAGCGATAGAATATAGATAGGTAACGGCTCGAGGTCGAAAAACCTTTTTTTTCCGAGTTAAGTCAGGCCTCTGGATCGATGGGTGCAAGAACGACCTATAAACGGGCCTATAAGGTGCTAGTTACCCCTTCCTTTCCTCACTATCGATATTCTTCCATTTTGCGTTAATCATAAGTGATTAAAATGATTTATACTTCATATTGCCACCAAAATGACTGTTGGGCGTAATAATGGCCTACAAACCGCTTTTTTAAATTAAATATATGAGAGTATAAACCCAAAATGTATCGCAAATTCTACCCAGCATCCTTCAATAGAAGGGTTAGTTCAACCAAAAACACCAAAACAGGGTACCTGCATAGAAAAGTCTGCGCAGTATACATCAAAAACAAAACTTTAAATGCGTTTTTCTCAAAACGCGGTTGTTCTTAGTGCGGTGTCCTCAATTGAAATAGCTTCCATACACGCTGGGCTTGTCGATTTCCTTTGACATTTTTGCAGTGGTGAATGCATAGCTGAAGTGCGCTCCAGCTAGAATTGATTTTAGCAAATGGGTGGTTTTTATACGAGGATTAAAAATAAACAAGTGGTACGGAACAAAACAAAAGAATATGAACTATATAATGGACCTTAGGTTGATTAAAATTTCTGACCGAACTGTTTTCTAACGCTTCCGTCAAATAAAACACAAATTTATTGAGTTGCTTTGCTCGTAAAATCAGTCATTCTATTGATTTTGTGCTCCAATTTCTTGCGAAACTACAAACCTGATATCGAAACTTGGCTGTTTTGAAAACACCTTCAAATGCGGCGTGATACGTCACGCATTCTGGAGAGTTCAAATAGTTGTAACATTGCGCCTTAGAAATGCGACGGCAGATTACAATTGAAATAGCCCTCTTACACGCTAGTCTTGTCGATTTCCTTTGACATTTTATTAGTTGTGAATGCATAGCTAAAATGCGCTCCAGCCGGAAGTGTATTCAGCACATGAGTAGTTTATATAGGAGGATTGAAAATGAACAATTGGTAGGAAATAAAACATAATAGAACTTTGCAAAACGATAATCCGGGTATCGGAACTTGACTGTTTTGAAAACGCCTTCAAATGTGGCGTGATACCTCACGCGTTCCGGAGTGTAAAAAAATTGTATCATTGCCCTAGAGAAAATATTACCTTGCGGTGAGCTCACCATCACCTTGCGGCAAGGTATCGGCCTTGCCACCCTCTCCGAGCCCTATCCGAGGCCTCGCCGGGTCAGTTCGTGGAACTTAACGACTGGGAATAATTATGCATGGCAACGTTGGAGACGAAAAGCATACCCAACACGGGGTATTTCCCGATGCTGTGTCGCCTTTTCCGCGCCCTGCGTCTGGATTTGGGTCTACAGTGTTGTCATACGGTTTTATTCCCGGTCGTCGAGTTCCATGAACTAGCTCGGTGAGGGCTCGGATAGGGCTCGGAGAGGGCGGCAAGGCCGATACCTTGCCGCAAGGTGATGGTTAGCTCACCGCAAGGTAATATTTACACTAGGGTGCGCCTTAGGAATGCGACGGAATTATTGAAATAGCCTCCATACACGCTGGGCTTGTCAATTTCTTTTGACATTTTTGCAGTAGTGAATGCACAGCTAAAGTGCGCTCCAGCTAGAATTGTATGTACCAAATGGGTGGTTTTTATACGAGAATTAAAAATAAACAAGTGGTACGGAATATTACAAAAGAATATGAACTATGCAAAACGATAATCCGGGTATTGGAACTTGGCTATTTTGAAAACACCTTCAAATGCGGCGTGATACGTCACGCATTCCGGAGAGTTCAAATAGTTGTATCAATGCGCCTTAGAAACGCGATGGCAGATTACAATTGAAATAGCCTTCATACACGCTAGTCTTGTCGATTACCTTTGACATTTTAGTAGTTGTGAATGCATAGCTAAAATGCGCTCCAGCCGGAAGTGTATTCAGCAAATGAGTAGTTTTTATAGGAGGATTGAAAACGAACAAATGGTAGGAAATAAAACATAATAATAAGAACTTTGCAAAACGATAATCCGGGTATCGGAACTTGGCTGCTTTGAAAACGCCTTCAAATGTGGCGTAATACCTCACGCATTCCGGAGATTTCAAATAGTTGTATCATTGCGCCGTAAGAATGTGACGGAAGATTACAATTTGCATGCAGTGTTTTTATCGTTTTTACTCTGTCTTGCTGGGAAGGAACATACGCTGATTAAACAGCCGAGTACAACAGTACAAGTGCGGAGAAAGTCAAAATTCCCTCAGTTTTTTACACATCGATGGCCAAAGTAAGAGACCACATATTCTCGTTTGCGACGTTGCAAACCTCTAGTTTAACTTTATTTTTTCTTCGGAAAATTAGATAACGTACACATAGAACTTCCGTGATTTTTCTCGTCTGTCAGCAGAATATTTTTTATAAGTTTTAAGCTGTAAAGTTAGCTTGTTTCTCCTGGGAAATATAAAGTAAGAGTGGAAATTTTGAAACGACGCAATGGAGATATGTGGTTTTGTACCTTGATCATCGGTATATGATACGGACATCCGTCAAGGTTAAAGTAGTTGTATCAAGGCGCTGTCACCAACGAGTCCGTTGATCAATAGGCAGCTGCAGCCAGTGAGCGGGAAGTCAAAACGCCTTCAATTTCTTTGATGCAATACGGACATCCGTTGAGGTTGAATAGTTGCATCAAGGCGCTGTTGTTAACGCGTCCCGGTGTTTATCGCTGCAGAATAGTACAAGAAATGCGAGGGAAATAATGCCTTCAGTTACGTGCATATGGATGATGATCTTATTGAGCCACATGTCGATGGTGAAAGTGCAGTAGTGCGTATCACGATTTTTGACAGTTTAGAGTTCGCTGTATAAACGTGTTATTGGAGATACCGTCTATCTGCCAGCAAGAGACTATAATCGAAAGAAATCGGGAGGTCACCTAAGACAGTAGAACTTTTTTCGCGTATAACGGGCGTAAGTGCAGAAATTCGTACCTCGTTCTGGCCCATTCATTTGATCCGGCGCGCCTTACGTATAACGCGCTCTCCTCAGTGTTTCCCGCCTACAACATATTTAAGCTAATCAGATATTCTGTATTTTTATATATTTTCGGGAATTCGCTGGTTTTGAAAAGTTGCTAAGTGCATTTCATTCTAGGGCCCTCCAGTATCATTTCTTCATAGGTACCTATTACTAGCGGCGCGCGACGTTCATGTCCATAGCCCCTGAGGGCTGGACTTCTTGGATGCCGGGGGGGCGAGGAGGGTGGCAGCCCCATGGGTTGGGTTATTTAGATGTCAGGTGGGGCAGCCCCCGAGGGGTTGGACTTCTTGGATGCCGGGGGGGGGGGGACAACCCCGTGGGTTGGGTTATTTGGATATCAGGTGGGATAGCCCCCGGGGGGTTGGGCTCCTTGAATGCCCAGGCAGGGGGGCAGCCCTTGGGAGTTGTACTTCTCGGATACAACGGAAGCAGCCCCATGGGTTGGGTTGCTTGGATGCCAAGTGGGGCATGTTGCACACAACCCCTATGCACATATGTAGTTCCTTTTATCATAAATAAGTCCAACTGATTATCTAAACAAGTTTTATCTTTACTCCCAATAAATTATAAATTCAAGACAAAACTTACTTTTGTAAATTTAATTTTTTGAAAGATTTCAGAATCTTATTGCGAAGAATGTGAGTTGCACAATCCTAGCAACATTGGAATGCTCTTGGTTCCTCGCTGCAAAATGCAATCCAATTGCTTCAAGGTGATGTCATCATCGATCGACCCAGCTGTGGCTGATTCGCAGGAAGTCAAAACGCCTTCAATTTTTTGGATGCAACACGGACATCCGTCAGGGTTGAATAGTTGCATCAAGACGCTGACATCGACGCGTCTGCTTATTAATCGGTCGCTAAAGACGAGTACAATTAGTGCAAAGAAAGTGAAGTGGCCTTCAGTCTCTGGCAAATGCAACACGGGCATCCACTGAGCTTCATCCACTCCGGGACAAGTGAGTTTTTTTAAGACAAACTTAAGCACTGACGAATCCTATTCCACACATAATCGGTTTCAAAGGAGAGGGATACGCTCCCTCCCATCTTCTAGGCCGAAACAGAGAAATATGATTAAATGGGGAGAAAAGGCAAAGAAGACGAATGGTAAATGGTCAAACAGGTTACAAAAAAATTGAGTTTGCTTAGCTGCCGTTCGTTAAAGTCTCCGGAAAAATCTATTTTGATGGCCTACATGCTGATGAATCTTCTCTTCAGCTATTCAGCCTCATTATTGAGAGACGATGGGTAAAATTGATAGTAAGAGGAGCAGTGACGTGGCGTGCTTTGCGATATATCGATTGTTATGCCATTTAAACATATGGAAAGGGATCGATAAACAGGGTGTTCGCAGCGAACGCCTTAATAATCGATTCTTTACCATAGGTTTAAATGGCATAACAATCGACATATCGCAGTTCACGACACGCTACTGAAGAGGAGAGGAAAATCTCCCTTCATATCTCCGAAATAGATTTTTCAATTCAATACGGACAACCGTCGAGGTTGAAGAATTGAGACGCTAAGACGCTAAGACGGGTAAGACGCAATCGTGAACGCATACAAATCATGTATAGGACAAGAATAATTCGCCTTTGCCGCGTACAAAGGCGGATCCAGCAACTTGGTAACAGTGCCTAAGACTACCTGCTTATCTACTCCTTTACCTTCTTGTGAGGAAATATTGACATTACTGCAAAGCCATTGAAGTAATAAAAATCTAATAATAATTTGGTTAGATTATTCATGAGACTCATGCACTTGCAAACATTGAAGGTCGAAAAGGTGACTTTGGATATCCATAAGTGCAGTGAAGTATTGCAAAGCTGGGAAGGATATTACTTATTCACTACATTACCAACTTATTGGATATTTCCATCAAGAAAGTTGTATTCTGTTCCACGTGTGCACAAAATTTTACTGAAGGATATTAACGGAGGGTGACATTACAGAGGTGTGGTTTTAAAACAAGCTGCGTGCAGTGTTAAGTCATTGACATATTTCATATTTTCATTTTTCATACTTCAACCCTGATTAGCGGAAACCATCCGTCTTTTAAAAGCGGAAGACAATTGAGCAAATAGTGCGTCATTTCCTGAATTCTCATCCAGTATAATTTGTTCTTTAATATTTAAGCTCATATCTGTAATCTGTAATTTTTATTTAAACTCCTAAGTTAAGTCTTAATGATGTTCAAGTGTTCTCTAAGCATCGTTCATTTTTTAGTCGTACCGGTTTGCATTGCTCCGAACGATATTTTCCAGCAGTTTAGAGAAAACTTCCAGAATCACACTCCCTTGACCTCACTCGCTCTTGAGGTTTGTAACCGCACAATTCAAGGCTCGTACGAAAAGCTGTTGTACATCGCAAATTTCGATTCAGATAAATTTGTTCCTGATTTGATTTGAACTTTACACGCTGATTCAGTTCAAACCATACTAATGACACATCACGATAAGTTGAAGGAAGTAACTACCCACCACAGGAAATTTTTATTTTTTTCGTTAACGATCTTGAAGAAATACTAAGCTTAATTTTGGATTCGGTTTCAGTGCAAGGTTTTGAAACAGATTTTCAAGCGAAAAAGATTCAACCGCATAGTGCCCACAGAGGATCAGGTTCCATAAGTCTGGATATACATCTAAAGCATGAATTATCGCGAGAAATTCCTAGTTACTGTGTAAATGTCGATGACGACTATCAGTCGAAAATTACAGAGAACTGTCATAGTAATATGAACATCACTTCAAAAGAAATTGATGGCTCCTCAATTTTGTCCGATCGAAACTTCAACTTGACTCGCGGGTTATACATCAACCCAATTTGGAATTCCAACAATCATCTGATTTTTATGCTCCGTAATGGGGACCGAAACACCCTCCCTTCGAAGATCCGGTTTCATCAGGAAGAGTCACAACAAATCCAAAATCAAGGAAACGAAACATTTCTCCCAACCGGTTATGAAGGACCACTATTATGCTTCAAATTTGCCTGGCGCTTCTTCAGGGGCCATAAAATGGTCATTTGTGAAACGAGCGGCTGCAGCAAGTATGACCCATTCGCAGGTAACCTAATTTGGTACAGCGGTCAAGACGATGAGACCTTCTTCGACTTTTCTTTGAATAATTTGCAAAAAAAACCTTTGAAAATGGTGCTTAATTATGTAGTGGGGGAACCTGCTGAGAATGGATACTTTCATTCCATAATGTTATCACTTTTATCATTTATTTTGGATGATCTTCCGAGATCCATGAACTGCACATTATACCAAGAATCCGCTATTGAAATGATGTATCGAGGTTCAAAAGACATGTCAAGAGGTCAAATATTTGACATTGATCTGATGCAGGTGATTGCGGAAACCAAATCAAATGACATGGATTACTCAGAGATGGAATTTTCAGGTGGGTTAGAGACCCAAGCGCTGTGTATTCTCACCCCTCATAGCAGTCTTCTGCCGCAGAGTTTGGTTGGTTTCAAAAGTTTTACTTTCATTGTGTGGATTCACATTCTAGTAACACTTTCGGTATTTCTCTGGATGCAATATGTTTTCCAGCGAGTACATTGTAAATTTTTACGGCGGCTTTATTCTGAGACAGAAATCTCACAGTACGAGAACGCATCAGCTATTCTCACTGTGTACACGTATTTCATCTGTGGAGGCCCTCCCCAGTTACTATTGGGCCGCCTCTACACCGGCAAGATTCTCTTTGTTATTTTCAGCTTCTCTTCTCTCATCATCTCATCAGTTTTCCTGAGTTGCATGACGTCGTTGATGGCAGACACAGTTCAGTATCCGGAAATCGATTCTCTGGAGGACTTGGAGGCTTCTGATTTACTTATCCAGGTGCGAGATGTCACATCTGCTTCCACTATTTTCTCCTCTCTCGGGTTGTCAGAGGCGCTGAAAGGAAAACTTGTCAATAATTTAGATCATTACGTTAATGCGTTGAATAATTACATCGCTGAAGATGATGCAATCTTCAGCTTTATCACGAGCTACCCTAGTGTTCATCTTAACTCAACGTCTGAGGCTACGGATTTTTCGGAGAAATTTTTGAGGAATGTGCATTCAATAATGGAGACTGATGCATTTTTGATGACAATCCCGAGGTCTTTCTTTTCAAAAAAGGACATTCTTTTAAGCGTATGGCCACTTGCCAAGAAACGTGAGTATCATAAAGTCGAAGAATATTTATTGACAAAACCTTTCGTATATACATTTCCAAGGAATTCGTTTTTCTTAGACAGAGTAAAACGGTTGATTATGCTCTTCATGGAATCAGGACTCTCAGGGAAACTTTTAGAATATATCATGCTTGAGGGGCATCTCGAAGCCGCACCACCGCCTGTAGATGATGGCGAACCGAGACCGTTCAATATGAATGATTTACAGTTGGGTTTCATCAGCCTCGTCGTAGGTCTATTCATAAGTTTCCTGGTATTTATTGCGGAGGTACTCAGCGATTACTACAAGCACACAGTTTTTTTTAAACATATAAGACGGTTTACTGTGTATGTTAAGTCTAAATTCAAACAGGGGTATATTAATGCGTTCACTGCTATTCAGGGACTATTTCGATCTCAGAAATCGTAAAGTAAATCAGCCCTCATATAAGTACGGTAAGCCCATTGATAGTTCTACGGGTATCCGTAGGTTGCTAAAAAAAGAAAAAAAAAAAATTGAAGCCTCACTGTTTTTGGGTTGCGATAAACTGGTGCAATGTCGTGAAAAACATCGTTGTCAATATTTGGGTGAATTCCATCCATTTATAAAGGAACCTCAAGTCAAAATGATACTGCTGTCATTTCAAATGTGCACACCAAAACCGTGCATTTAGGTGGAAAAGGAAGAAAGTACATTTGTAAGATGAGGTTATATTTTGTTTTGAAAAATATAATGTGCTAAAATACAAATAAAATTCAACAGAATAAAATATATACCAGAGTATTTTTTTCTAATATTATGAAGCTTTGTTTAAACATATCGTTATAAATTACTAATATTTCTCTAAAATGGGGGTGGGTTGAATATTAAAGAATTTCGCAAGGGAAATCATGAATATTGGCCTTCAATTACGGTCTGATGGTGGGGCGTGAAATCCAAGATGGTGACCTAATAGGTCTGTTGTATACGGACTTTCGACAGTGAATTTTACACGAAAATCACGAGGCTGAAATCCATTCCGTAGTGCACAAAATCTGTGTAGTTTATAATTTGCTTTTACAAATTTCACACGCCCGATGGCAATTTTTGCTAGTCGCCGTTATCTGCCCACAAAGATCCAAGAGAACCTAATTTAAAAATGTGAGTAAACAGTCTGCGAACTGTTACAAACTTTTTCAATCGACTTTAAAGCCTTTGTTTCTGCAAAAAGAAATTGAACAAGGAGGCAGGGCCGTATTAAGGGGGTGGCCACATCGGCCGTGGCTCATGGCGGCAAAAGGGGGCGGAAAATGTTACAATTTTTTTAAATGTAGGTATAAAAAAATCGGATTCAGAAAAGAAATTATCCATGAGATATGGGGACGAAATTTCTCTTTCCTGAGAGTATAGTAATTTCTAATTTTGTCGTTTTTTGGTGATACAAGAAATAGCATCTTTCATTAGTAGAGTGAAGAGAGGAACTAAACATGCAATTTGGCCTGGAGCTCAAGCGCAGAGAGGAATGATGACGAGATGAAAAAGACATGCCCACGGCGCGGCGATCGGCATGTAACACATATTAGCGCCTACGAGACTGCAAGAATACTTCACGCATTGCGCCAATCATAGTGCGATCAGAGCGGCGCAGCGGCGGAACCACATTTATGTTTGTTCTTTCATAATTTGTTGGTTCATTTCTTATAAATGGAGGACCTTGTCCACATAGAGATAGGTTTACGGAACTTAACTTTCGCGCAAAGTTCCGTGAAATTTTGCTAGTAGTGTTGACAGAGTTTTTGCAAAAAAGGTATCCAACACGAGTAGGTAAACGTGTCTTAAGCACCCCTCCCCCTCCGGCACGTTTACTTGATGGTTTTTATTGATGTTTCAAAACGAATGAAAAGGGGGCAGCAAAATACAGGCGGCCCACGGGCGGCAAGTAGGTAGATCCGGCCCTGCAAGGAGGACACGAAAGCTTAAAAATGATTGATATCATACTTGAGAACAATTTTACGAGATCAGTCCTTTACTTAAGTATGTTAGGTTTTCTAAGGCCAGTTTCTAGGCCAACTTGGTTGCACCGGTTTTGTAGCCCTGTAGCCCTACTTTCACTGAAGAAGAGGGAAAGACCAACGCATTTGATTGAGAAAAGAGAGCTATTTTCAGTTAGAAACCTAAAGACCAAGCCAACAACGCGACGATGCTTAGTAATAGTAACCATCTGTGGATGCAACTATTCGAACTTGATGGATGCTTGTGTTGCGTATACGAAAAATTGAAGGGGTTCTTGTTTGTCTTATCTCCCTCATAGAACGACGCTATCGGCGTATCGTTTCTTAACCAGTTAGATGTTCCTATGGTGCGTGAGGGTAGCACCGTATTTCTTACCTTCACCGTATTTTCTTAGATTAATGCTGGCTCTCAGACCAAGCGGCCTATATTATACTTGCCGAAAAAATAAGTTTTTGAAAAATTTGGATATTGTTCGCGCAGTACTACCCTCTCATATCCATGGCTAAAGTGCGAAACAACGTATTTCCTTTGGGATGTTTCAAAATACCCGCCTATATTTTGATTTTCCGATGAGAAAAAGCCAACTTTATAGCTTGAAAATTTTACAGAATATTCGGCTTATGAAGAAAAAAAAATAAAGGAAGTTCTTAATTAATTACGTTTACTAGCTCTTATTGGAAACCATTAAGTATGAGAACGTTCAAACGGAGATACATGGTTTTGTACTTGGGCCATCGATATGTAACCGTTCGAAGAAAAAGAACCTTGGTGCCGAATAACATGAAATTAATTTTTGGTATCATCCCATAAAAGATTGTCTGACTTCTTGTAATTCTGTATTATAGCATCTGTCAGATATGACTTTACTAAATTAGTCTAGATGCATGACATTATAAATTTTCATTAATTTAATATACCAGGTTGCCGAAAACGGTGTTGGAGTGGGTCCCCCCAGGTTAGAGTACCTATATAGCGAGAGTATGGACAGATCGCTTCATGGAGGGCTTAGGGCCCGAAAGTGCAGCCACCCTCCTAACCAACTTCTACCGCACAAAATTTCACTGCCAGTCTGTAGATTCCAATTATAACCAAGATGGCTAAGAATGTACATAAATGAGCGTTCTTCCACAAAAATGAGTAAATTTATGCAAAAACTAAGTCAAATACGTGCTTTATAAACGATGGTTCGTAATAATTGTACGAGTAAATCGCTCTGGATAATTTAAATTCATAGGTTTTGGCTGCATTTCTGGGCCCTAACTTTATTCGCAGAGGCATCGGTGAAGGCCTGATGGATTTTCGGAGTTTCACATCTGTCTATACTCTCTACCCCAGGTAGGAGACGGAGAGGGCGTCTAGCCAAACGGTGGGTAGAGGGCATCCGTGAAGAGATGGAGAGATGCCAGCTTCCGGAGGATCTCTACCATAACAGATTCCTGTGGCGGGTAGGCGTCGCAGAGCGCCCTAGCGCACCGTAAAAGCGGCTCATTCATACATACATATTAAAAGTAAAAGATATAAGTGGTGTATGGAAAAAAAAAAAAAAAAAAAAAAAAAAATTGTAATGTCCTGAATCTAGGCTAATTTTGTAAAGTCAAAGATTGTCTCGCGAATTTTGTGATACAAAAATATGGGACTACAAATTTGGGAAAGGAGCGGAGCTGAGGCGGTTTTTCGAGGATCAAAGCACTCAATTTTGGGTGCTCCATTAGATATTTCGATCCGATATGTCCAAAATTTTGGATTACAATGCAGTTTTGTTGCTCTCTTTCGGCTTTGTTGGTACACATATGAAGTAAACTACATATACTCTTTCCTGAATATCGTTTTAATTTTACCGCAAAAATGACTATACGGGTAAATACATGATACATTATGGATGATCATGCTATCCACGTATCTTTCGAATGATTGCACTTTAATTATTTGTGATCTGGAATTTTGGTTTATAAGCCAATGTTACAATTATTTGCAAGTTTTTCTATTGCTTTTTTTAGTCTGACTTTTTTCCTTGTTAATACAAGTAAATTGTACGAGAGGTCTGCATCTTGCAGTTGAGATCTAGTATTTTTGGCTCACCTACAAAACACCCATCTCCAATGGGAAACTAATGGCTCTTATTTAAGTTTAATATGCATAAATTGCACCTTGTAATACAATTCAATAAAATAATGATATGCCAAATTTAAGCACCTTTGGCATATATCATTATTTTATTGGATGACTCTTAAGTTATTTGTTGATAAGCAATAAATAATCGTTCTCTTTTGAAAAATTTATAGTTCAAAAATCCGACACAAGTTCCATTCTGTTTCACGTGCAGTTTTTCCTCGTGTTGATGTCTGAGTTAAAACCAAACAAAACGATCTCAAAATTTCACGGAAAAATATTTTACATTTAGCGCCTCATATTCTTGAATCATAAATGACGGGCTGAAGTTAAGGTTTACAAGGAAGTAAATCTAAAAGGCTCTGTAATGTACATAGCCGAACCCGTACTGAATAATGTCTGCGTTTAAATAATTGATTTCTGGTTTTAAGGGCAAGCATGTAGGTCAAAAAGGTGACATTGGACTAGCGCAGTGAGTATGTAAATCAAAGAAAGTTGAATGGTTAGGTTGCCCACTCACTATATTACAAATAACTGTAATACCTCTTCAAATAATCGCAGTTTGCACTCTCGACCTGGATCAATTTCGCACGAAGGTAAATTGTTGAAACGCCGTTACTATAAACAATGTTTTTAAACAGTTCATGAAAAATCTGTGGAAATTTTTTCCATATCTTAAACACCTGTACAAACCTCCTAACTACTGTCCCCTCAGTGCAGGTATCTAAATTTTATTACTCAAATACAACTGAAAAAAGAAATTGTATTTTTTCCTGTATGAGGGAGCCTTGCTTTTTATTTGCGTCTATCACAAATATATTTCGAAAAATTTGAAATTTGAGTCGGAAAAATGTACTAGTGCATTCAAGTATTGTAGTTATTGGTGTCAGCCATAACTGGGACTTAAGAGGCCTTTTTTTGAAAGATTTGCGATCAAAACCTAAGTGCAAGCAGATGCCATTTAAGAGTGTTGAAATTGCTGAATATTGATTGTACTGAGCACCGAAGCATACTGGTAGGTGCCCTGTATTTTTATCCAAACTATCGAAATAATAACTACTAATTAAATCATGGTAGGCATGGTATCAACATGTTTGATTATTACAATAAACCTTCTCATTTTAAACGGTCGCATGACTGGACAAATTATTCTTCATCAATTCATGGAAAACTCAAATGATCAAACACAGTTGAAAGCAATAGCTCTAAAAGTTTGCCACGAAACAATTGATCAATCAGACGAAAATTTGTTTTACATAGCCAATTTCAATTCGGATAAATTTGTTCCCGATTTGATTCGAACCTTACATGCTGATTCCGTTCAAACCATACTAATGACACATCACGATAAATTGAAGGATGTAACTACCTACCACAGGAAACATTTTATTTTTTTCGTGAACAATCTTGAAGAAATACTAAGCTTAATTTTGGATTCGGCATCGAAGCAAGGCTTTGGAAACGATTTTCAAGCGAAAAAGATTGAAACGGCTGTGTCTCATAAAGGTCCAGGTTTTACAGGCCCGCATGTAAAATTTCCGCATGAATTATCGCGAAAAATTCCTAGTTACTGTGTCAGTGTTGACGACAACTACGAGTCAAAAATTGCTGGAAACTGCGATAGAATTATGAGCATCACTACGGAGGAATTTGAAGGCTCCTCAGTTTTGTCCGATCGGAACTTCAACCTGACTAGCGGGTTATACAACAACCCAATTTGGAACTCCATGAATCACCTGATTTTCATGCCTCTCATTGAAGGACAGAGCACTCGTAGCATGAAGGGATTATTTAATCAGAAAAAGTCACGACGAATTATCCAGAATTCAAAAAACGGAACTTCGCTGCCAAGCAGGTACGAAACCTTACTCTTATGTTTCAAATTTGCCTGGCGCTTCTTCAGGGGCCATAAAATGGTCATTTGTGAAACGAGCGGCTGCAGCAAGTATGATCCTTTCGCAGGTGAAATTATTTGGCACGTCGGACAAGACGGTGATAGTTTTTTCGACTTTTCTTTGAAAAACTTGCACAGAAAATCTTTAAGAGTAATTACAAATTACCATGACGGAGAATCTGCTGAAGATGGAGATCTTAAATCCGATATGATATGGAGTTTGACCCCAATACTTGACGATCTTGAGAGATCGATGAACTGTAAATTAATATACGAGGATTCATTATTAATGTACGATGGCCCGGGAGGTCTCCTGCGGGGGCAACTATTCAACATTGACCTTCTCATGGTGAGTTTCGGAGACACTATGGATGAAATTGATCACTCGAGATTCGAATTTTCAGCTGGGTTGGAGACCCAAGTCATGTGTATCCTTACTCCTCACAGCAGTTTGCTCCCTCAGAGTTTGGTTGGTTTTAAAAGTTTCACCCCTGTCGTCTGGATTCTAATTATCATTACAATTTTAGTATTCATTTCTATGCAATTTGTTTTCCAGCACGCACATTCTAAAGTATTTCCCCGTCTCTACTCTGAGATAGAGATATTTCAGTATGAAAGTACATCAGTGATTCTCACTGTGTACACATATTTCATCTGCGGAAGCCCTCCTATCTTACTACTAGGACGTCTCTACACCGGCAAGATACTCTTTGTTATTTTCAGCTTCTCTGCCCTTATCATCTCATCTGTTTTCCTGAGTTGTATGACGTCACTCATCACAGACACGGTTCAATATCCGGAAATCGATTCGTTGAAGGACTTGGAGGCTTCTGACTTCCTCATTCAGGCACGAGATGCCAAGTCAGCGTCCATACTTTTTACCACACTCGATGTGTCAGAAGCACTGAAGCGTAAGCTTGTCAATAATTTAAAGTTTTATACTTATACGTTGGGTGGATACGTCAGCGATGATTCACGTATCCTAGCAATTCTGCAGTCAGATGCCGTGGGAATATCAAAGGCGACATCTGAGGTCCTGGATTTAACTCAGAAATTCGTTAGTAATGTGCATTTAATAATGGAGGCGGATGCGTTTTTGTTGACCATTCCGAAATCTCTCGTTTCGAAAGAAAACATACTCGTGAACGCATGGCCGATGAAAGAGAAACATGAGTACCATAGAGTTCAAGAATATTTGCTGGCAAAACCTTTCATGTTTCAGTTTCTGAGGAATTCGTTTTTCACGGATATTCTAAAGCGGAAAATCATGCACTTGTTTGAGTCGGGGATCTTCATCAAGATTTTAGAACGTACCATGGCCAACGGTATGTTCGAAGCCGCGCCGCCCCCGAAGGATGATGGTGAACCGAGGCCGTTTAGTCTCAATGATTTACAGTTAGCCTTCATTAGCCTTGTAATGGGTTTATTGATAAGTTTCCTCGTTTTCATCGCGGAAATGGTTATTGACTATTGTAAAAATACAGTATTTTCCAAACTCATGAGGCGCTTTACAACATACATTACTTCTCTATTGAAGCTAAAATACCTGTTTGCACTCGCCGCGGTCCAGGGAATTTTGTCATCTTGTAAATTTGAATAGGAACTCCATTAATATTTCACAAAACACTTTCATGCATTGGCTCCTTGCTCAAATGCCTCATTGCCTCATTGTCAAATAAAGAGTATGAATTCATAACATCCTTTGTTGCTGAAATAATGCTTGTTCTCTGTCACTGTAAAACACGTGAATAATTTTCGTTGCATAACAAATTGATTGATCATTTTTTTTCCCCGGCCAAATTGCTAATATTTGGCCACTGGATTTGCGCCAAACTTGAGATACATAGTCGCAAAATCTTAGCAACATCCGATGTCGCGTATACTTTGAATTTCTCTTCTTTGAAATACATATTTTCTAGAAAAAAAAGTCTTCATTTCATATGCATCGTTATACCATGTTGGCAAAGAGCGTGGTTATCGTGGTGAGGCGAAGTCAAAGCGCCTTCAATTTTTCGAGAACGCATCACGCACATCCATCGAGCTAGAATAGCTGCATCCGGGAGTTGTCATCAAAATAATCCTTTTGATTCGATTTTCTATCTTGCGTGAAACGCAGCGGTTACCTATATTTTTACCTTAGGATGCAAAAATTGTCGCCAATCAATTTTGATGACCACGAATTTTTGACTCATTATTCCGAGGACTATCGATCTCCTAATGACATTCCAGCCAATAGATACCTGACGCAAAACCTGAAGAGATTATTCCTCAGTTAAAATGATTGGAAATTCATGAGAAATTGAAAAAACTTAAGTATTGTGTTTGTTTTAGTATTTGTAATTTTTATTTACTTATTACAATCGTACATTGATTTTCAGGTAAAATTGCGAGGGACATACATTTTTAATACCAGTGGTCTTGCACGTTGAAATTACACAAGTATTTTAAATTATAAACACAAGTGTCAACATAATTTAATACAATTATTTTTAAGCAAGGTTTGAATAAAATGTAAGCAGGTATTCGCACAAAACAATGGATTCAAGTCATCTACCTACGTAGCTCCTTGCATTATGTTTATTATGTCATCTTACGTGGTTTGCCCAATTCAGTGGTACCTATGAAACAATAATACAACGGCATTGCCCAGCTTGTCGTAAGTAACTGTAAGTTTCAGCAATGTGATGAAGCTCCATTTTGCTAGATTTGTTAGCTAAGATTTTAAGCTTAAGCTAGATTTTGTTTCTTATTGTAAGTTACGGAATCTTCACAATACAAGTGCATTGAGAACAACCTATGATCCAAACATTTTCACCAAAAAGGTACACACCACACCACATTTGCACCAATTTTTCTGTGTTTGCCATCTCTAACATTTATTCCTGATTTTTATTTCTTTCTTCTGTAAATTACCAAGGCATAACATCAACCATAGAGCTCAATATTTGTCGTGCAATAAAGATCGTTGATGAAACGTGCTTAAGGAAAATCAGTTTGTTTAATTGGGGCTTGCCTTTTACATACACTGAAAAAAAAACTCCGGCCGTGGGAGCCGCAATTACGGGCCATATTAACATACCGTCCGAGCCGCAGCTTCGGCCTTTGAACCCGGAGCAATCGAAGCTACGCCTCCAGCAGCCGGAATTTTCGGCCTTTGAGTCCGGAACGGACGGTATATGTTTCAAAAAAACCCCCAATTGCGGCTCCCACGGCCGGAGTTTTTTTTTTTTTTTTTTTTTTTTTTTTTTTTTTTTTTTNTTTTTTTTCTTTTTCCGTGAAGAATGATTAAAAATGCGCACAGAGGGACAAATTGTTAGAGGTTATTAGATTTCGGGTTGAATTTGATCTTAAGAAAACATCATTGCCATCGCTTGATTTCTATCATGGTTAATTTTGCATTTTATAATGTTGAATAGAAGCGTCATAGGCACTGTAAAAATTTAGTACCGACTACTATATTTCCTGGAGATCATAGATACCTAGGAATCTAGTGACCACTTAAATTCTTTATCCTGTGCAATAAATAAACAATACATTTAAAACAATTCAAATAGCAGGTAACAAAGGCTTTTTAACACAAATGACCAATACTTGTCGGCTGGAAACACCACAGCCTTATTCTTCAGTTGGATGATAAAAAATACAAATTTAAAATATTAAAATATTTAATGTATAATCATTCTCTTCTATCCAACTGAAGAGGGCTGTGGTATCTCCAGCCAAAACATCCTTGTCATTTATGGTAAAAAAAGCTTTGTCACTCGCTGTTTTAATTGTATACCTCGTCACGGGCTGTGGAGCATCCAGAATAAAAATATCTCAGTTATTCGGACGTATTTCTGCTAAATGGAACCAGAGTCAGGTGGGAAAGAAGGGGTGTGCTCGTTAGTCGAGGATCCTAAATATGAATGAGAATTATAAAGCGCCAGTCAGGTCAGCGGGTCGCGGTCGCCCGTAGTCCGCTGTATCTCATGAGCCCTGTCCACGATGCTCTTTTGCCATGCCTATGGCTCATTAGTCGCACACAGTTGCTTAACACCGTTTAGTAGAATGTAAAATTCAGCTTTTTCATCTCTCCAAAGGGAATTACGTCCACTTTTGCATTGTCCCTGTTCACTTTTCTAGAGCGCACCCCATCTTTCCCACCCGCCTACACTGCCGTGCTAAGGAAGACCGTCGTACAAACCTTCAGGCATTGCCGAAAGTCCTGCCGTAAAACACGAATTTTTTGGGAAACTTATGAATAGTTCCGCTCCAATTTTTCAGATAATTTTGCTCGCGATTTCACCTGAAGTTCTTGAAAATTTTAAGGAAAAATTTTCGTAGCTTTCTTCAAAAATAATTATTCTATTGAGGGAAATTGGGCCACTCTCGAATGTCATACGGTGTTCCTCCTTAGCACGGCAGTACACAGTTCAATTGTTTAGAAATTCGTCTATTTGATTCAAGGTGTATTTAAACATGCACTGAAAAAAAAATCTCGGTGTATTTACTGAGAAAAGGGTAAAATTACGAAGAATTCAGGGTTCTATTTGATCCCAGTTTTTTCTTGGTAAAATTACCATTCATGGAATAGGTAATTTTACCGAGAAATCTCGGTAAAATTATTGAACTTTCTCGGTAATTTTACTGGACCTTGGTATAAACGCCAATATTTTTTATCGACTGTGGTAGAATTACCGAGATAAAATGGCAAAGTTACCGGGAATTGATTACCAATAAAAGTGGTATTCTTACCTGAAAAAACAGTAAAAATACCGGTTTTAAGGTAAGCTTATTAGTCAGTCTTGGTAAAATTACCAATAATTGGTAAAAAAGTGAGATAGTAAAGGTACCAACGGACCTTGGTAAAAACGCCGAGAATTTTTTTTTCAGTGTAGTCCTATCTCAGCGAAATTCGCATCAATGACTTTTAACTCCAATACCATTACAACTACAACTGCCAGGCGGACAAACCTCCAACCCGAGCGTCGCCGGGTCGCAAAAACTGGCACAAAGACTCCCACAGGGCCTCTTAAACCTGTACAAAACATACGGTTTCTGCCGCCTATCGACACCTATTGGACCCGTCCCCGGATACACCAACGAAATCCCTTGCAAGTCGGGGCAAAGGAAATAAATATAACCATCCTCGTGTGCGATCGGCGAGTACACCCAACTAAGCCGGGGGTCCCGGATATAAATGCAATTCATGGCGAACGGGCAGTTGGGGTTGTGGAACGAGATGGCGTTGTTCTCCATACTGCCGGACCAGACCACGCCCTGCTCGTCGCAGGTTATCCCCTCGGACATCCCTCTTCCACCGTGGTTCCTTACGGTTTGAGCGATATCGGCGAACGTTAGCGTACGGTTAAGCAAAGCCGCCGTACAAACGGAGTACAACCTCCTCGACGTTAAGCCCGCGTAATAGAGTTTGTCCCCACACGGCGAAAGACACATCGGTGTTATGCCCAACGTAATGGACGATATGATGGGCGAACACACTCCCGTGCTACCGATGCTGTACTCTGGTTGACCCCAACTGACAGGTAATCCGAGTGGATAGTTCCTTGTGGTCTCGTCCTGGAACGCAATGTAAGACTTCCCGGTGCACAGGTCTAGGACGATGATCGAGTACCCCAGCGCATCGGCGATGTACGCCACGTTCTTGCAGGGATCTAAAGCCAGAGTGATGAGGTACGACCTTTGGAGATCCGCGACGTTTTCAGGGAAATAATAAATTCGGGCGACGCAGTCGTTACACATGTCGACTACGACGAGTTTTATCCCGCCGCGTGATGCAGGGAGGAGGACCTGATTACAGGTCCTGGCGCGGCCGGCGTCCAGGCACATCATTCGGTTCGTCTTCTTGTCGTAGACCAGGGTTTGGACGCTGATGAAGTGGTGTTTGAGGCCTCTCGTTGTGAGCGTCCCGTTGCAGTTGCTGATGACCCCGCCTTCCGGGTTGTTGATGCAGTAGTTTGGGTAAGCGACCTCTCCGCAGTCGGTTAGTTGGGCGACTTGGAATTTGCCGTTGCATCCGTCGTTGACGTTCTTGGAGTCGATGCCCGCCGGGTAGCAGGAGAATTTCCGGCCGCAGGGGGTCATGACGAATGCGTTCGGCCATTGGTCCTGGTACAAGTAGACGACCTCTAATCTGGGGTCGTGGCACATCGGGTCCTCCGGGAGCTTACAGCATTTGCCGCAATTTTGGTACCCGGAGACTTGGAGCATGGGTAGTATGCTGAGGAATAGAATCCGCAAGCTGCGTTTCATCTTATGGCAACCTGTTGGAAAATTAAGAACATGTACGTATGCATTATTAATTTTGGACCAAGTTTAAGAGATAAAACACGGTAATTGATTAAAAATCGAGCTACAAGCCAAAATAAAAGAGCGAGAGACGCAATAGCCCGAATGCAGACAACAATATAAACACACTAAAATACAAAAACAAATGGGTATACAAGGCTATAGAGGATGAATAAACAACCAAGACGTTTTGGGCCAATTACATGCCCATTCTCAACTGGAACAAAAGCTAAAAAATGTAAAAATTAATGTAAAAACGTAAAAATTAATGAAGGCTTTAGCTTTTGTTCCAGTTGAGAATGGGCATGTAATTGGCCCGAAACGTCCTGGTTGTTAATTTATCCTCTATAGCCTTGTATACCCATTTGTATTTTAGTGTGTTTTCATTGTTGTAGCCAAAATAAAGAGGTATTATTTCAAACTAAAATGTAACACTAATACATGTTTATTTTGGCTTGTAGCTCGATATTTTATCCAATTACGATGTTCTAGACAGCTTAGCCAGCTAAATTTGGCAATAAAATGTATTTAAGAGATAAATGCGCTCAGCCACCGCAAACTTTGAACCGAAAGGAGGTTTAAAGTTTTAGTTTTACATAAAACTTCATGTTGAAAGCAAAGTTTAATGAATAGGTACCTATTTTCATGGCCAAGATATTTTTTCTCAACTTTGAATTTTTCATGAAGGAAACTCTACGACTAATTGATTTCAAAGTTTTTCCTGACCATTTCCTAACTTTTTTTTCCAGAATGCGACTCGGCGCTTTTCTGTCAAACTCACAATCAGTCCAATTCTTGGATTAAAATCTGGCGCCCCTTTTTAGAGTCTATTTTGCCCCCGTAAACCGAAATGATATGAGTAGAGGACGGAGTTTACTCTAGCTGCAAACTGCAGAGTGAACATCGCTCACAGAGTACGAGGGGCGTTCAATAAGTAAGTATCCCCCCTCTCTAAAATCGATAGGAATGGACCAATTTTAAATCACTTGGGCTCAAAATCTTCCCTCACGGTTCGTTTCAGAGGGAGGTAAATGAAAAGTGAGGGTTTGTGAAATGTGTAGAAAAATCCACCACACGTAGCTGAATCAACCACCGCAAAATGCGCTTCGATATCTAAATCAGAAAACAATTTATAGTCGGAATTGAACATTAAAATACCTGCAGAATTGAGTAAAAATCGGGGACTTTGATCCCCTGAATCTCGAAAACCCTGTATCACTCCGGAAGCCCCGGAGTGTCTCGGGACCATAAGCATTCGATGGTCCGCCCGAAATGACCCGATAATCATTACCCATGACGGCACATAGGTTTTTTCACGCCAAAATTGGGGGAAACTGGGCCAAAGCACCCCTAAAATCCAAAAAAAGGCCCATTTTTCGGTCAATGGAGCTTCGGACCGATTCAGGACCCTGCTCAATCGATTCCTGGTCCAAAAATACGTAGAGTCACACATGTACCATTTTACATATGCACAACCCATCGGACTTTAATAATCGATCGTCTTTGAAGGCCATTTTAGTGCCAAAAACACAAAAATCGATTTTATTTTCGCAGAGCTCGACAGAATATTTTCATTTTAGGCTTAAATGACTGTGTGTGCATCCAACTTCAAGATCCCGAAGGAATTTTGAGTGGGCAACACAATTTCATTTACCTCCCTCTGAAACGAACCGTGAGGGAAGATTTTGAGCCCAAGTGTTTTAAAATTGGTCTATTCCTATCGATTTTAGAGAGGGGGGATACTTACTTATTGAACGCCCCTTGTAGAATTAATTTTTCTTTCCACATGAACTCTGTTCTTTTGGATTTCACTCCTTATCCGTATGAAATAAATTCGTGCGACAAATATTAAAAAAAAAAAAAAATAATAAAACGACGTACTTAGTATGCGACTATCTGAATAAAATTGTAATTCCACCGTATCACATTGTTTTTTCCTTTACATTTTCTTGTAATTGAAACGAAAAAATAAAATCTGAATCTTCTTGACCACAAAAAATGTAAAAGCATGTATTCTTCTGAAAGTCTTTGGAAGTGCAAATGTTTGAGAAAGATACGAGGATAATGGTAAATTTCATCAGTTTTAGTGCTATAAGATGAAAAGGTCGACCAAATTCTATAGATTTTCATTTTCCATAGATTTTTCAAATTTTATAGATTTTATTTATTTTCATTTTTCATAGATTTTTCAAATTTTATAAATTTTATGGATTTTTTTGTAAATTTGCAAATGTTTTTTATACGAATTTATTTTTAGGTTTAAAGAGGGCGAATTCATCAAATAAGTACCGTCTATCTTGATTTGCATTAAAACATCACCAAATCGCTCCCAAAAGAATACATTTCTTTTTGAAAAAAATCTGCCTATTTTCCCTTGAAATTTTTAAGTGTACAGGCTCAAATTTTTGAGAGTTTTCTGAAAATTTCAAATAAGAACAACCAACAACTTTCCCTAAAGCTCAAACTTCATCAGCAGAAATTTGGCAACGTTTGAAGCTCCTTGGTTTGGTAATATTCTCCCCCTTCCCCCTTTATATTGAAACAAATCAAAACAACAACCCTCGTTGAGTAAAAATATTAAATGCATGCGCCTAAAATTAAGAATTTTGTTTACTCACTCGAATGTACAGGAGACGTGGATAGAGATACCTCAGCCCAAAGCGGATTCGTTTGAACATATGCGCGTTTTATACTTCCTGCGGCAAAGTTGCCTCCATTTCTTAATATACCTAATCTTGCTCTGATATTGTGTTGTTGGAAAACTCAAAAAGTATAGGAGCTTTCTCACGAGCAAAATTTCCTTTTTTCGGGAGTTCTAGTCTTCGTGAGTGTTAACACTTGTGGAAGAGAAGATGAACGGCTGAGAAAATTTCAAGAATTCTTAGAGTGTCTTTCTTCCAACAGCCAAATATGCAGATGTTCAAGGCCTCTTTGTTCCTTTAACACATGGTGTAACCTCAATTTGATGGTCACTCAAAACTGTTAAAACAGAGAGAAATTAATCCACGTCGAAACCTAACAAGTCTACGTTATGATGAGCTCTACGCTACATAAGACTGCTTAGCTTGCAGGGCTTGACTTGTTCGATTTTAAAATTGACCGATTCATTATGCAACTTGAGGCTTCACAGGTGGATAATGAGCTGAGCTTTTGGAACTTTCAGCTGGATCGGCTAAAAACTTGCAAAATTGTGGTGCTGTGCGGCAATCCATTGGAATATACGATAAACCCAGCTGCGTGAACTGTGATTTGCAACCAACACCGCGCCGTGCCACTTTGAAGTGATCTAGTTTTAAGCGTGAAATGTTGTCGATAAAATTGTGCTTTCACACGCAGCCAAAATAATTCTGCGACTACGGAGAAAAAAGAATCGTCGCTCTTTCAATGCTTATATTGCCAGAAGCCACCCACATTTCTAGTAATTCTAGTTGTGGGTCCAATATCACTTTTGTGATAACATTGCAACTATATGACTAGAAAATAGGTATAGGACCTGGAATCTATCATAATCATTCCGCAGAACACGAATTCTTTACTCTCCGTGCCTTTCAAATCATGTTAACAGGTCTGACGCGGAAAAAAGTTCTATCCATTGTGCATGGAATTACGCTAATACATAAAGACCAGGTTTTCGACGAACGCCACCTGTTCGATGCATATTCCCCAAAATAAACTTTTAATAATTGTTTCACCGAAAAAAAGTGAAAAACAGTTGCTATAGTGATGTCAAGATGTAAAACTAACTGCTACAGCGGGTAATTCAGCATTTTGCGAGTTCTTGCACACTTTTTTTACATAAAAAATATCAGATCAATTTCACTTTATTTCGGTGTAACGTAAAGTACAATAATTTGAAAGCACATGATGCAATCTTTGAATGAATAATGTTTTCAAGTGATTGTGTTTAGCATTATCAAATGCGTTGGTCTTTCCCTCCTCGTCAGTGAAGGTAAGGCTATAGCACCGCGGTACAACCAGGTTGGCCCAGAAAACCTAACCAACATACGTAAAAGACTGATCTCGTACAATTTTTCTCGAGTATGATATGAATCATTTTTAAGCGTTCGTGTCCTCATCGTTCGTTTTATTTTTGCAGAGACAAAGGCTTCAAAGTCAATTTCCATCATTCGTATACAAAGTTAGTAACAGTTCGCAGATTGTTCACTCACGTTTTTAAATTAGGTTCTCTTGGATATTTCTGAGCAGATAACGGCGACTGGAAAAAACTGCCATCGGGCGTGTGAAATTTGAAAAAGCGGATTATGAACTACACAGATTTTGTGCACTACGGAATGGATTTCAGCCTCGTGATTTTCGTGTAAAATTCACTGTAGAAAGTCCGTATGCAACAAACCCATTTGGTCACCATTTTGGATTTCACGCCCCACCATCAGACCGTAATTGAAGGCCAAAATTCATTATTTCCCTTGCGAAACTCTTTAATATTCAACCCACCCCATTTTAGAGAAATATTAGTAATTTATAACGGTATGTTTAAACAAAGCTTCAGATATTAGAAAAAAATGCACAGGTATATTTTATTCTGTTGAATTTTATTTGTATTTTAGCACAATATATTTTTCAAAATAAAATTTAACCCCACCTTACAAATCGATGGTGAAGTGCAGAATTGCGTATCTCGATTTTTGACAATTTTGAGTTAGCTGCATAAACGTGTAGTTGAAGATGTCGTCTATCAGCCAGCAAGAGATTAAAATCGAAAAAAATCGGGAAGTCACCTAAAACCGTAGAACTTTTTTCGAGTATCTCGGGTTTAAGTGCAGGAATGCGTATCTCGTTCAGGCCTGTTCATTTTTCGGAGCGCCTTACGCACAACCAATCACAACGCGCGCTCCTCAGCAGCGTTTCCCGCCAACACCGCACATCAGCTGATCAACTGGGGCGACGGCAAACTGCCACCCGGGTGGCAGTTTTCAAGAAATTTGTATGAAAACTGCCACCCGTATAAATTTGAAAACTGCCACCGGTAGTGAAAACTGCCACCCGTGTAAATTTGACAACTGCCACCCACATGAATTTCGGCGCACAGAGGGTCGAAGCGGTATTATGGGAAGACTGATTGTGAATCTCAAGCCAGGAGAAGTAGAAATAATAAGATAATGTCTGCATTAAAATTAACTCGTCTGAAACATTTAGAGATTTTCGGAGATCCCAGGTAAAGAAAAAAAGTAAGTGGGTGGATGCTGTCATCAAGCGATTTGATGAAAAAATCCCCAACAAAGAAGACGAAGTGATGTCCCTTTATGACTTCATGAAAATAATTTCCACTAAATTCGCCAAAAATCCCACCAACCTCACCAGAAAGAAAGAAGGTAAAAGTCAGAAGAAAGTTCAAAAGGTAAAAAAGAAAAAAAAAAGAATAACAAAAGTAATGCCAAATGATGAAAAAAGCTCCTAGTAGTGATGTACTCTTTGACTGTAATTTCACTAAAATTTTACTACTTTTAACTATTTTTTACTATAAACATACTGTAAATT
The DNA here is from genome assembly GCF_001854935.1 of Bemisia tabaci. Lineage (NCBI taxonomy): Eukaryota > Metazoa > Arthropoda > Insecta > Hemiptera > Aleyrodidae > Bemisia > Bemisia tabaci. Next base: position 6,661,411 of record NW_017547132.1, read on the forward strand.
ACTGTAAAAATACTTTTTACAATTTTTCACTACTTTCAACTAAGAGTAATGCCAAATGATGAAAAAAGCTCCTAGTAGTGATGTACTCTTTGACTGTAATTTTACTAAAATTTTACTACCTTTAACTATTTTTTACTATAAAAATACTGTAAATTACTGTAAAAATACTTTTTACAATTTTTCACTACTTTCAACTAAGAGCCCATTGACCTCTTTTCACCATATTAAAAAATTTTAAAAAAATTGTATTAAAAAATAACTTTTAAACACGGCTATTAAAAATCATCACAGACACTGCTCAATTTCTTATCATGTGTTGATTTTCAGTAGACAGTCCTCAGCCTGTCCAAGTGTGAAGGAAAGTTTGGTAAACTGTGCGACCCCGCTCAATCGCGCTCCTTGGTCAAATTTCAACGGGTGGCAGTTGTCACTACCGGTGGCAGTTGTCAAATTTACACGGGGGGCAGTTGTCAAGTCGGGTGGCAGTTTTCAAATTTATACGGGGGGCAGTTGTCCATGTTTCCAGGAAATGAGTGGCAGTTTACAGCCTCCCGATCAGGGCTGTTCTGTGTTTGTTTTCAATGGTTTTCATTTATCTATCTAAAAGAAAAGTTGATGTGGATAAATGTGGATAATCAGGCAGTCCAGCATGCATAATATCAGTGAATGCTGGTGATAGGCCGACAGACGAGGGAAGGGGAGATTAGGTACTGTTACTTGTCATTAATGTTGCATACGCTTGTAATTGAAAGCGGATTATCACTCGAGGGCCCTCCAGTATCATTTCTTCATAGGATCATAGGTATCTACTACCTACTAGCAGGGCGCGGCATTCATGTCCATTTTTACTCTCTGGGCCAATGCAATCATGAACTGATTGAACTGACGGTTCATCAGAACGGTCAGTTTTATTAGAGTCAATCCGGTCAAACAATGCTTCATTTAGTGTATTGGATCGACTAAAGCTTCTAAATAAGTTTTAAGGTTGAATAAATTCTATTTTTGATCTTAATGATCAAGAGTAGCTTTAAAACGCTGCATAGGTACACGCTGCATAACGCTGCATAATTGTAGAAATGCGTATCTCGTAATCTAATGTCAGTTTCCAATCATACAATGCTTGAACCGGCCGTATGAGGTCAAACTAAAACTTCTGATAAAGAACTATAAGCATGAAACCCTTTTTTCAGTTTTTAAATGATCAAAATCTGCCAACAACCGGTTTAAAACAATAATTGCAGAAATGCGTATCTCGTGATAAAGTGTCAATTCTTAGTGCCCAAAACGAGAATCTCGGCATTTCGGCCGTATTTTCTAACAGTGCGAGAAATTATTCAAAATATTGATGAAGTCTGAAAAAGCATCTTATTCTTGCTATCCTCAAGAATTATTACCCTTCTACTGACAATAAGGAGGAATGTAGACAGTTTTTTTACTCTCCTGAAAAATCGTGTTTTCCGTGATACGCACTTCTGCACTTTCACCATCGAAATGTAGATCTTTTCATTTTCCACCTAAATGCACTGTTTAAGTGCGCACATTAAAAATAATAACATTATCATTTTGACTTGAGGTTCCTTTATTAATGCAAAGAATTCACCCAAATATTGACAAAACAGTTTTTCACAACATTGTACCTGTTTATCGCAACCCAAAAACAGTTACGCCTCAATTTTTTTTTTTTTTTTTTTTTTTTTTTTTTTTTTTTTTTTTTTTTTTTTTTTTTTTNTTTTTTTTTTTTTTTTTTTTTTTTTAGCGGCCTAGGGATACCCTTACAACTATCAATGAGCTTATCATACTTATGAGGGCTGACTTAATTTACAATTTCTAAGATCGAAATAGTCCCTGAATAGCGGTGATCGCATTAATATACCCCTTCTTGAATTCAGACTTAACATACACAGTAAACCGTCTTACGTGTTTTAAAAAAACTATGTGCTTGTAGTAATCGTTGAGTACCTCCGCAATAAATACCAGGAAACTTATGAATAGACCTACAACGAGGCTGATGAAGCCCAACTGTAAATCATTCATATTGAACGGTCTCGGTTCGCCATCATCTACAGGCGGTGGTGTGGCTTGGAGATGCCCATCAAGCATGATATATTCTAAAAGTTTGCCTGAGAGTCCTGATTCGATAAAAAGCATAATCAACCGTTTTACTCTATCTAAGAAAAACGAATTCCTTGGAAATGTATATACAAAAGGTTTTGTCAACAAATATTCTTCGACTTTATGATACTCACGTTTCTTTACAAGTGGCCATACGCTTAAAAGAATGTCCTTTTTTGAAAAGAAAGACCTCGGGATTGTCATCAAAAATGCATCAGTCTCCATTATTGAATGCACATTCCTCAAAAATTTCTCCGAAAAATCCGTAGCCTCAGACGTTGAGTTAAGATGAACACTAGGGTAGCTCGTGATAAAGCTCATAATTCGATCATCTTCAGCGATGTAATTATTCAACGCGTTAACATAATGATCTAAATTATTGACAAGTTTTTCTTTCAGCGCCTCTGACAACCCGAGAGAGGAGAAAATAGTGGAAGCAGATGTGACATCTTGCACCTGGATAAGTAAATCAGAAGCCTCCAAGTCCTCCAGAGAATCGATTTCCGGATACTGAACTGTGTCTGCCATCAACGACGTCATGCAACTCAGGAAAACTGATGAGATGATGAGAGAAGAGAAGCTGAATATAACAAAGAGGATCTTGCCGGTGTAGAGGCGGCCCAATAGTAACTGGGGAGGGCCTCCACAGATGAAATACGTGTACACAGTGAGAATAGCTGATGCGTTCTCGTACTGTGAGATTTCTGTCTCAGAATAAAGCCGCCGTAAAAAGAGCCATGCACAAAAACGGCCAAAAACGGCCCATTTTTGGGCCCTCGAAATTGGGGTCGAAGTGAGGTTTTTTTCATCCTTAGGGTGACCCTTTACACATACTAAAATTTCAGATTGAGTATACGTACCGTTTTCGAGTTATGGGGGGGCAAAGTCCCCGATTTTCACCCATTTGTGCAGGTGTTTTAATTTCGAACTCCGGCTGTTACGAGGTATCAGATCCAGATATTGAAGCGCGGTTTGCGGTGATTTGTTCAGCTATTCCTGTAGTATTTTTCCACATCTTTCACAAAGCCCCAAATGGTTTTTCGGGGGGCGGGGAGGGGGGCTTTATTCATACTATCATGACTGTTAGCGCATCTTACNATACTCACGTTTCTTGGCAAGTGGCCATACGCTTAAAAGAATGTCCTTTTTTGAAAAGAAAGACCTCGGGATTGTCATCAAAAATGCATCAGTCTCCATTATTGAATGCACATTCCTCAAAAATTTCTCCGAAAAATCCGTAGCCTCAGACGTTGAGTTAAGATGAACACTAGGGTAGCTCGTGATAAAGCTGAAGATTGCATCATCTTCAGCGATGTAATTATTCAACGCATTAACGTAATGATCTAAATTATTGACAAGTTTTCCTTTCAGCGCCTCTGACAACCCGAGAGAGGAGAAAATAGTGGAAGCAGATGTGACATCTCGCACCTGGATAAGTAAATCAGAAGCCTCCAAGTCCTCCAGAGAATCGATTTCCGGATACTGAACTGTGTCTGCCATCAACGACGTCATGCAACTCAGGAAAACTGATGAGATGATGAGAGAAGAGAAGCTGAAAATAACAAAGAGAATCTTGCCGGTGTAGAGGCGGCCCAATAGTAACTGGGGAGGGCCTCCACAGATGAAATACGTGTACACAGTGAGAATAGCTGATGCGTTCTCGTACTGTGAGATTTCTGTCTCAGAATAAAGCCGCCGTAAAAATTTACAATGTACTCGCTGGAAAACATATTGCATCCAGAGAAATACCGAAAGTGTTACTAGAATGTGAATCCACACAATGAAAGTAAAACTTTTGAAACCAACCAAACTCTGCGGCAGAAGACTGCTATGAGGGGTGAGAATACACAGCGCTTGGGTCTCTAACCCACCTGAAAATTCCATCTCTGAGTAATCCATGTCATTTGATTTGGTTTCCGCAATCACCTGCATCAGATCAATGTCAAATATTTGACCTCTTGACATGTCTTTTGAACCTCGATACATCATTTCAATAGCGGATTCTTGGTATAATGTGCAGTTCATGGATCTCGGAAGATCATCCAAAATAAATGATAAAAGTGATAACATTATGGAATGAAAGTATCCATTCTCAGCAGGTTCCCCCACTACATAATTAAGCACCATTTTCAAAGTTTTTTTTTGCAAATTATTCAAAGAAAAGTCGAAGAAGGTCTCATCGTCTTGACCGCTGTACCAAATTAGGTTACCTGCGAATGGGTCATACTTGCTGCAGCCGCTCGTTTCACAAATGACCATTTTATGGCCTCTGAAGAAGCGCCAGGCAAATTTGAAGCATAATAGTGGTCCTTCATAACCGGTTGGGAGAAATGTTTCGTTTCCTTGATTTTGGATTTGTTGTGACTCTTCCTGATGAAACAGGATCTTCGAAGGGAGGGTGTTTCGGTCCCCATTACGGAGCATAAAAATCAGATGATTGTTGGAATTCCAAATTGGGTTGATGTATAACCCGCGAGTCAAGTTGAAGTTTCGTTCGGACAAAAGTGAGGAGCCGTCGATTTCCTTTGAAGTGATGCTCATATATCTATCACAGTTCCCAATAATTTTCGACTGATGGTTGTCATCAACATTGACACAGTATCTAGGAATTTTTCGCGATAATTCATCCTCTGGATTTATATCCATACTTATGGAACCTGAGCCTCTTCGGGCACTATGCGGTTGAATCTTTTTCGCTTGAAAATCTGTTTCAAAACCTTGCACTGAAACCGAATCCAAAATTAAGTTTAGTATTTCTTCACGATCGTTAACGAAAAAAATAAAAATTTTCCTGTGGTGGGTAGTTACTTCCTTCAACTTATCGTGATGTGTCATTAGTATGGTTTGAACTGAATCAGCGTGTAAAGTTCGAATCAAATCAGGAACAAATTTATCTGCATTGAAATTTGCGATGTACAACAGCTTTTCGTCTGAGCCTTGAATTGTGCGGTCACAAACTTTAAGAGCAAGCGAGATTACGGGAGTGTGATTCTGAAAGTTTCCTCTAAACTGCTGGAAAATATCCTTCGGAGCAATGCAAACCGGTACGACTAAAAAATGAACGATGCTTAGAGAACACTAGAACATCATTAAGACTTAACTCAGGAGTTTAAATAAAAATTACAGATTACAGATATGAGCTTAAATATTAAAGAATAAATTATACTGAATATGAGGATTGGGGGAATCACGCACTATCTGCTCAGTTCTCATCCGTTTTAAAAGACGGATGGTTTTCGCTAATCAGGGTTGAAATATGAAAACACCGCTTTTAATTCGTGCCACTTAATGACTTAAAACTGCACGCAGCTTGTTTAAAACCACACCTCTGTAATGTCACCCTCCGTTAGTTTCCTTCACTAAAATTACGTGCACATGTGGAACAGAATACAAACATCTTGATGGAATATCCAATAAGTCGATAATGTATAGTGAATAAGTAATCTCCTTCCCAGCTTTGCAATACTTCTTTGCACTTACTTATATGCAAGGTCACCTTTTCGACCTACAATGTTTTCAAGTGTGAGACCCATGAATAATTTAGCCAAATTGTTATTATATTGTTATGCTTTCGATGTTTTGCAGTAATGTCAATATTCCCTTATAAGAAGGTAAACGAGCAGATACGCAGGTAGTCTTAGGCACTGTTACAAGTTGCTGGATCCACTTTTGCACGCGGCAAAATGAATTATTCTTGTCCTATACATGATTTGTATGCGTTCAAGATAGCGTCTTTATGCAACTATTCAAACTCGACGAATGTCCTTTTTTAATCCAAAAATCCAATTAGAAGGTATGAAGGGGGATGTTTCTCTTCTCTTACTGTCAATTTTACCCATCGTCTCTTAATAATGAGGCTGAATAGCTGAATAGCTGAATAGCTGAAGAGAAGATTCATCAGTCTGAAGGTCATCAAAATAGTTTTTTTCGGAGACTTTAACGAACGGCAGCAAAACAAACTCAATTTTTTTGTAACCTATGTTATCGGATTGTTCCAAAGTATTACACACATTTTCTGCTTCTGAGTTTATCGCTATACTGTAAGCTCCTAAATTTGCACAGGTACCTGGTAACGCTTAGTTCCAGCGTTTTACGGGGCCGATTTTCATAATGTTTGCGGTTATCGATAGGGAATTGTCTCTAGATGAGCCCGGTACATTTAAATTTTGAAAAATAAGATCCAGGTCATTTTATATTACGAGGTAAAGTTGCGATATCTCCCATGTAAACAATGTAAATTTTTATTGCTTGTCACAGTTCATTTGAGCGTTTTACGAGGCGTATAGCCATGATACTCGTATTTGCGGTCATCGACAAGTGATTGTCCCTAGATGAGCCCGCTGTAATCAGATTTTGGAGATAGTACCCAGGTTTTTTTATATAAGAGTAGATCAGATAGCTTAGAAAGAGGGGCAAAATTTGAAATCCCAGTCACTGAAAAATGGTGGAAATTTCAAATTTAGCGGAGAATTGAACAAAGCAGGAAATGTTGAATATGAAGGTACGCTCTTTTGCTACAGACTATATATACAAAAGTGACAAAACGCTCCGTTCCGTTAAAGTTTGTGAAATTTGAAATAAATGACGATTTTGTATACGATTCTTATTGGTCCAAATGGTCCAATCGCCCCCGGTCATAGGGAGATCGAAAATTGAGAGTCGGGTCTGAAAATCTTTTCATTTTCTTTGGTCGTCCTTTTTTCGAAGTGGGCCAAAGAGAGCGTGGAGCGCTCTCTGGGGGTTGGGCTGCCTAGCGGCCAGGGGGCATAGCCCCCTTGAGTTATGTATAAATTTCAAGCGATTGAGAGTTGGCTTATTTCTCCTCGGAAAATTTGAATAGGAGCGGAAATTTTGAAATGTGCGATGCAGATACTCCGACGGTGAAACCAATATACGAGTACAGTGGCGTGGCGTGAATTGCGATCTATCGATTGTTATGCCATATAAACCTATGGTAAAGAATCGATTATTAAGGTGTTCGCTGCGAACACCCTGTTTATCGATCCTCTTCCATTGGTTTATATGGCATAACAATCGATATATCGCAATTCACGCTACGCCACTGTACGAGTACCAAGTTTCTCGGACTAACAAACTTGAAATTTCTCTGTGCGAAAAAAACTCTGTGAAAACTTCAAGGAATGATAATGATTTGTTCTCCCTCAAAATGATAAATTGGGAGCGGAGATTTTTTGATTCTGCAAACGAATTTTCTCTCCGGATCAAAAAATTTTTTGTGCTACGGAGAGAATTATCTCTTTCCGGAGAAATTAGTTAGTGTTCCGGGGAAAAATATTTTTTCCTCGGAACCATGAGTTATTGCTGGGAAGGGAAAATATTTTGCTCCGGAACACTAACTAATTTCACCGGAGAGAAAATAATTCTCTCCGTAGCACTTAATCAGTTTCTGTAACACAGGCGGAAGCCCAAAAACTCATGAGCCCTAGGGTCTTGTCAGATCAAAGAAAGCCAGGGCTCATGATTTTTTGGACTAACGCCTGTCGAACAGAAACCGATTCAATTGTGATAGAGAAATTAGTTTGTGGTGCTTTTTCAGAACGATTCAACACTATTGCTACGGCCCATAGCTACGAAGTTGAAGGAGTTCTTAGAACGCGCTATAACTCGTGGCCGTACAAACCAGTTTGTCAAACTTAGTAATGTCGCTGCCTGGTCACTACTTATGAGCAGTGGTGAGGCGTGAATAATCGATTATCGATATTTCCTCACTCGAAGGTGTGGTAAAGAATCGATTGCCGAGGTATTCGTTTCGAACACCCGTTTTACCGATACTTTTCCATGGGTTTCAATCGCGCGAAGCGCTCTCTGGGGGTTGGGCCGCGTAGCGGTCAGGGCTTATAGCCCCCTAGTATTTGATACACTTTCTTACAATTGAAAAGAGTAACTTGATTGGAGCAGAAAAATGTTTGAATGCGTTTCCAACGCATTTTTTGATCGCGGTTATTGATGTTGAGAGTAGTACTTGTTGCCTGAAGCGACTCTTGAAGGCGTTTCATATGCAACTTCTTATGTCGAGCCCAAATGCACGACGCGATCAAATGTCCGACAATGTTCCGACGCAAAATGTCATAAAGTTCTGACGTGAACATCTGTTAGTAGGGTCTCATCCATAAGGAAGGGTAACATGGCCTTCCCTTGCATGCAAATGTTTGATAATCATTCAATATGTACCACAAGACTCAGAAAAAGAGTTTCACATCACCCCACCTCACCTTCCTCCTGGTGGTTTTTTGCAGCTTCGCTGTTGTTTTGTTTAATCGGACGTATTTATGCTGAAAGGAACTGTATGTATAGGATCTTCACCTAACCTAGGAACCCAGGAACCTAACCTAACATCATTCCTTTTGGCATGAATTCGTCCAATTGTTACGAGCTAAAATTTCCGTCTCAAAATTAGACCAATTTGAATTTTTGGGAGCTCAAGGGGATTTAAAATGGACACCGTTGCGGGGATATGATCTCCCGCGATAGCGAGAAAAACAGCTTGTTGTTCATACTGTGCCTGTTGTGGATTCCTGGTTCTACCTTATCTAGTTGAAGTTACTATGTTCCTTTTAGGGTCAAAAGGAGGTCGATCCTGGTAATGGTGCATTATTGTAAATCAAGACCGAATAATGGATCATGCAACACTACATTGTAACGACGACTTGAAAAGTAGGGAGTGGAATTCACTATGAGCATTGTAAGAGCAACGAATCTTTCCTCTTCATGTGGTTACGTGGTTACACGAGCCACTTACTGAGAGCTATTTCCTCTGCGCGCGAGTTCGTAAAATTTTATTGGAGAGGCATAAGTTGGAAACGCAAATCTCAAAGCGGCATAGATCACAAGTCCAAAGCTCAGGCAGGTAAATAGTTTATTTAATCTCACCTCGCCGCTCAAAGACACCGCCGCGCAAGTGTGATTTCGCCAGCTTAAAGCTCACCCACCTGAAAGCTCAGTCTCTCTTGCAGCTGCGAAGCTGAACTTTGCTCCCTCGACAGCGATACTCACGTTACACACTTGTCAGTAGCCATAACATCGAAATCCAGACTTGTTTTCGTAACAACAAAGCAAATTTAAGAGTCTTAATGAACCGCGCACTGGGGCAATGGAGCGGAAAGTTTTTATCGCCTACGTCTTTACTCACCTCACTACGAATGGTAATCTGCCTCGCTAAGGAAAAGCGCCGCGTGGAAATTAGGACGTTGGCAAGTTTTTTCTGATACAGTAAAGAAATTGGGATTTTTCCGCCTTGAATTTGTCATTAATTTTTTTGTGAACTTCAACACGGTGCACCTGAGCTGAGAACATTGAAGAAAAGTATTCGCATCTTAAGTTCTCAAGCATTAATCGTTTAAAGCGGTGGATTTGGCAACATTTTAAAGCCCATTCTGTGTTTTTCCTAAGCACAGCAGTAACATTTTGCATTGATTCGCGCGTACTGCACTGCTGTAAGAAAGAGCCGCGCGCGTGGATCAAAAATAAAGATTCAGCGGAAAACTTACAGCTTTCAAGTGGCGAAATATAAAATGGTCTTCCGTTTGAACTGACTTTATTTACGTCGTGGAGCCTCCATCAATATCCGCTGGTCTCCTGACCCCTAGGTAAGTTTACTTCGTTACAATTTTAGAAAAAACATTCATTATTAAATTCATCCGATCGTCCCAGCCGATGATTCTCCCTCCAAGGTAGACTTCGGCACTACCCGGGCAGATATGCAGCCGTGAGTTTGGTTTAGTTGGTCGGCTCGACTTCGGTCCCCCGATCTCCCTAGCCTGCTCCTGATCAGAGCTTTTTCTAATTTCTAGAGCTAAACCAACATATGATAGTTTAACCTACTAGATGACCATCTGGCCGAAACCCACCCCATGTTGGGGTGGTAGTGCGAAACGGATGGGAGTCGAAATCCCCGACTTTGGTTTACCACAGCCGGTGGAATAAGCAGCTTAAATTGTCATATCTTCGAGAAGATTCGCCACTTTTTCTCCCGGTAGAACTACAAAAAAAAAAAAAAAAAAAAAAAAAAAAAAAAAAAAAAAANTAATTGGACTACATTTTGCAATTTGGGACTATAAATTCTAGCCCGGTTTAAAAACAACGTATGTGTGTTAGTTTCCCTATGCTCACAAGTGTTTTTTCAGATGAGCCAGAAATTACAGTTCCAAATTGCAAAATGCAGTCCAATTGATTTATTTTTATTCTTTCATAGTGAAGCCATTTTTTAGACATTTTAAAGTAAAATTAGAACAAAATTGGTAGGAAATCCACGAGAGTGCATAGATAAAAGCATTTTCAAAATAAATTCCATAAATTTGAAGATCATTTAGTTCTCACGAGGCCACTCATTTTACTCGAAATATATATTACGCACTGTGAACGTTGATTTTTTTATTTTTCTATAAGAATTTTTCGCAACAAAAATGCAAATTTGAAAATGGCCTGAGGGTTTGTATGGTTAATGGCAGTAGATTTGTAATTTGAAAACTGGATTATTGCTGAATTGAACGAAATATGATAATATTTCGACAGTTCAAAATTACCGACCGCATAAAATATATGAATTTGGATGAGCACCCCTCAGCCGTGTGCTGGATCCATGTCCATGTGACCTCAGGTCAGCACGTCACCCCGTAAAATTCAATTCTGAAAGTACTGATACCTTTAAGTCTCTCGTATTTTTCTGCCGAGTCCCAAATGTTTATAAATATTAAAACATTTCTGAGCGTTCTTGAATGCACTTCATGCATACTGTCTCTCATATCTCATTTATGACTGATTACTTCACTAATTTAATGACCTCTCGGCACACCTGCCAGAGGCGGATCCAGTAATTTGGCAACAACGAATTCCCTCCATTTAAACCTATGTTAAACAATCGATTCTTGTTGGAGAACCTGGCCCCTCCAAGAATCGATACATTTCCATAGATTTTAATGGAGAAAATCAATGTTGCCAATTTGCTAGATCCGCCGATGACACCTGCTCTTACATAAAAAAATGATTTTTGGTAGGTCGCGATAAGATGAAACAAATCCTGTGTGTCCTAACCCTCAACATTCTTTCCGCACTTCTGGTACACGGAGGTCAGCAATGCAATACAATCTGTAACCTCCCAGAGGACACACTTTGTTACGACCCGAAACTCGAGATCGTCCACCTCTACGAGGACCAATGGCCGACCGATATCGCAATCACCCCCTGCGGCCGGAAATTCTCTTGCTACCCTAGCGGCATCGACGCCAAGAACACCAACAACGGATGCAACGGCAAATACGCGGTCGCCGAACTGAAGAAATGCGGAGAGGTCCCCTACCCCAACTACTGCATCAACAACCCACCGAATGGCGCCATCAACTATTGCACCAGCCCTCCCGTCACCTACGGCTACCCGGATTACTTCCTCAGCGTGCAAGCACTTCTTTACGACTGCGCCTATGGGCTATTCTGTCTGGACGCCGCCCGGGCCAGGGACGACAAACAGATCATCTACGAGGCATCCAAGGGCGGGACGAAGGTCGTTTTGGTCGACACGTGTAGTGACTGCGTCGTCCGGACGTACTGCTTCCCGGTTGACGTCGCAACGCCGACGTCGTACTTCATCAACATGGCCGTGGACAACGTGAAAGGTGTCATGTACATCGCCGATGCGCCAGGTTACTCGATCGTCGCCCTGGATCTGTGCACTGGGAAATCCTTCATCGCTTTCCAGGGAGACCCAACGCTGATGTGGATTCAAGGCGGGTTGGATTGGATCTGGGGTCAGCCGTCGTACAGCACGGGGACGATTTTGAACTGTGATGGAAACGAGTCTAACTGTGAGATCCAAATAGGGTCCATCCCGTTTGGGGTCTCGACACTGTCCCTTTCGTGTGACAGGAAGAGGCTCTACTACAGCCAGCTTGGGGGTCGCACGCTGTGGTCCGTGGATACGAAGGCGCTGTTGGCGGCGGATGGGGTCGCTGATACGATCGTAAACCACGGCGAGAAGGGAGTGACCCTGGGGTTGATAACCGATGTGCAAGGGCTCATCTGGTCCGGGAACGCGGAGAACGATGCGATCGTGTACTACAATCCCTGTTGCGCCTTCGCGAAGACGTATCTGTACATACGGGACCCGAGGTTGAGCTGGGTGCACGGGTTCAGCGAGGCGGGAGACGGGTACATGTACTGTCTTGCCAACTACATCAACGGTATCAACCTGGTCTACCCGGGGACGGGGCCTATTTACGCCGACAGACGGAAGAAACCGTATGTTTTGTTTAGGTATAAGCTGCCATGCGATTGTCTCTGTCCGAATTTCAGTACGGAGCCAACTCTGGGGAAGCAAGTCTCTTGCGAGTGAGTTGCAGTTGAGTAAGCCGTGAAACGATCTTTTCAAAATTGAGATTTCTTGAAAATTCGACTGATTTAATGTTAATGAGCTTTATGCAGATTTAGATAAAGCAACACAAGTTGTCTTATTGGTAAAAAAAAAAGTGAGATATGAGATAGAAGTGAGAGGGCGCAAAAATCGGCGTCATTTTGAGACAAAACAGCAGCGTGTTCACACTATACCACAAAGAAGCTGTGATTACTGCTTCCTTGAGTAAAATGGTACCATTTTCTGCAAATTTTTGCCCTGAAAATGTGTTTGTTGTGTATGAAGTATGTCATATAATTCTCATAGATCAACTTTTTGCTAAATTTTGACAGATAGATCATGGACTTCATTTTGCAATTCGGAACTATAAATGCGGACCCATCTGTAAAAGCACTTATCTGGATAGAGAAACTAATTGTACGTACGATGGTCTTAAAGTGAGGCACAATTTATGGTTCCTAATTGCAAATGTAGTCGATTTCTCCTAGTTCAAAAATAAAATCACAAACCAGCTGTGATATCAAGAGTGGCGGTAGCCACCCCCGGTCGAGGAAAATGACGTCCTACTAAAGTCCCGATAACAAACGGGTGGCCGACACTCTTAGTCACAGGCAACTCCCTTAACTTGAAAATTGATTCGATTGCCATTCGACTGCAGCCCAAACGACGGCACGGATTCCTACGATCTTGGTGTCTACGGACGCATCTCAATTAGGACTACAAAGTGGAAGAGTTNTGTAGTTTTACTTATACTCGTAAATTGTACAATTTTAACGGGATATTGCTGAACCAAAATATTTTTGTAGAAGAAATAAACAAAAGTGAAAAACAAGAGTATCGCATTTTATTTGAATCATCTTCGTATTTTCTGGACAGTCAAGTGCACATAGGTTGAAATTGTTGAATAAACAGCTCATCGGAAGAAGCTTAACATGACTTCGCATAAAAATGATAAGTTACGTTGATTCAAAACGCATGAAATCTATCATTAAAAAAATAAAACAATGAAAAATCCTCTATAGGTAAAATCTATTTTTTGTTTTAGACTGAATCTAAAATAAAACATGAGCTCATGAAATACAATATTTTCATTTCATGATCATTGATAGGAAGTTTATGACTGGCGTGTATTTTCAATGTAGTGTTGTTCTTCAGTCATTAAAAAAATATGAAATCTTCACTATCGCTCTAGACATGGGTTTAATTGGAACCTGATATGAAGTATTTTAGTATAGTTAAAAATATCGTGTAGTATTTGAAATCCTCCTGAGGATGGCTACAGATCTTTTACATAAAAGCAAAAGAGATACAATAAATGAGCGGAACAATTATTTTTAACAAAACATTCCTCTTCGTTTCACTTCAAACCTTTTTGATTGAAATTTGCTTTTGAAGTCTTTTGAAGGAATTTTTCAAAGGCAGATGAACAAATGTTCAAGGACTGAGAATGATTTAATAGATGTTAAACTCATCTGGTCAGTGACAACTGGCCAAATTAAATTCTTTTGGGCCAAATGTAACGTTTGTGTTTTCAAAAGTTTGCCACAACTTGTGATGCGGTCTAACAAAAGAGCCCGCTGTTGGATACTCAAATTACTTAGTGCAATGAGATGTATTGGGGTCAAAAATATTAAATTTCAGTTTTTGATGTTGCTATCTACCCTTTTCTAAATTTGATTTTCTCTTCAACTGTCAGTTTTTATGTTCTTTGCACCTTTGCGTCAGATGAGATAGAGCTAATTCGTCTGAGCTGAAGTATCTCTAGCTGCTTACGCGTATTTCACTTTTTCCCGCCTCAAGCGGGAAAAAACTGAACTCGTTCACAATTTAATTCTTTTCCAAGAGAATATAATTTATCCAATTTTGCACTGTTATACTTTTACGTTTTTAAATTACGCCTCAACAAAATTCGTTGGAGTTTTTGGATGTTTTGAAGCGTTATCTGGTCTTCAGGCTCGATGCGCAGTGCCTCATTATAGTGAACTATTGCTTCACTATACTTTCCTTGCAAGTGAAGAATCGCTCCAAGATTGCTATGACTGTTTGGGTCCTGTGGAGAGAAATGAAAATAATCGAATTAATTTTCATTAAAGTTAGTACGATAACCTGATTTCTTTAAACTAACTTATGCTTTATGAGCCAGCATAAAAATCCAAAGATCAAGATGTTTTATGAGTGTGAAACTGGAAATGCCCAAAGGTGCATGAGCCTCGAGTATGTCTTGTTGCCTACGACAGCATTGAAGGCGTTTTATATCAGGCTAACTACTGAAACGATTATAAAACGAATATACCTGAATTGGACGTATTTATGCCAAAAGGAACTATGTTACACGCAATCCCAATGCATATAGTTCATTTTAGCATAAATGTGTCCAATTAACTTCAGGTATACTCAAGAACGTCGGCGCCCCGACTGAAACGACGAGATGTGCCTTTTTAAAAATTCTAAGATACTGTACTGGATGAAATGAACAGGCCGTGCGTGTATGTGGGAAACAGGTGAAAGTTTTTCTGGTGGCTTGTATGTACATGGCAATAAATTATTGGATCTACGGTCCACGGCGATTTCTGTGAGTAAAAAACACGAATGTGCGTTAAGTTAACTTTTAAACTCGCAAGTGACTGTTAAAAATGAGCTCACATTCATCGTTTTTACTTATTATTGTTCTTAAATATTTTTTTTGCATTTCATTAGAGACCATTGATTTACCCACTTGACTTTTTCCTTTTCTCGATGATTTTTGTGATTGCATTAGACGATGCGCATTTAACATCCTTCACTTACTCCATCTTCAGGCCACTGTTTTTTATTCCCGTTATCTACACACGTCATGGGTCTACGAGCCCATACGCTCATGTTCTTCTCATTCGTATGTCGTTCATGTGTAGAACTTGTATGCATTGTTTCGTAAACCCATAACATGCGTAGATAACGCGAATAAGAAATGAGAGACGAAGCCACTTTTAGAATCTCAAAGTTTTGTATAAACGGTGTTATAAGCGTTTGAAGTCTCCAAATTTTGTCCGATCTCTCCTATTGACTTGATCCACTGTGTAGCGTTTTTCCTTAGCACGGCGGTAATGTGGATAGATGAACGTGAATTTCCACCGAGGAAGCAGTTTCTAACGAGTCGATAAAACGGTCTGCCGTGCTAAGGAAAAACGCCGTATAAACCTTCAGGCGTTGCAAAATTTTCTAGAATAAATCGCAAATTTTCGAGGAAATTTGTAAATAGTTTCCTTCCAATTTTTCAGAATTTTTTTTTGCAATTTCACCTAAATTTCTGGAAAATTTCAAGGAGTTTCATTTACAACTTTCCTCAAAAATGAAGATTTTATCTAAGGAAATAGGGATGAAATAGGATAGGGGGCAATGGCGATTGGGCGTCGCAGAGCGCGAGGCTGCGCTGTAAAAGCGGCTTCATGTATGTATCTAAGGAAATTTGGCAACTCTCAAATTTTCGTACGGCGTCCTTCCTTAGCACGGCAGTGACGTGGATAGGTGAACGTGAATTTCCACCGAGGAAGCGGTTTCTAACGAGTCGATGAATAGGTCAAGAGGTTAAGGGCGCTCGCGGACTCACCCAAGGGCTGTGCATGAGTGCTTTGCGGTAGTACTTCTCGGATTTGGCGATTTGGCCGGCTTGGCGGAGGGCGGTGGCTGCCCCGATCAAGAGCTCGTTCTGGTGCGGGGCGAGCTCCGTCGCCCGGATCCAAATTGGCACGGCTTCGGCGAAACGCTCGTTCTGGCACAGGAATTGACCTTAGAACAGAATTAAATGCATCCTCCGTTACACCTTAGCTGGAAACACATCGCCCTTCTTGGACGAAGGAACGTAACTCGATTTCCAGATTGAGGAGCTTTCCGCGGAAAAAGGACCCGCAGCGAAAAATCTCGTAATATCCACGTGAGCCCTGTTTTACACACAAAACCATGTTTTCTGAGGCTCATGTGGAAATCGATATACGCCCTTACGCCAGAGGAGCGACGGAATGCGTGAAAGAGCGGATTCAAGACTTTTTGATGCGCTCAAAGTAATTTGTGCGCAATTTTAGAGCACTATCTGGACCGCGTTCAGCAGAGAGGAACCAAGCCGCATCAGCTATCGCCAAATTTATCCGGGCAATAAAGAATTTGCAGGTGTCTTTGTAAATTTCATCTTTGAAATGATACTGCTAGTAAAACTGAGTACGAGGATATCCTTGGTTTCTAAATTAGACAATTATCAGAGAAAATATGACAAAATAACCTAGTCTGCTAAAATGCATGTGTTTAAATGGAAAATGCAGCCAGATGACGTCACAAGGCGGCAAATTTTCTCTCTTTAAAATGAATTTTTCTCAAATTTCCCATGCCAGAAAAAAATTATGACAAATTACTACAAACTCAGCTCATTAGACACTCTAGATGGAGCAATACAATTTTTGTGTGCAAATTCTCCATTCAATTTTTTTTACATGAAAACGGTGATTTTCTTTGCAAATCGGGATGAATTTTCTAAAAAGTACGAAGCAAATTCCTTAAAATTTGCAAAAAAATCCATACAAACGCTCTCTTGTAAAGAATTAAATTGCCCAGTTATATTTTGCAATCGCTGATGTGGCTTGATTCCTTTCTGCTTAACGCAATCCATTTAGGTTATATTCAATTATGACTTAACGTAATTGGTGCAACTGACCTATTCAGTTGTGCTTATTTCCAGAGGATTTGTTACGAGTGTATGAATGGAGAAAATAAGAGCGACTTCGTGAGGTCCGTAAATTCAACGCTCTCTGAAGATATCTTCCTAAACAATGCTCTCGATGAAATTGTCGGAGCGGTCAAAAAGTTGGGGTCAAGATATCGAGTTGCGAAGCTGTCGAAGCCGCTTCGAGTTGGTCAAACTTCGAACGGAAACCCGAACTTGCTCGGTTGGTCACAGGAAAACGAAGGAAAGCTATGCTTACACAGGCGGTGCGCGACGCTAAGTTGGCCTCCCGAGACGGAGTGAGTTCGTTTTAAATCCGCCCGTTGTCAGAAACATTGTTCACTGTAGTCTTGAGGCAAGCAACAGCGAGGAACATCTAGCCAAAAACGGTTTGCAGGGGGTGAGCATATGGTGCGTGTGAACTTAAAATCGCGAAAAATCAAAATCTAAGCTAATCCTAGTTTCGAGATATGGCAATTTGAAATTTTCATAGTGAACACAAGTTTTCTACTGATTTCGATCCGTTTTTTTACTTATTTGTTCATTGAATCTGGGTTGATCGGTTCACGTTTTTTTTATTTTTCGTTCGATTCATGTCGGTCCCTCTCGTTACATGCAGACCACCTATCGTACCCTTCTTTTTTAACTGAACAAGTCGCCTTCTGCTGCGTCTGCAGCAATTGTTCTTACGAATATGTTGTGCGTGCTGATTTCAACTCATTACATACCGGAATCTCTGAAGGCGTTTTATGTGTGAAAGGTATTCGCCTTCAGCTGCGTCTGCAGCAATTGTAGTTACGAACATGTTGTGCGTGCTGATTTCAGCTCATTACATACTCGAATCTCTGTAGGCGTTTTATGTGCGCAAGTAGCGCAAGCTGTCGAGGAACGAACGAAGTAGGGATTGAGCAATTCATTCAATCTCACTTTTATTGGTCTCCAACAGGTTGCTCTACTTTACCACATTAAACGCCTTCAGAGATTCGAGTATGTAATGAGTTGAAATCAGCACGCACAACATATTCGTAACAACAATTGCTGCAGACGCAGTTGAAGGCTACTTGATTTCGCTTATGAAACGCCTTTAGAGATTTGAGTATGTAATGAGTTGAAACCAGCACGCTTAATATATTCGTAACAACAATTGCTGCAGACGCAGCAGAAGGCGAATTATTCAGTTAAACTACTACTACTTGTTCCCTCCATTTTTGACTTTTTTCAACCTCATCCGATTTCCAAATTCTTAATTTCCTTCTTCTTCTATTCCTGCATTCCTCTCATTAACTTCCTACTCTTCTTACTTTATCCCTTCCCATTTCCCTTCCTTTTACTCCCCTTCTAATTTTCGTTCTTTCAATTACTCTCCTTCGTCCGATTTCGCACAATTTCCTATCTATTATATTATACGAGAAGCCCAAGACTATTGCAAATAAGTCTTTTCTCAAAAATTCTCACTATCGATATAACTGATTTGCAGAACAATGAAAAAAAATAATATGCTTTTTTAGCACCTAGGATATCAAAAATGTTTCTGGTGATCCCAATGTGCTGCCTTTACTGCCAACGCAGTTAACTTTACATCCTTTGATTGCAAATTCAACTGCGTGGGCAATCCAGGCAGCATCTTATCATCACCAGACACATTTTTGACATCCTAGGTGCTAAAACAGCATACCATTTTTTTCAGTGAACGCCCAATTTATCGCACCTAGTGGCGCAGCCAACTCGGCGTCGCGCGCTGCCTGTGGGACCGTGCCTTCGGAGTGGACCCTGTTCGGGGTGGGGGTGCGAGCTCGATGGCGGGGGATGGAACGGAGCGTGGTGAAGTGGTGTTTTGATAAAACACGGTATTTAGAGAGGTTGAATCAACGATAAAGCGGCTCTTAATCCCGCGTTAAAACGGTCAACACTCGGAAACTCCGCGAGAACTTTATCTCGTCGAGGAGTCGACAACACGCTCGGCCCGAGCACGCGTGGAACCGACTCTTTCTTCGTTCTTTCTCTGGCGTAAGGGCGTATCTTGATTTTCACATGATCCCCGAAAAGCATGGAGTTATACGGAGAGCAGAGCTTTCCCTGGAAATCGAGATACGCCCATGTGTCTTGTTAGAGGAACGACGTCGATCGCTTCCGGGTCTGGGGCGAGAATAGTCTTGCCTTTGATTTTTAGATGGGTTTATCCGTCGACGAGATAAGTCGCTCGTATGCTCTGCCACGATCAAACCGGATTATACCCGGCGCCTACAAACCTAACTGGGATACTTCACGCATTGCGCAATGCGTGAAGTATCCCTGTTAGGTTTGAAGGCGCCAGTGCAGGTTTATATGGATCCAGTTCAACCCTAGCCTGACAAACTCGGATATTTTGACCCCGTAATTTTGACTTTCTGAATGGAGAGATGGAGACGGAGGAGAGGAGAAGAAAAAGGAAAAACAAACAGAGAAAAGAGGAAAAACAAACAGAGAAAAGAGGGAAAACAAATCGAAGAAAGAGAAAAAACAAACAGAGGAAAGAGGAAAAACGAACAGAATAAGGAGCAAAAGTAGAAAAGGAGGAAGCAAAATAAAAGTTTATTCTCTCCCTTTTTCTTAACTCCCTCTTTTTCTTCTTCTCACCCTTCTTCCTCGCTTTTCTATCCTTCAGATACTTCTTCTTCTTATTTCTCCTTTCCTCACTGATCCTCTTTTTCTTCCTACCATCATTACTTCTCCACTTCCACCATCTCTTATTCCTCTTACTTCCTTCGTTGGTATGCTCTGCCACGGTCAAACCGGATTACACCCAGGTTTATATGGATCCAGTTCAACCCTAGCCTGACAAACTCGGATATTTGACCCCGCAGTTTTGACCTACCGAATTGAGAACAAGAGACGGAGAAGAGGAAAAGAAATAGGCAAAAGTAGAAAAAGAGGAAGCAAAATACAAATTTCTTCTCTCTCTTTTTCTTCACTACCTCCTTTTCTTCTTCTCACCCTTCCTCCACGCTTTCTTATTCTTCAGACTCTTCTATTTTCTTATTTCTCCTTTTCTCACTCTACGTCGTTTTCTTCCTATAATCATTACTTCTTTACCTCCTCCATCTTTTCTCCATAATCCTCCCCAATTTCCTCTCCCTCTTCCTCTCCTCCTATTAATTCATCTGCTTTTTCTTCTGCTTCTACTTCTTCATCATGCAGTTAACACGTCTCTGCTTTAGACTGTTAATTTCATAAGAGAAGTGTTCACTATGGGATAAGTAAAGCTGAAAAAACTTACCGAAATGTTGGTACACTTGTGGGTCGTTGGGGGATAGTTTCTTAGCCCTTCTAAACCAGTGTTCTGCTTCATACAGTCTTGTTCTCTGCCACACACACAAACAAAAGCAAAAATGAATAAAAAAAAAAATGAGACAAGTATTTTGATTCAATGATAAGTTTTATGGAATGAGTGTTCATCTTGTTTGGACACAGGATATCTTGAGAGCAACGGAAATGGATTTCTGGAGGGTTTCGGTTAGAACTTCTGGAGGGGATATGGTTCGTAATGATGTCGGGTTATAAAAGTCGAAAATGACGTCGTATTTGGACCGCGTTAAGCAGAAAGGAACCAAGCAACACCAGCAACTGACAATATAATTTCTTACATGAAAACGATTGTGCGTATTTTTGTGCAAATTTCAATGAATTTCTGCAAAGAACGAAGCAAACTACTTACAATTTTCAAAGAAATTCGCACACGTGTTTTCTTGTAAAAAAGTAAACTGCCCAGTTAAATTTGGCGGTAGTTGATGTGGCTTGGTTCCATTCTGCTAACTGCGGTTCATTTAACGTCCTGAAGATCATCTATGATTTTCAGGAACGGAGGATTCGTTCAATAAAATGATCCACTTGAACTATATTTTTTCAGAACTTTACTTTTTCACTCGTTACTCTTCTTGGTAACAAGATGCCAGTTTCGTTGACCCGTTGTTCGGTCATCGTGTAACGCGTCTTTTAAACGATAGATGCGTCCTCTGAAGGCATCAGAGAAAAAACGTCGCTGATTTCTGATGGATTACCCGATGACAAACTCTCGTCATGTGACTATCATGACGGCTCAAATAGACATGAGGTTCTCTCAACGCTCAGCGGCCTTGCCCAGCATTTTTAAGAGGTGCTGGGCGATTACGTTGACTGATGACTCACCATGACAGTCATCGGGTAATTAGCGAAAAGTCATCAAGTTTTCAAGAACGATCGTCCAACTCTCAACGGTACTCATCGGGTAGCCAACAGTTGACCCGATGCCTCCAGAGAGCGCATCTCGTAAGGTAAGTCATTACGACCTTTGACTCTTAGACTCAACATGACTCGTTGCTCCATCGCCGTCTTGATTAATCACCCTTAATTCGGTGACTGGCGCCCGAGTCGTTTAAACCCCGCTAAATCACCGAGCGAGCAACGGAAGAAAAAGACGATGAATCCATAACAAACAGAAGAAGCCCGGCGGGATGCAGATGATGCACGGCGCGACGGTGGCGCGACACCGAATGGGCGAAAATTAAATTAACCGCGATGGCGCGGCGCGGTTGTCGCGGGAACTAAGGAGATGTAAATTAAGTAATTACCGCTATGGGGAGCTTATGAATATTCCCGCGTCGCGAATATTCTCCCAGTGATAAACGGCGCGCGAGATTGATGACGCAGAACCGACGGCCGCCAGGTGGTACCACCGTCGACGCAACCTCACATCCATTCTAAGGAAAAACGCCGTATAAACCTCTGGATGTTGCCGAATTTCCTCCAATAAAATATGAATTTTTAGGGAAATTCGTGAACAATTTCCGGCCAAATTTCTAGAGGATTCCATTCCTGAGGAAATCCGAATTATCTGAAAGTTTGAGGGGAGAATATTCAAAATTCTTCTCGAAAGTAAACGTTTTATCGGAGGAATTTTGGCAACTTTCGAACGTTCGTACGGCGGTTTTCCTCAGCGCGGCAGTAAGCGATGGGGGGTCGTGCACGAGTCGGCAACACCGCCCTCGGCACTGAAATTATCATATTAAGCTCCGTCTGACTCGACTCTTTGTGTCCCGGGGGTGGGGCGGGGGGCTGAGGAGCGTTTAATGGCAGGTTAATTCGAATTCAAAAATCTCGCAGTAATTATGTCATTCACTCAGCTTCAAGCGTCAAACGGCTTCCCGTTTCAAGCTGTCTCTTGAAACTTTTCTGCCGGTCCCCCCTCCCTCCCCCCTCTCACCCCCCTACCCCGAGGAGCTTGAGTCAAAGCTCTGTGTGCACAGCTCTCGGCATTATTTCACGACTCTTTCACGGGGTTCTTGATAAGGGGTGCAGTTCTAAGAGAGGGCTTACGGGGCTATTTACCGGTCCTTGGTGTTTGTGAACTTATTATCAGGTCCCAGGGAGGGAAATCTGTTTCTGAGGCTGTGCGTGGGCGTGGAGGATGCTTCAGAGTCTCACTTCAGAGCAGTGGCGTGGCGTGAATTGCGATGTATCGATTGTTATGCCATTTAAACCTATGGTAAAGAATCGATTACTAAGGTGTTCGCTGCGAACACCCTGTCTATCGATCCTTTTACATGGGTTTAAATGGCATAACAATCGATATATCGCAAAGCACGCCGCACCACTGCTTCAGAGGCGCGGGTCGGTTTGAAACGGATGTCCCGGAAAATTAGAGGACTTCGTTTTATCGCTCTGTAAATCGAGATCTTTTGAGATCACGACTCAAGAGGGGAGGTACTAAGAAATAAACCATAGTAAATGTTACTAATGCAAGAATGGGCTTGTAGACGTCTCTGCGTACAGGAGTTTAATTTTCAATTTACTTTAAGCTATCTTGGTTTTCTCCCTTTTCTTAGTAAGTATGGAAAAATTAATCAAATTCTTGTTTAATACTTTATATGACGAACGAAAAATAATTATCTCATGATGGAAATTTTTAATTCTTGTGATTTATGACGATTATTATCGTTACACTCAAAACAAGGTATGACTCTGAGACCCATAAAAAATGGCTCGGAGATCCATAATTTCTAACTAAAGTGATTTACCGTCTATAGTATGGCTTTCTGAGCCATACTTTCTTGGTCGTGAACCTATAAGCATGGCTCCACGAACTAAATTTTATGGCTCCATGATCCATAACTCGGCAGTTAAGTCACTCTTCCCATACTTGTTTCTTGAGTGTACCTGATCAGGCACTCCGATAAGTATGCCAGATAAAGGTCATATTCATAGTTGGACTGCATTTTGTAACTAGGAACTGCAATTTCTGGCCTCTTTAAAGCTCCCTTGCTTACAATTGAAACCATAGGGAATCCCCTTTGGAAAAAAATCTTTCAGGGAACTACAACTAATCTGCTGTGCTAAGAAAGAACGACGTATATGTATTCAAACGTAGCTAGCTACATTCCCTCTCAGAAAATATTTATTTTTGAGGAAAGGTAATAATATTTTTCCTTGTAATTTTCAGACTTTTTACATCAAATTACGTACAAAATCCTCTGAGAAATTGGAAGATGATCATTCATAAGATTTTCTGAAAATTCGTGATTTTTCGAAAGAAATTTGGCAACGACTGATGGCTCATGGCTCATACGGCGTTCTTCCTCAGCACGGCCGTACTGTTCGGGGTACGAAAACATCAATATCGAGATCTTGAACTGTAAATTGGACGTATTTCTGTCAAACGGAACTATGTGTATCATGACGTGAGCCCTGTTCTGCAAATATTCTTGTGGGTCTTAAGGATCATGTCTTAAGGCACATAGTTCCGTTTGGTAGGAATACGTCCAATTGTCGTTTGAATTTTTCCCACATGTATTTTTGTGCGAGAACTTACATTTTTAGCGAGTAATTTGCCGTAGGTGAGATAGGCAGGCACATGGTCCGGTTTCACTTGAAGCGCCGTCTGATACCATTTCTCCGCCTCTGCCTGGAAACCCAGGTGTGACAACGACTCTCCCAAGAGACTATACAAAACCTGAAACAGATTCAAAGTTTGATATAGTAAACCGCGAATTCAATATTCAAAACGAATAATGAAAACTACTTGCAAAGGAAAACATGTTAAACGGCCCTCAGGAAGTCAAATGTTCTCGGTTCGCAGAGCCCCGCGACATGAAGGGATGAAAATTCAAAGGCCAAAATCGGCGAAACACCTAATTCCGAGGCTACGGCGCGAGTCGTGACGGGAGTGTCTCAAAATGCCGGTGGCAGCGCGAACGAGGAGCCGAGGAGACAACGCGGATCAAATCCGGGCCCATAAATTACGCCATTCCGACACCTCCGGCATCACGTCCCAACTCCATCACCAGCCGGGTAATGAGAACTTCGGCGCGCAGCGCACCGCCATGCAAGCGTCCGCCCCCCAGCCCCCCTTGCCCCCCGACTCCGCCCCACGCTGCCAATTTGCGAAATCCCTCCCCAAAAAAAAGGAGCGCGTACTTTGCCTCATGTTGTGAAGGCTCCCATAAAAATCCATAAGTTTTTGTTCTGACTCTAGCATGATAACCGCGGGTCTTCAAGACCATGAGGATACCATTGAGGTCATACTTATGAGGGGTTTTTGCAAAATTACATACATACGATAATTGGGCTACATTTTGCAATTTGGAACTATAAATTCTAGCCCGGTTTAAAAACAACGTATGTGCCATTAATTTCCCTATGCACATAAGTGTTTTTCCAAAAGAGCCAGAAATTATAGTTCCAAATTGCAAAATGCAGTCCAATTCGTCGTCCCCCTGACGTGAGAGCGTATCTTGGTTTCCACGTGAGCCAGGTAAAGTAGGGAATTATGCGGATAGTAGGGCTCATCCCAAAATAGAATTAGGAACTTATGTCAGAGCGACGAATTAAGGGATCCTATTACACATTTTTCAGACGGGGGCGTATTCAAAATAATACGGAAGAGGAGAGGGAGAAAATATTGAAATGAGGGAGGAGATGGAGAAGAGGTATAAAAAGAAGAAGGAGAAGAAGGAGGAGGTGAAAAAAACGAGAAGGACAAAGGAGAAAAAGAAGAAAGAGATGCAGAGAAAGAAGAAGGAAAGAAGGGATGACGTAGAGGAAGAGGAGGAAGGAGGAGAAGAAGAGGAAGTAGAGGAAGACGATGAAGAATGAGAAGAAGAAGAACTAGAGGAAGAGAAAATAGGTGAGAGCTGGAAAGAGGAAATAGGTGAAAACTGGGAAGAGGAAGAGGAGGAAGTAAATGAGGAAGAGGAGGAAGATGAGGAAGAGGACGAGTAAGATTAGGAGGAAGATGAGGAGGAGGAGGATGAGAAAGATGTGAAAGAGGATGAGGATGATGAGGGAGAGGGGGTTAAGGAAGGGGATGAGGAAGAAGAGGAAGAGGAAGGGGATGAGGAAGAAGAGGAAGAGGAAGGGGATGAGGAAGAAGAGGAAGAGGAAGGAGGGAAGGAGAGGAAGAAGAGGGAGGAGAGGAAGAAGAGGGAGGAGAGGAAGATGAGGAAGAATTAGAAGGAGAAGAAAAAGAAGGAGAAGTCGAGGAGTGTACTGCTCTGAGGGCGGCATAGCTAGACATAGTGATGTAATACCCTCGTCATAGGCACTCCAGTTTTTTGAGAGCCAAGCATCCCAGCTTTCCTCGCGGAATCAACACAGAATGGCGGATTTCCCGGCGAGATTCGGCAAAGGAACGAAGCGCCGCGTGCACCAGCAAAGTTTCAGGCCGGAAGGAGGGCTGGGGGCCTGAGGGGCCGAGGAGGGGGGGGGGGCTGGGTGTAAGAACAAGCCGTGAAAACAAGGGCGTTCATTCATCTTACAGATTGAACACGTCGGTGGCAACAACATTCTAATTTCTCACCAGCTCTTAACTTGTCGGATCCTCTAATCTCCAGTCTTTTTTCCTTCTTCTTCCGCCCCCGTCCTCGCCTTCATAATCCTCCTTATTCATAATAACCCTTCGATGCTACTCATTGCATCGCTCCCTCGTTTCTGTGTCAGCTCAAAAATCTTCCGTCTCATACTCCATCGGGAAGTTTGCGAAATATTTCGTAATACGATTGATTTGGTGAGAAACAGTAAAAAATAATGTATAATTTAGTTCCCGCACGAGTTTTGGAGCGTTGTGATATGTGGGCTTCAGACTTATTACTGAAATTGATAGTTAAAACTATAGACATAGAATACAACGAGAAAATGGAGCTATTCGAAAGGTTATAGACTAAGGGAGAAAATGATGGACTTGAATTGGGTTTCTCGTAAGTTGATGTTACTTAGTCTATTACTAATCTTCTTCTCTATTGCTCGTTCCTTGGCTTCCCGTTTTCTTGTGTTTGCCGTTGTGTTTTCGTCAGATGTTATAGATAAAAGGAGTTTAGATAATAAGGATTCAGAGAGATTAGAAGATGTTAAGAGTGAGAACTGCGAGCTAAAAAGCTAAATGGAACTAGCCCTTGAGAGATATTTTGAATTTTTGTTTAAAAAAAAAGAAGAAATATTTTATGCCCTGACGCAGATCCTGATTATCTTGACAGACGAATCCAAACTTACAACACGACGCTCCACATGGACTGGGTCAACATTGATTATTTATTCTTCCTTTTCTTTTTAAAAAAAAACGCTAAAATTCGCATCTTGGAAACACGATAAATAAAGTTGATCAGGCAATGATCCCTCCGAAAAAAGATTCCATTCGCGGAATTTCCGAACGCCTTCCTCTTGCACTCCTATCCTTTAAATGTCATCAAACAGACGTAACTAAAAGCTTCATTACCCTTTCATTCAAAGGTTTTCAAATCCGTTCCGTACTCGGAATTCGCTCGAGAAAAATGAGAAAAATAGACAGCCCGAGGGAAAATAGGCAAACCAATTGCGTACATCGAATTATCTCCTCAGCGCCAGCAATTATTTTGCATTTACTCGCGAATACTTTTGAAAGCGACCTTTCCTCGAGAGGAGATTGAGTCGGCCGCCGTGACATTTGAGAGCGAATAAAGCGAGTTGAGAAAAATGCGCATCCACAGCACCAATAACAGCAGAAAAGATGCAAACGTAGGAATAAAATTGGATTACATTCTGCAGTAAGAAACTCTTATCACAGGCTCAATTTCAAAACAACGTATATGTCACAAGTTTTCCCAAACAGGTAGGTGCTTCAATAGATGAGCCAGAAATAGCAGCGCTTTATCGCAAAATGTAGTCTAATTCAATCCAGACGAATCAAGGTAACAGCCAGTGGCGTGGCGAGATTTGCGATGTATCGATTGTTATGCCATTTAAACTTACGGCAAAGAATCGAATATTAAGGTGTTCGCTGCGAACACCTTGTTTATAGATCCTTTTACATAGGTTTAAATGACATAAGAATCGATACATCGCATAGCACGCCACGCCACTGGTAACAGCGACCGGGCGTAATCATCTAATCCTATATCGACTTTGTTTTAAAAGTCATTTGGATGAAGTCTCTCTCAGAAAGGTTATAGATTGTGATGTAAATTGGATAAACTTTCAGTTTAACAACTTTATTGTACGTATCTTAATGAGCGCATTCGAGTAAATCGAATACTGCCAGAAGATTTTACCCCTAGATGCCCAGGTCGGGTCAAATTGACCGCGCGCCCCTCGGTTTGTAGGGGGCCATCACATATGAGCTTCAGATAAAGGTCGACAAAGACATCCTAAAGAGAGAATCAGAAGTCAAGTTGAAAAAGAAAAAAAATAGTCCGGTGTTAACACAACACGAAGAGAGGGAAAACGTAATCGGGCCTCGTTTTCCAACTTTTCTCCCGAATCTGATCGACATTTCCGTGGCGGCATGGCATGGAGCGGAGCGTTGCGAGTTCACGCCTCGCGCCATCGCGCCTTCAATTTTTCAGATACCACACGGACATCCATCGAGCACGAATAGTTGTATCTCTGCGCCGGCATCAATGTGTGACCTTTCTCTTGCTCTAATTAAACGTTGCTTTGATTCCGTCTGTCTTATTTTTAATGGGACTGACATAATGTTGATTTCAGCAGTCATCATTAGGCGAATTTTATTTTATTTCTTTCTCAACCAGTTGCTCATCAATTGTTAAAGGGTGGAAAGTAGTGCATGACCTCCGAAAGTAAGTTTTGGGTCACTCCATTATATTGAATGATTGTTATTGCGAGGTCTCCAAAATATACACTGGAAAAAACACATTGGATCTAGAGTCCAGACTCTTAAAAACATCGACAAGAAAAATTACTCTTGATTCAATCAGAATCTAGCTTAAATCACGAACCCAGCTTCTTAATTTAAGCGGATTTCGTTTTGATTCAAGAAAAAATCCGATTGAATCAAGAGTATTTTCTTTGGTCAATGTTTTCAAGAGTCTGGACTCTAGATCCAATGTGTTTTTTTTCCCAGTGTATTGCCTCCGGTCAGGATCTTTTCATGCGTTTTTTGAGGATTTTTTGAGAGGCCACCGTTGTATTTAAAACACTGAAACACATTTTTGATTGAAGAAAATGTAAATGTAATCTTTTAGGTTGTTAATTTTTGAAAATATAAAAAATGTGTATGTATAAATTGAAACAACGAATCCCCGAGTGTTATTGATTACTTAATAAGAAAATTTGGAATTATTCCCTACTATCCGGCATTCGTGTGCCTTACTGGGTAGATGCAGCAACACAATATTTGATACCGCATCGCGGTTTCAGGAGACGGGATCTCAGAGAGAATCGTTGCCACATTATGTGATAAAATTGCTGCACTCCTTACATTCGCACTCATACGGAAAACAATGATATAATTCAACACACTCTGGCGACCATGGAGGAAAGGGATGGGGCGCGCTAGATACGTTTGAATCGCGAGCAACCACTTTTTGCCATCGCAAAAACATAATGTGCCAAACTTTCGCCCGGAGCGCCTAACTTTCAGCGCTAATTAGAATCAGTTAAAATTTAAAATGAAAGATTACTCTATGAATAATGGCTTGGTGGCTGTTTGTAGCAGAAGAAAGTTGGGGCACCCTTGAGAAGCCGGTAATTTATTTCTTACACCTTCTATCCTTCCGTCTTCCTCCTTATTCCCTCTTGCTTCTCTTATACTCGTCCTAACCGAGCGGTTTGTCCAGTTCGGTTTGTTTATCTGGAGAAGTGGAGACCATTAGTCAATATAATATAGCAAAGGGGATACCAAATTTACCGTACTAGGGGAAAAGGCCGTATGAATATCGTATCAATGTTGCTAATTTTTTACGGATGAGAGCTTTCTACGATTCAATCTTAAATGTCTGAAAATGTCAACGAAAATTGAACATAAACTCATCTCAAAAATAAATATTTAATTGGTCGGGAAAAAATTGGATTACAAACATGGTTAGTTTTGAAGAGACAAGCATGTGCATTAGCTACGGATTTGTACCGAACGTCAGGTATAAGAAGTCATTATGAAGTAAAAGACAGAGAAAAAGAGGGGAAGAAAAATAAGAAGTACAAAAAGAGGGAGTGGACGGGGGAGAGGAGGAATGAGAGGAGGAAGTATGAAGAAGAGCTAGAGGGCTACGAGAAAGATGAACAAATGTGCTGAAAACAATTTTTTTTTTTTTTTTTTTTTTTTTGAGATCTTATTTTGACCTGAAGCGTCGTATCTCGTCAACAAAATGTGGTTTTTTTCAAAGTTAAATTCGTGCGGATTCAACTTAAAGTCAGCTTTTTTGAGTTAAAGAAACGTTGTATTGCTATCGTCAAGTTTAAGTTAAAAAAACGATAGCCAGAGCACGTTTCTTCATCTCAAAAGAACCGACTTTAAGTTAAATCTGCACGGATTTACCTAAAAAAACCAAATTTTGCCTAAAAGAACCGACGTTTCAAGTCCAAATAATATCTCAAGAAAAAAAATTTTCAGTGAGAGAAAAAAGAAAAAGAAGAGGGAGTAAAGAAGCAAGAAGGAGTAGTAGGAATTAGAGACTCCCAATCTCTAGGATGCGTTTTCATCAGATATACGTATGTCAGGACATACTTTCGATTTGAGTCTGTCGATGTGATTTGAAAGCTCTCTGCCAGACTTAACCACAGTTACTGATTCCACATCGTAGTCACTGACTCCACACTACTAAAAAAAAAGAGAAAACATTAATCATAGTTTACCTGTGGCTGGGGGTAAATGTTGACATGCCTCAATGCCTGACGGTAGCTATTGGCTGCTGACTCGAATTCGCCTCGTTTCATGTACAACTGACCCAAGTGCACCATCGCTGAGACTTGCGCCGTCATGTGCGCTTTAGGGTCCTTCAATCCTTCCCCCGGAAGTTGGGAGCCCTTCGTCAGGATTTGTTCAGCCTCCTGTTCCTTCCCCTGAGTGGATAACAACTGACCCAAATTTAAATATGCAACTGAAACAAAAAAGAAAATAATCAAAATTAGAAACATAACTGACATACTTAACAAGTTGAGAAAAATTGGACCGCGTTTAGTATAACGGAAAGCCACATCAGCTATTGCCAAATTTATCGGGGCAATTTAATTTTTTACAAAAGAACGCTTGTGCGAAAATTTTAATAAATTTATGTCGTACTATGCAGAAAATTCAATGCAATTTGCACAAAAATCCGCACAACCTCTTTTAGGTAAGACATTAAATTGTCTAATTAAATGTGGCAATCGTTTACATGGCTTGGTTCCTTTCTGCTTAACGCGGTCCGATTGGGCTGTCGATTTCACAAGAATATAGTCCTGTTGATAGCTTTGAAATGCCAACTAGAAAAATTGTCGTCTCTTAAATTTTTCCCGAACTTATAAGAGGAACATACATGGACATCAACAGTAAGTTTAGGCTCTCAACGTCTAATCGAAGTAACAGGGAATCTACTAAAGGGAAATAGAAACGCTATTAACAGTCTTAAATGTCTGGTTACCTTAACCGTCATTCCAGTGACTTTAATAGGAAAACCAGTGACAGGAATGCCGGTGAGGATCTTATTAAAGTCAGTTAGGGCCTATTCCACTAATCAAATTTCGGCTTGGCAGTCGCAAGGAAATTTTTCTGAGCTATGTCGCAGAGGCTCCAATGCCCAATTTCAACGGATAAGACGCGTGCTTTCAGGAAGTACTAAAAAAGCTCTTCTATTCAAATGAGAGTGGGTCATATCGAAGGGCGGTTCGCGCTTACCAATGTTGAGCAAATAAAACATACTCTTAAAATTAAATTAGAAACGACTAAATAATAAAAAAAAAGATATATGAGCTGCGAGCTTTTTGTGATTCGTGATCGCGTAAAGAATTTAAAAGATTCAAGAGTTTCTGTCAAACGACCTGTGTGTCACAGCGGATCGTCATGAAAAAGAGGTAATTGCAAAGCGAGTATGCAGCAAACGAATTCCAACAAATACTCGACGCAATGCGAGAAATTATTTTATTTGCTCCCTCTTTGATAAGAGATCAGGGGCCTTACAATTCGGTACAAACGCCAGGCCGTAAGGGAGCTTCAGCTCGAGAGAAACCATGGCCGTGTTGACGGATTGAACAATAATTTGGAGCACTTGTAAAAAGGTACTTGGTTATTAGAAGAGATTTAAGAAGAATTTTGCGCTGTTTGGCGGCCCTGTTCAGGAGTAGATTTTCCATTGAGATGATATCAATGAGAGACATGGAGGGGGGTGGATTCGATTGTCTGAGCAGCTCAAGTCAGGTGGGTGAATAGAGTGACGAATGAGGAGGAGGGTATTGCCACATCGGCAAATTTCGAGACATTTTTATAATAATAGTGAACTTAACAAAAGCGTGTTCAATTGACTGACAGGAAAATTTCTATTTGAATCAAAAAGAATTTCTATTGAATATATATACATCAAATCAAAATCAAATGCAACGGTCAGCCCTAAATCTTCTTTTAAATCATTCCCATGAAGGAGTTCAGGTCGCACACAAAAATGGGCTTAAAGAATTTTTTTAAATCAATCTTCAAGAATCTTCATTTGGAAAAAACTTGATTCTTTTCTGTTAAACTTGATCTATTAACTCCTTGCATCAATGTCTGATGATGGCAATCTCTTGCATCAAGGACAGCTGCAGAGAGCTAGTTCCTAGAAATGACTCCAAGCACAGGTAACGAACGACGAAACCCAAGATACCACTATTCGAACGCTACTGTGCGCGATTGGTATCACGCCCAATTGAAGGCGCGCCGAGATGCAACCGCTGCGCGCCAGTGCCACGAAAAAACCGCTACCAAAGGGGAAAGACTTTTGAGAGGATTTGAAAGTTTTCAACCAGGACATTGAATAGCTGGCTGGAATTACTATTTAAAGTCAGCTCTTCCTCCCCTTCCTCCTTAAGTTCGATTGTATAATCGAACTTCAATTAACCGGTGCTACATTATCCGACGGGCATTTTGAGGTCATTTTATTAATTTTTAAAGATACGCCTTGTTCCTGAGGTTATAGTTTTAACAGCTCTTTTTAAATTCTTTTTGACGGGTTTTGTGAATTTTAAACATTCAGCTTTTTTAATATCCGCTGCATGTCTCTACCAAACACCGCCGGACAATCGAAGTTCGGCTTTACAAAAAAATTTCCCATTTTTAAAAGAAAAAACTCCACGCACACTGAAATGAAGTCTCTTTGATCCAAGGTCTAGACTCTCAAAAATTTAACAACCAAAAATACTCTTAATTTGTTCGGATTTTTGTTTGTTTTGATTGAATCGAGAGCCAAGCCTGTTAATTTAAGCGGATTTCCTTTTGATTCAAGCAGCAATCCGATCGAATCAAGAGTATTGTTTCTTTTCAAATTTTTCGTTGGGTCAGTGGGCTAATAGTTGAAATCAATAGACAAAGAAGACAAAAAGGAAATGGACGAATCGAATTGGTGGAAGCAGGCGGTTGCAATGGACAAAGAAGGTAGGTACCCTGGTACCAGACTAACTGACAGCAACCCCCGAGAAACCCTATAGTTAGTCCATCATATTCATCCTTCGTCTATAGGAACCACCCATTTCATCTAATAAGATCGCTCCATACTCCTTATGTCTTTTTTGTCTATCGCTTTGTCCATCAAGTTCAACAATTAGCCTACTGAAC
The DNA here is from genome assembly GCF_001854935.1 of Bemisia tabaci. Lineage (NCBI taxonomy): Eukaryota > Metazoa > Arthropoda > Insecta > Hemiptera > Aleyrodidae > Bemisia > Bemisia tabaci. Next base: position 6,694,579 of record NW_017547132.1, read on the forward strand.
TCTAGAATCAAGAACCTTTTTTTTTTTTTCCGGCGGCTCAGTTTCTGCGGCATTCTATACTCCTTATGTTTTCTTTGTCTATCGCTTTGTCTATCAAGTTCAACAATCATCCTGCTGGACTCTAAATCCAGAAGACTTCTTTCCCCGGTTCATTTTCACACTGAAAAAACCTCGGTGTATTTACTAAGAAAAGGGTAAAATTACCAAGAATTCAGGGTTCGTTTTGATCCCAATTTTTTCTTGGTAAAATTGCCACTCATGGAATTGGTAATTTTACCGAGGAAACCTCGGTAAAATTATTGAACTTTCTCGGTGATTTTACTGGACCTTGATAAAAACGCCGATATTTTTTATCGACTGTGGTAGAATTACCGAGATAAAATGGCAAAGTTACCGGGAATTGATTACCAATAAAAGTGGTATTCTTACCTGAAAAAAAAAAAAACAGTATAAATACCGGTTTTTAGGAAAGCTTGCCAGTCTGTCTTGGTAAAATTACCAATAATTGGTAAAAAAAGTGAGATGGTAAAGGTACTAACGGACCTTGGTAAAAACGCCGAGAATTTTTTTTTCAGTGCAGGGGGGAAAACGCCGGGAAATTATGCACGAATCGACAGCGCGGGAGAGGCCGAGAACGGCAGGGGCGTATTTTCCCGAAGGAAAAACGATATCCGTACTATTGGCGGATGCCAACTTTGCGTCTCCTTTTTTAATTTATGCTTTGATCTTGCATTCGCGCGCTCCGCTCCGCGCGTCACCCCGGCGCGCTCTTTATTCACCTATCGCTAGCTATCACTTCCGCCTCTCCCCCTCCTCCTTTCCACCCCCAACCCCCCTCCCCGGCACGCGTGAGACGTGCCATACTGCCACCGGCGAGGAAATTAAACACTTTCCCTGTCAAACGTTCCCATGCAAATAAATCGATTCCGACTCCGCCACGCTCGGCTTCCTTATTTGAATTTTGAGCCTTTTGAACTAGAATTTCGACGCCGCGGAGATTTTCGGGGCTCCGGAATATTAAAAATAGTGGCTTGACGGGTGGGCGGGTATTTCGAGAGGGCGCAGAAAGTTTCCGAAGGTCGGGTTTTTGCCGATTTAGAAGTTTCGTTAAATACGCGAAAAAATGAATGCTTCGAGTGGACCTGTAGACAAGGTGACCATAAGGATAATGCATTGATAAAAATATTAATATTCTTTTCCCACGCAGGAGAAGGGATCGATGCAACTTTGCCGCCGTCCAAGTTAAAAATGCCGTTTCTCCATTCATCATTTTTTCAATTTTTTTCTGACAAAATGCTGCTTCACAAGAGAATTAACAATCATTCATCCATTATTTTTTTGGATCGATTCTGACATACCATTCAGAACTCTCAATCAAAAAATGGAGCATCGTTGCAATCGGGTTTTCTCGTGAAAGAAAAGTATCTGCGGGAGAAAAATTCAAAATTTGGAATTAAGTTACGGTATTTTTGTTATGGTCGGCAGTTTTGCTCTTCTTGCAACTCGGATTCGACGATAGTTTTATATGTTTTTGACTCTAATTAACTTAAAGTGGCTCTAAAATGACTCTAAATTAATTCAATTGCCTCGAAGCTCGAATGCTGCGAATATGTTGACTTGGATGATCTTCAATGTGGACATAGAATGATATTATGTTTAACAATGTATTTCTCATTAAAATGTCTCTGAAAACACGTTGATTCACATTTACAACACACGCACTTTCCAAAATTGGCTAGAAAGTGAGAAATTATCATCTGTACTTATTTGATTTTACATTATTAAGCTTTTAGTGAGCTTTTCAACTTAAGAGTGCCTCAACAAAATATACCGGAGTTTTTGAGTGTTCTAAGGCGTTATCTGGTCTTCTGGCTCGATGCAAAATGCCTCGTTTCAGTGATATCGATGACTGAATTACGGGACCACGCATATCTATTTGTGACGTTGCAGACTTTCTATCATACTCTATTGTTTCCTATAGTCAACGTAATTTCTTTCAAAATTCTTTGACGTTCCACCTCTGCTGGCAGGATATTCCATGTAAATTTGAAGCCATATAGTTGGTCTGTTCCTCTTTAAAAAAGTAAAATGGGAATGTAAAATTTGAAACTTAGCTATGGAGACACGTGTTTTCGCCCTCTGGCCATCTATGTAAGGGCCTCATGGACTTTCAAGCCTCATGGACTTTCAAAGAAATTTTCGTCGAACTAGAAAAATACGGGAACAATCACGGGGACTTGATTTCGATGATGAAACTACAGGAATACGCATCCAGATTTGCGGCGTTGCAGACTTTCTGTCCTACATGGAAAACTACTGAACGTCATGTATTGAAAATTCAGTGATTTTTTTTTCTCTGGGTAAAGAATATTGTGTAAGAACTTCAAGCCGTGATGTTGGTTGAGTCCGGAAAACAGAGTTGGAGTAGAAATTTTGATATACCGTAACTGAGACACGCATTCTTGCAGTTCACCGCCGACATTGTAATGCAGTTTTTATCGTCAAAGTAAAGGCCGAATACACGGAAAACTTAGGTAGCATTTACCATGTTCTGGTTGATAAACGGCACAACCAGAGAGTATGGTAACTTTCATCAACATTATCGTGAAGATAACAAGACTTTTCCTTGTTGTGACATTAATTTTGGTGGAAGTTACCATGTTGTCTGGTTGTGCCGTTTTTTAACGAGAGTATGGTAAATCTGCCGTGCTGAGCAAGAACGTCGTAAATCCATCAAGATTTTCCCTTGTTTTTCGGAACTTAACACCTTATAGAATAAAAACTGTTTTACCTCTGCACCTCAAATTTTCAGGTTAAATTCTTGATAGTATTTGCAAAAGAGTTCTGTAAAAACATCACCCCAAAGTACACAAGTTTTTCTGCTGTATGATCCATTGCTTCCAAAAAATGTAAAATGGCGTTAACGGCGTTTTTGCGTCGCAGATATTGCAGAAACACTGAAAAAAAAATTCTCGGCGTTTTTACCAAGGTCCGTTGGTACCTTTACCATCTCACTTTTTTTACCAATTATTGGTAATTTTACCAAGACAGACTGGTAAGCTTACCTAAAAACCGGTATTTTTACTGTTTTTTTCAGGTAAGAATACCACTTTTATTGGTAATCAATTCCCGGTAACTTTGCCATTCTATCTCGGTAATTCTACCACAGTCGATAAAAAATATTTGCGTTTTTACCAAGGTTCAGTAAAATTACCGAGAACGTTCAATAATTTTACCGAGATTTCTCGGTAAAATTACCAATTCCATAAATGGTAATTTTACCAAGAAAAAACTGGGATCAAATAGAACCCTGAATTCTTGGTAATTTTACCCTTTTCTTAGTAAATGCATCGAGATTTTTTTTCAGTGAATGCAACCTAACTTTTTTTCCGTAATACAAAAAAGAGTGTAGCATCTTGAAATCGTCTTAGTTCCCCTGCAAACGCGCAGAAAATATTCATTTCCCTCCGAAAACTGAATAGCGTACAGAGGGGAAAAAACACCGCAATAAAACGACCCAGCACTTAATAGCGAGGGCGTCGTTTTCGGGGGGTGGGAGGGGGGCAAAAGGGCGGCAGATACACCGAGGGCTCGAAAAAGTGGGGTCGAAGAACATGACTCAGGCCAGGAACCGCGTCAAGCGTTCCGGGGCCTGCGAATAGCGACAGGTTGAGGTGATATAAGGGTTATTTTGATTGAATTTTAAATGTAATCCTCTTACGGGAGGCCCGTCGTTAAAGGGTTTAATTTGAGTACACACTTTAATTTTGAGAGGGACCCGACCCTAACGATCACGGGGCTCGAGAAACGGGCCAAGGGTTGAACACGCACAAATTTCAGTAAGGTCGGCCCAAGCGGCAGCGGCTGTTGAAAGTGAGCACTTTAAGCCTGCCACCCCCCGGAGAGAAAATTTCCTCTCTTCGTCCATATGATACTAATTTCGGTCCTGTTTGTTTTTTAGATCGTTCAAAATTAAGAATGATTTTTTTCGTTCTGTGATAACAACAATCAGGAAAATCTGACGCTGAATAGGAAATTCTTAGCAAAAACAGAATTGAGGGGCCTGGAGGACAAAGCGCATAATTGCAGTTTTCTGAGATTTTCAAAAATTGAGATGTTCAGGATTTCAGGTAAAACTTGCCTTAATGAATATTTTGTGAAAAATTTGCTTCCAAATTCAAATTTTTAAGCATCAAAAAGTTAGCTTCAACTTTCTTTTTGCCGACTACTTTAGACAAATATTTACTTCATAAAGGGGGAATTTGGCAGCACTTCAATGTTTATACGGCATTCTTTCCTACAGCAGAATAGGTCTTGCTACAGTAACTCCCTTGTTAGAGTTATCAATATGCAGGGAGCTCTAATTGATTAAGACCCCCAGCACCGAACGAAATCCGAAAAGACCGAGTTGCGGGCACCATAAGAGGCGTACTCGACGAGGGGATATTACATGCGATAAGCATTAAAAAAAGTGCATTAGTTTAATAATGCCAAGCTTTTAGCGGCGAGTCTAGTTTGAGTGTCTGTCCCGCCTCCTAACGTTTCCCGTCAAGGCGATTCCTTTTCATTTTCCCGCGCCCGGCCTGGCGATCGGCGTTTATTTCCGGTACTTCCCGATGTCGGTTTCATGTTCCGAAAGACGTAAAATCGCAATTGAGCAGTTTACTCGAAGAAAAGCGTGAATGCTATGTGAATGCGATTGCACTTACGTGATTCTTAGAGTGGGTTGTTCAATTAAACCTTATCGGCGGCAATCGGCGAGCGCCAAGATCCCTTGTCTTGATCGAGCTTTGTTTGACGTTCCTGTTGAATAAATGATGGAGGCCTCTCTCGGCCTAACCCTCTCGCATTAACTTTTCATCCCTGCGGATAAACAAGCGATTGCTCCCCTGATTTGAGCCGGCCGTCGTTTTTGTCGGGTTTTTTTCGACTAAGCACTGAGATAGCGTGGAATGAACCGTGGTGCCAGGTGGTACTGTTTCAGGCAGTTCTTCACGGAAAAAAATGGATTGCTGGTTTATCAATTAAATTTCGACGGTGTAAGTCGGCGATCACATAGCTCGGTTTGCGACGTCGCAGACTTCCGGTCATACTTTATTTTTTAAACGGAAAACTACTCAACGGCAATTCTGTAAGGCTGCCTTGATTTTTCTTCTCTTTGCGAAGAGAATTCTGTAAAAACTTCAAGGAGTTATGTCGATTTGTTCTCCTTTACAAAAATAACATAGAGGCGGAGGTTTTCAGACACCGCAAACGAGTTATGTGATTGTCGACTTACACCCTCGATTTTTGAAAAATATGTCTAACGTGTTTCAAATGTACATTTTACAATAGAGGAAACCACATATATTATGAGCATTTAAAATTTAAATTTAAAGGGCATAAAGCATTTTACAATAAATTTAACAACGGGGGAGGATAAAATTAGCATTCTTCTATTGTAAAATCTACATTAAAACATATCGGTCACTTTTTTAACTACAAAATTTTTAAATCAGTAATTCGCGTGTTGTGGTTCCTTTAACCTTCTTAGCTCCCAGCGGGCTGATTGTTGAAATTGAGAGACAAAGCGTTAGACAGAGAAGACAAAAAGGATATTAAGGGATCCTATGGTGGAAGCGGGTGTTAGCAATCGACAAAGAGGTAGGTAATAGACTAACTATAACGGCAACCCACGAGAGACCTGATATTTATTCCATCATTTACCCCTTTAGTGTAAGAACCACCCTTACCACTGTGAACTTTCTTCTAGTTCATACCCTGTCTAGTGTTCCATTGTCAATGACCATCCTGAAGAATCTTAGAGATAGTGATTCAGGTAATTCAGAATCCATTAATTTTACATTTAATTATAAAACATGTGTTTACTATCAGCTTTACATTACGGTTTAACTCGCTTCTGATTAATGACGAAATTTTAGGAATTTACTCACCGGCTAAAGATGGTCTGTAATGGATCGCAAGTTTGTAACATATAATTGCCTCCTCGTGACTGCCTTTCCCTTGCAACAGCAAGCCCCTAAAAGCAAAAACAGTTACTTGTTTATAATTTGTCGATCAAAATAAAATCAAGTACAAATGATGGTTTTTCGTTGAAAAAAACAATGTGCAATGAGTAATTTTACGATTTTAAAATTAAGTTACAATCTTTCGTACGCGAAATGACGAAAATTACGCGCCATTCAGCGTGAGATGGTCTTGGATCACTGGGAAAATAAGTCGCTTGGATCTAGAGTTCAGACTCTAATTAACATTTACAAGAAAAAATAATCTTGATTCAATCGGATTTTTCCTTGGATCGAAGAACGAGGCCTCTTGATGAAAGCGGATTTCCTTTTGAATCAGACAAAAATCCGATTGAATCGAGAGTATTTTTTCTTGTCAATGTTTTTAAAAGTCTGAACTCTGGATCCAAGCAACTTTTTTCCAGTGATGTTGGTTGTTTTGAAAAATAGAACATTGCAGATGAGAAAAAAAATGCAACATGAAAAACGAAAAAAAAAAAAAAAAAAAAAAAAAA